>JAOTQJ010000007.1:10104770-10155939 GCA_025642045.1 Solanum sejunctum
CATCTAATACCTTACTATTTGAGTTATTCTTTCGTTGTTGAGTCGATATAACAATGAGGCCAAGTGGTTCTCTTGGGGAATCAAAAATATTTTTTTAAGTGCAGGCCACACCAAGGGTACCCTTTTAGGGCATCACAAATTTGGTATCAGAGCACGTTCAAGAGCATAGGGAGTTTATGAAGCCGTGTCTAGTAGAGTTTTGTTTATATGTGTATTGTGCACCACCCTTTATTAGCGAGAGGATATAGGACATTAGAAATGGTTACACATCTTTGGTATTTTGAGTTCATGTGATAGAGTTGAAAAATCTATAAAACTTTTTTCTAACTCATGTGATACGCGATTACAGATCATGCCTCCTAGATGCACTATAACAGAGAGGAATGCTTCAGCTAGCACTGCTGAGAACCCTACTTCAAAGGTGTCTCTTTAGATGGAAACGAGGGGCTAAGGTCGACCGGCTAGAACTGCTATTGTTCCTGTGGCACCTACTTTTCCACCTTCATGTAATGACCTCAAAAAGTACCCAAAAATGTGCCTCGAAAGTGCCCAGAATCATATTTTCTATATATCTCAAAATCCATGCGTGATATAAAACATCCGACTTCATATTCTTGTTTAGGAGGTTATTTTGAGTGAAAAATGGATCTAACCCCGATTTAAGAGTAATTGATTAGCAATTTCAATTTTTCCAAGAATGCAAATTCTAGTGAGGTTTGTGCGCCCCTAGCGCAACATGGCTAGGGTGCACAGACGAAGAAATCTTGTTTTTGCGATAGGATGCAGACCTATATATTTTCCCGCCTAGTTAATTTTGTGCGGTCCAAAACTTTTGGGTCTTGGGCCTAAGTGTTTCCAAACATGAAAATACCTATAATTAATCATGTTTCACCCTTATATCGTTCTAACCATTCTCCAATACTCATTTAGATACTTAGACAAATATTTTACTCCTAAACTCAAGTCTCAAAACCTCTTCGGATCTAAGGATTTCCTCTCAAACTTCAAGTCTTCATCTCCAATCTTCATCGAGTTCATTTCCAAAGTAAGGTATGTGGATTTCTTTCATGGGTTAATTTCACCTATGATACCCAAGATATTTTACTCAAAATTGCAAGATTTAAAGTTGATTTATTCACGGGTCTTATTTATTATGAAATTCACTGCACACTATGCTGGGGTTTAAGAAATTGTGACTGTTTTACTATGTTTGGAGCTATGAATCTAAGGCTTATTGTGGGAATTGATGAAGGGTCTTGATCTATATTGTTTGAGGGTGTTACCAAGTATCTATTTATGGCTTTACACTGATTTTTCTAGCATGATTTCACTCTTGAATTGCATGATTTTACACTAGTATTACACACCCTCTAAGTGTTTGATAAAATGTCTGGTTATGGATTCTTGAGGAATTGAAGGTCCAATGTATGTCTTATAAGGTGAACGACTATATAATAATGAGATTATAATGGAATGATGATGAAAGGAATGTATGTGTATAATGATGAACGAAGTATGTATATATATATATATATATATATATATGACATTATCTCTATATAGTGTTGGGGATGACTAAGCCTAGCTTAGGGGTTGTAGGCTCGGGTAATCTATCGAGGGGTAGGTACCTTGGTCACATAGCTCAGAGGTGGTAGGCCCAGTAACCTTGTTGGTGGTTGGTGCCCATCAACCTTAATGAGGGGTTTGTACTCCGTCAACCTCATGAAGGGGTTCATATCTCATGCGCCTATCCAATGGGGTGGTAGGCCTTGGCTTGCACTATAATGGTTTGTCCTTACACACATATTATGATCCATATAAGTATGCTTTTACTTCAAGCATCATTCATACATGTCATATTATTAGTATGTTATTCATTGCTTATGATTATGCATTTTGCCCATAATGCCTACCTCTTGTTGCATTGCATCCTACATACTTAGTACATTCAAATGTACTAATGCATACTTTATGCCTACATAATGTCACCATGTAGGAACTAGTGTACCGCTTGATCATCCTCTGCCTTTTATCAAGCTTATTGGTGCGTCTTCCATTCTGGGGATGTTTCTTATGATCTCTTGTTATGTATTAAGACTTTCTCTTTTTGACTTATGTATTGACTACGAGGGTGAGCCCATTTGCTTTGTCTTGGCCCCCAATCTTATCTAAGTTGCAGAGGTGTTGTTGGACATGTTATGTATCTATGCTATGAGCTTTGACTCTTGACGTTTATGATATAGAAGTTACCCTTAGTCCTAATTTGTTTACGTTTATCTCTTATTGTCATTCTAATTATTTTCATGACCAAGGATGTGTAATGATATGCTACGAGGCTTATTTGGGGTTTCATCGGGTTTCCATTTACTGGTCATGTCTATGACCTAGGCTTAGGTCGTGACAAAGGTGGTATCAGAGCACTAGATTGTTAGATCCTCAGAGTCCAACACACCATATTAATTAGGGTCTTATTCATGGTTACATTGTGCACCACAACTACGAGTAGGAGGCTATGAGACATTTTAGGAAATATTTTGCTACTTCAAGTTCTAAGTCACCCTACTTCAAGTTCTAAGTCATTCTATAAAGTTGAAGTAAGCTTTTCCCCTAATGATTATTCGTTTCTATGCTAGATCATGCCTAACATAAGGGAAAAATAAGCT
Organism: Solanum sejunctum; assembly: GCA_025642045.1. Lineage (NCBI taxonomy): Eukaryota > Viridiplantae > Streptophyta > Magnoliopsida > Solanales > Solanaceae > Solanum > Solanum sejunctum. The sequence continues at coordinate 10,107,434 of JAOTQJ010000007.1, forward strand.
CGTATGCCCGAAGAACAATTGTCCAATGGAGAGCTCAGGGATGCTCTCACCTTGCTTACACAAGTGGTGGCAAATCAAGCCAACCAAGGGGCCCAAGCCCCTCATGCACCTACACCGGCCTCTTGGGTGAGAGACTTCGTGAGAATGAATCCCCCGAAATTCCATAGGTCAAAGGTGAGTGAGGACCCCCAAGAGTTCATTGATGAGGTCTACAAAATTTTGTCCATCATAGGTGTGAAGTCGGAGGATAAGGTGGAGTTGGTAGCCTACCAACTCAACGGGATAGCACAAATATGTTATAACCAATGGAAGGAGGAGAAAAGAGTCAACTATGTGGTGCTTTTGGAGGATTTCAAGGTGGCCTCCTTAATCGGTTCTTCCCCCTTGAACTTAGGGAAGCTAAGTTGGTGGAATTTATGAATTTGAGATAAGGGTCTATGAGTGTGAGGGAGTGCCCTCAAGTTTAACCAACTCTCTAAGTATGCTCTGCATTTGGTGGTCGACTCGAGATCTAGGATGAATAAATTTGTGATGGGTGTTTATGACTTAGTTAGTAAAGAATACCAATCTGCCATGTTGATTAGTGACATGGTCTTATCATATTTGATGACCTACGCCTAGCAAATGGAAGAGGCGAAATTAAGGAACAGGAGGGGGTAGGAGGCTAAGAGGGCCTCATTTCAAGGGTAAGTTCCAAAGGAGTGGCCGATTCCATCCAGGCCAAAGGTCTACTCATGCAGTTGATAATAGGTTTGCAAATGATATTCCGAGAGCCTAATGTTCTATGTGTGTGGCTCCCATTGATATGTGTTCTAAGTGTGGTAAGGATCATGGTGGCCCATGTTTGAAGAATACCAGTGCTTGTTATGGTTGTGGGGAGTTGGGCATAAGGCGATAGATTGCCCTCAAAACCATAACAAAGACAAAGAGGTTTATCCACAAGGTGCTAATGCGGTTCCATTAGGGAGAGGTTGCCGACAAGATGGTGCCCCAAGGTACAACCAATTTTATTCTTTGCATGGAAGGCAAGGGGTTGATGAAGTCCTTGATATTATTACTGGTATATTGAAAATCTTTGACTTTGATGTGTATGCATTGATTGATCTAGGTGCTACTCTTTCTTTTGTTATCCCCTTTGTCGCAAAAAAGTTCTATGTTAACCCCAAGGTATTATATGAGTTGAGGTGTATACTCCTATCGGTGCGTCTATTGTTGCTAGGAAAGTTCATAGAAGTTGTCCTATTTGCATTTTGCATAAAATATTACCTTGTGATCTTATTGAGTTAGACATGGTTGATTGTGGTATTATTTTGGGATGGATTACTTGTGTGCATACTATGCTGCTATTGATTGTAGAACCCATAGGGTCAAATTCCAATTTCCAAATGAACCCATCCTTGAGTGGGAAAGTCAAGATGTGGTGGTCAAGGGTAGATTCATCTCTTGCATTAAAGCCCGTAAGTTGATCTCTAAGGGGTGTCTTTACCATCTTGTGAGGGTTCGGTATGTGGAGTGTAAAGTCCTATCCATAGAGTTGGTTCTGGTTGTAAATGAGTTTCTTGATGTCTTCCCAAATGACTTTCCTAGTATTCCTCCCAAAAAGGAAATAAACTTTATCTTAGACCTCCTCCCCGATACTCAATCCATCTCTATTCCTCCTTACTGTATGGCCCTGGCGAAGTTAAAGGAGTTGAAGGAACAATTGAGAGACTTGTTAGAGAAAGGATTTATTAGGCCTAGCCAATCACCTTGGGGTGCTCTGGTGTTACTTGTGAAAAAGAAGGATAGGCCCCTTAGGATGTGTATTGACTATCAACAACTCAACAGGGTTACCATCAAGAATAGGTATCTTCTTCCAATGATCGATGATTTGTTTGACCAATTGTAAGGAGCTAGCCATTTTTTTAAGATTGATCTTCTATCCGAGTATCATCAAGTGAAAGTGAGAGAGTGTGATATTCCCAAGACTAGACTAGGTATGGGCATTATGAATTTGATGCACCGGCCATCTTTATAGATCTAATGAATAGGGTCTTCAAACCTTACCTTGATTCCTTTGTTGTGGTCTTCATTGGCATTTTGATCTATTCTCGTGGTGAGAAGGAGCGTAGGGCTCATTTGAGGGTTGTATTGCAAACATTGGGGGAGAAGAGATCGTATACTAAATGTGAAAACTGTGAATTTTGGCTGAAGGAGGTTGCTTTCCAAGGGCATGTGGTGTCGGGGGGGTGGTATAAAGGTGGATCCTAAAAAGATCGATGTGATTAGAAATTGGTCTAGACCATTGACCCTATTAGACATTAGAAATTTCTTAGGTATAGTAGGTTATTATCATAGGTTTGTGAATAGGTTCTCTTATATTGCCTCTCTTATGACAAAATTAACTCAAAAGAAGGCCAAGTTTGTGTGGTCCGATGAATGTGAAAGGAGTTTCTAAATATTGAAAGATAAGCTTGAGTCCGCTCTGATATTGTCACTACCGAATGGGCTTGAGGGATTGTTATGTATTGTGGTGCTTCCCGAATTGGTTTGGTTTGTGTGTTAATGCAAAATGGTAAGGTTATAGCTTATGCTTCTAGACAACTCAAAGTATATGAAAAGAACTATCCTACCCATGATCTTGAGTTAGCCGCCGTCATGTTTGCATTAAATATTTATCTTTACTACTTGCATGGGGTGTATGTTGATGTATTCATCGATCATAAGAGCCTACAATATGTCTTCACTCAAAAGGATCTCAACTTGAGGCAAAGGAGATGGTTAGAACTTCTTCAGGACTATGATGTGAGTGTGCATTATTATCATCCTGGTAAGGCAAATATGTTGACGGTGGTGATATAGAGATGGCTAGGGAGGTGCATCAATTAGCTAGATTGGGAGTTAGGTTGGAAGAGGTTGGTAAGGGGTATTGTTGTTGTTAATGGTTCTAGGTATTCCTTGATTGATAAGGTGATAGGAAAACAAGATCTTGATCCTCCTTGTTAGAATTGAAGGACTTGGTGAAAGAGGGAAAGGTGGAGGTTTTCTCCCAAGCAAGAGATGGTGCCCTTAGGTACCAAGGTAGGTTATATGTACCATGTTTTGATGGTTTTATATAAAAAATCCTTGATGAGGCCCATAAATCTTCTTATTCTATCCACCCCGGTTCTACCAAAATGTATAAAGACTTTAGAGATGTGTATTGGTGGGGAGGCATGAAAAGGGTCATTGCCAAATTCATTTTCGGTTGTCATAGTTGTCAACAAGTCAAAGCCGAACATCAAAGGCCAGTGGCCTAACCCAAGGCATTGATATTGCTACTTGGAAGTGGGAAGTGATTAATACAGATTTTATAGTTGGGTTGCCCAAGACTATAAGGGTTTTTTATTCCATTTGGGTGGTGGTTGATAGGATGACAAATCAGACTTTGTACTGGTTAAGACCACATATGAGGCTGAAGATTATGCAAGGTTGTATTCATGACTTGGTAAGGTAGCATAGGGTTCCTTTATCCATCATATTGGATCATGAGGCATAATTCACTTCACACTTTTGGAGATCCTTTCAAAGGGGTCTTAGTACTAGAGTTAAGGATTCTACGACCTTCAACCCTCAAACGGATGGCCAAACTAAAAGAACTATCCAAACCCTTATGGATATGCTTAGAGCATGTGTGTTGGAGTATAAAGGTATTTGGGACTATCATCTTACATTGATTGAGTTTGCCTACAACAAAAGTTGTCATTCTAGCATCGGTATGGCCCCTTTTGAGGCCCTCTATGGTAGACATTGTAAATCACTAGTAGGGTGGTTTGAGATTGGTAAGATGGCTTTGTTAGGAGAAGATCTAGTTATACAGGCTCTTGAAAAGGTTAGAATGATTAGAAAAAGGTTAAAGACGGCCCAAAGTCGTCAAAAGTCTTATGCTGATATGAGAAGAGGAATCTTGTGTTCAAGGTTGGTGATTGGGTCTACTTAAAGTGTCACCCATGAAGGGTGTGGTCTATTTTGGTAAGAAGGGTAAGTTGAGTGATATGTCATGACTCAAAATAAGGCATAGACATGACACAGCGAATGTGGAGCCCAAAGGGTCCCCAAACAAGCCTCTTAACTTATCATTACATATCATTTGTCGCGGAAGCATTTAAATGACATAAAAGAGTAGAAATACACAAGTGGAATTCAGACTATGGGAGAGAGATGAATACTTAAGTAACATGTAAAAGTTTACAAATAAGGTCTGGGACTAAGGAAAAGCTTTCATAATATCAACACCAAGAGACAAAAGAGTCAAGGCTCATAACATAGATACATAGCATGTCCAACAACAACTCCACTATATAGATAAGAGCGGGGGCCAAGACAATGCAACCGAGCTCACCCTAATAGTCAAAATAGCAATAATGAGTAACATTTCAATATATAATAAGAGAAACATAAACCAACGTCCCCAAAATGGAGGACTCACCAATAAGCTTGAGTAGTACCAAACTAGCCAAGTGGAGGAGAAATGATCAACTTGGGCTCCGGTTCCTACATGGTAATATCATATACACAAGAGTATGCATTAGTATGTTTGAATGTAATAAGTATGTATGATGCAATTCAATAAAAGATAGATATCATAATCAAAATGCATAACAATAGGCAATAGACATCATATAACAATATGCATGTATGATCAATGTTTAAGTAAAACATGCTTAGGTAACTCATGCTTATATAGGATATCATACGTGTAGAAGATACCAAGCTACTTTCCAAGGTACAAACCTCTTAATAAGTTCGTTATGATGTCGCCCCATCACTTAGGTGGTGATGGGTTTGTAATGATTCCACCCCCATCACTTAGGTGGTGAAGTATAAACCCCTCACTAGGTTAATGATGAAGCCGCCCCATCACTTAGGTGTAAGGTACAAGCCCCTCACTAGGTTAGTGATGATGCCACCCCATCACTTAGGTGGTGAGGTACAAACCCATCACTAGGATAGTGATGATTCTGCCCCATCACTTAGGTGTGAGGTACAAACCCCTCACTAGGTTAGTGATGATGCCACCCCATCACTTAGGTGGTGAGGTACAAACTCCTCACTAGGTTGATGAGTACAAACCCCTATCTAGGTTATCTGGACTCTTAGTCCCCCCAGATTTGCATGGTCTAATGCAATACTTTATATTGGTTATATCATATACATAATCTTTTTTTATTGTCATACATCAATGATATCATATCTCATGCTTTGGACCTTCAATTCGTCAAGAAACCACAATCGGATATTTTATCAAACATTTGGCAAGTGTGAAATGGTAGTATAAAATCATGCAATTTAGAGATGAAATCATGTAAGAAAATTCATTTTAAAACCATCAATCAACACCTTGCAACACCCCCAAGAAATATACATTAAAACCCTTCATCAAATATTACGATAGATCTAAGATTTATAACTCAAAATATATCAAAACAATCACAAGTTTATATAGCTTTAACATAGTTCATAGACATGTTCATACTAGTTAACCCATTTGTCAAATCAACTTTAAATCATGAAAATTACAGTAAAACGAAGCTTGGGTATCATGGGAGAAAGGAACACATTAAAGAAACCCACATACCTTGACTTTGGAGAGCTTCTTGAAGAAGATTTGAAATGGAGACTTGAAGTTTGAATGAAATCTTTAGATCCGAAAAGAGAGTGGGACACTTGAATCTTGAGGAAGACTTGGGGCTTGACTTGGTTTCCTTGAATTCCAAAAACACTTCTTGAAAACCTGGAGAATGAATGGAGAATTTGATAAAGCTTAGAGATGATTTTGAGAGGTGTTTTGTTGGTTTTTAAGGCTCAAAATGGCTAGAAAATGAGGGATCTTCATGTATATAGGTATAGGGTAATTACCCCTTGGAGTAAAAAGAACAATTTTTGAAATTTTTTGAACTAGTTCGCATCGCGGACTTATCGCTGGCAAGTACTGTTTTTGTTAAGTTTCACCAAAAATTATTTTTCTTGGCACAGACAAAGTATACCTTGTAGGTACTAATTTTCCCACTTAATTTTGCCCTTTGAACAAGATTATGAGGTTGGATTTGTGAAATTCTACATGGATTTTGAGATATTGATAAAAATACATCATTATGTCTTTCCGAGCTACTTGGAGGGGCATTTAGATATCCCCAATTTGAGATATAAGGGAATTACGATTATGGGGGCATTCCTAGGCAAGTGTAGGGCATTTCAATATCTCCTCCTCGGGAATATTCGTCCCTGAATGTCAAAGGAACATATATTAAAGGTGTGAATAAGATAATTTTAGCCCACATAAGGATGCAACAATGCATTTAAACACCATTTTGAAATCTTAACATAAGTGTAAAAATCATCATGAACTTATCAACATAAACATAAATGCATTCAAATGATGTAGGGGCTGAAACATGCGACTTAGAATCACATGAAGGACTTAGTCATTATCTTAGGCTTGAATAGAGTGAATGAGGTACGAGTATCACTCCACTAAGACCGTTTTGGCTTCCTTAGAGACACCTTTGGCTTGATGATCCTTTCAAAAGGGCCTTAACGAATACCACATCTTTATTAATCAGTCTTTCCACCCATCCATCCATTACCTCCACCGAGGCCTTCTCCTAAGCTAACTTATCCTTCCACAACACCTACAACCCCAAAGAGTTTATAGTACTAGAGTTACCAACACATCCCCTCAATTAAAGAAGCATGAAGAACCAGACAAACCATATCCACATCCCTAGGCAAATCTCATCCATATGCAACCTTACCAACTTCTTGTACACTCTAAAAAGACTGACAACCATAACTCATTTGTCAACCTTAACCATACCTATTCCACTTGTTGCCATGAACTACCATCTTCCCCTTGGGAAACAACCTCCACTCTACCATCTTTGACCCAAAACATTCAACTCTAATAAGGCAAAATCAAGGCCTTGGTTAAACTAGACCTCCTCAACCAAAGAAGATTTGGAACCACCAAGAACACTATACTGTCATTCTCAACTTCCCTCAACCTAACTTCCAATCTAATCAATCGGTGGGCCCCACTAGTCTCCTCTTTGTCACCATTATCCACATATGCTAGGCAACCTATAGGAACCCTACTTATCGCACAAATCATAACATTAGCCTCAATGAGGAAATAACACAAACTCATATGATAATCTTAAAGGAGTTCTAACTACCTTCTTGTTATCCACAATGCACACATATCGTATTTAGCAAACAACCTCTCATCCTCCAAGACTTGCAATACTCCCCTGAAATCAATGTTCCACCACTAGAACCTACTATAAATATGTCAAGGTAGGATTTTAAGACCCTATTCATGAAACCTATAAATATAGCTGGTGCATAAGCCAATCAAACAACTCCAATAATACTCAATGCTCACCCCTAGTCTGGAAAGACACTTAGGGATATCACCTACCCTTATCCTCACTTACAGACAAAACTCAAAACAAAGATCAAACTTAGAGAAGTGACTATCCCATTGTAGTTGACCAAATAGATCAACCATCGTTAACCATCGGTTCTACACTTATTGAAAGCATGATATGCATGTGACCAATCCACCCCTAGACCTCAAAACCCACTATGCCAAGGTCATCAAGACCACAAAACAACACCTCATGCAAATGGGGCAATCCCTATAGACCCCTCCTAGACATAATATACTTACGTAGCCCTCCGAGACACATATATGGGTCCTATTAGCACAAAAGTATAACACAGAAAATAGCAACTCCTATACATATCAAATCACCCTACTCAAAACGTTGGTCTACAAAATTGGCCTTACTTAGGGTCAAATAAGTCGTAGGAGAAGCAATAGAAAGGAACCTATTCACAAACTCCGATAATAGCCCGCTAAGTCCAAGAAGCTCCTAATATCCAATAAAGCTAAGGTATAGACTAATATCTAATCACCTTTGTCTTACTAAAGCTCACTTTAATACCATCACCCGATACCACCTGATCTAGGAACGCAACCTCTTACAACCCAAACTCCCATTTCTCCTATTTTGCATCCATCTTTCTTCCTTAAACTTTTTAATACTATCCTCAAATGACTCACATGCACTTCCTCACTTAGGGAAATGAACCATCATACTAAAACTACCATAAACATAATAGAGTAGGGACTAAAGATCTATTCATGAGACTTATGGTCATACACGATACACTAGTCAAACCAAAAGACACTACCCAAATTTCAAAATATCAGAAAGGACTCTCAAGAACTCATTGATTACCCGAAATATCACAATGAAAATACCAACTCCCCTAACTCTTACAGGACGATAAATGCAACCCTTTAGAGATTAATTGTACCTTAAGACATGAAGTGGACCTACCTCCCTTGCTACCATTGACCACCTCCCACTCAACGATGGGCTCATTTGGGAGTCGTGATCTAACTCTACAGGTCCTACCATTCATGAAGACACAATATGCATGCAACTATTCCATCACTATAATGACATCAAAATCCACCATACCAACTTCAACAAGCCATAAAGCAAGGCCTAATGCAATACAAACTCGGATCAACACCTATGAACCTCCTAGTAACTATATAATCAATAAAAGGATAGACATCAAAGGTCCACATAATAGCTTGGGCATACAAGAAGCCCTACTAGCAACCAAAAAGAATAAAGAAGAAATAGTGGCACATCGGGCCTATAAATGATGCACATCAAAGCTAAGGGAACTTTAACTTACCGATAATGGCATCGGGCATCCCATCCCCTCCTTGAGCCACTTGATCAACATGATCACCTCAATCCAAAAGTCGACCACCCTTACACCCCCTTCGAACAAATGGACAATCCAATAGCTTGTGACCCATTTTAAAACTACATCCAAAGTAACAACTAGTGTTGCTCTGATATGGGCCACCGTGGTTCTTCCCACACCCTCAACACTTGGGATTAGTCATCCCACTATCACCTCTTTTACCCTTTTTATGCTTATGAGACACTCCTTTATCATATGACCCATCTCTCCATAACTAGAACAAGCATAAGTGCCTCTCAAGCATGGGCCATCATGGCCTCTACCACATTTTCGGCACCTAGCATAAGGTACTACACCACCTCTATCTCTCCCCTTGGAGCTTTGGAACTTACCCTCAACATAGGCCCTCTTGGACTCACTACCCCTCCCCCACAACTAGAAGTCTCAGGAGCACCCATTTGTTGATTGAGTTGAGTTTCCAATGTTGCCACCGCTTTAACCATTACCGATAGAGCATTACTAACCTCTGCATTCAGTATATCACCATCTTGAGTAGCTTGAGACATATATTGAAATGTAATGGTTAGGGATTAGCAATAAGTCCTAGGAGACCTAAGTTTGTCGGATGACATGGATCTTGAAGAAGTGAAACATTTTCTAAAATGTCTCATAGCCTCCTACTCATAGTTATAGTGCACAACACAATCATGAATAAGACTCTAATCAATGCAATGTGTTAGACTCTTAGAATCTAACAATCTAGTGCTCTAATACCTAGTTTGTCATGACTCCATATAGGTCCTAGACGTGACACAGCTAAAGGGGATCCCGAAGGGTCCCCAAATAAGACTCTTAACTTATCATTACAGATCATTGGTTGTGGAAGCATGTAAATGACATAAAATAGTAGAAATACACAAGGGGAATTGAGACTAAGGGAGAGAGATGAATACTTAAGTAACATGAAAAAGTTTAGGAATAAGGGCAAGGGACTAAGGGAAAGCTTGCATAACATCAACACTAAGATATAAAATAGTCGAGATTCATAACATAGATACAAAGCATGTCCAATAACACCTCTACTATATAGATAAGAGAGGGGGCTAAGATAATGTAATCGGGCTCACCCTCATAGTCAAAATAGAAATAAAGAGGAGTATCTCAAAACATAATAAAAGAAACATAGACCAACATCCCCAAAATGCAGGACTCACCAATCAGCTTAAGTAGTACCAAACTAGCCATGTAGAGGAGGAGGATGATCAACTTGGGCTCCAGTTCCTACATGGTGATATCATGTGGGCAAGAGTATGCATTAGTATATTTAAATGTTAAAATATGTATGATGCAATGCAACAAAAGATAGGTATTATAATCAAAATGCATAACAATAGGCAATAGACATCATATAACAATATGGCATGTATGATCAATGCTTAAGTAACTCATGCTTATATAGGATATCATATGTGTAAAAGATACCAAGATAACTTTTAAAGGTACAAACCCCTTAGTAGGTTAGTGATGACGCCGCCCCAACACTTAGGTGGTGAGTTACAAACCCCTCACTAGGTTAGTGATATTGCCAACCCATCACTTAGGCAGTGAAGTACAAAGCCTTCACTAGCTTAGTGATGATGCAGCCCCATCACTTATGTGGTGATGTATAAACCCCTCACTAGTTTAGTGATGATGGAGCCCGATCACTTAGGTGGTGAAGTATAAACCCTCACTAGGTTAGTGATGATGCTGCCCCATCACTTAGGTGGTAAAGTACAAACCCCTCATAGGTTAGTGATGATGTCACCCCATCACTTAGGTGGTAAGACACAAACCCTCACTAGTTTAGTGATGATGTCGCCCCATCACTTAGGTGGTCAGGTATAAACCCCTCACTAGGTTGATGAGTATAAACCCCCATCTAGATTATCTAGACTCTTAGTCTCCTGCATTGGGAATGGTCTAATGTAACACTTTATATTGGTTATATCATTTACATAAGCTTTTTTTCATCATCATAACATCAATCATATCATATCTGATGATTTGGACCTTCAATTCCTCAAGAATAATAATCGGACATTTTCTCAAATACTTGACAAGTGTGAAATGCTAATATAAAACCATGTAATTTAGAGATGAAATCATGAAAGAAAATTCATTGTAAAATCATCAATCAACACCTCGCAACACACCCAAGATATATACATCAAAACCCCTCATCAAATCTTAAGATAGATCCATGATTTGTAGCTCAAAATATAGCAAAACAATCACAAGTTTATATAGCTTTAACATGGTTTATAGACATGTTAATACCAGTAAACCCATTTGTAAAATCAATTTTAAATCATGCAAATTAGAGTAAAAGAAAGCTTGGTTATCATGGGCGAAATGAACCCATGAAAGAAACCCATATACCTTGACTTTAGAGAGCTTCTTGAAGAAGATTTGAAATGGAGACTTGAAGCTTGAATGAAATTTTTTGATCCAGAAAGAGGTTGGGACACTTGAATCTTGAGGAAGACTTGAGGCTTGACTTGGTTTCCTTGAATTCCAATAAGACTTCTTGAAAACCTTGAGAATGAATGGAGAATTTGATCAAGATTAGAGATGATTTTGAGAAGTTTTGGTTGGTTTTTAGGGCTAAAAATAGCTAGATAATGAGGGATCTTCGTGAATATAGTTATGGGGTTATTACCCAATTGCCCTAGAATAAAAAGAACAATTTTTTTTAAATTTTTGAACTAGTATGCATTAGGTCGGCATCGCGGACCTATCGTTGACAGCTACTGTTTTTGCAAAGTTTCACCAAAATTATTTTTTTTGGCGTGCTAGTCCATGGCTTTCACTATAATGGTCACTCCTTACACTCGTATTATGATCTATATAAGCATGGTTTTATTTCAAGCATCATTCATACATGCCATATTGTAAGAATGTTATTCATTGCTTATGATTATGCATTTTAATATAATGCCTACTTCTTGTTGCATTGCATCCTATATACTTAGTAAATTCAAATGTACTAATGCATAATCTATGCCGACATGATGTAACCATGTATTAACCAGTGTACCGCTTGATCATTCTCCTCCTCCACGTGGCTAGTACGACTTCTATCAAGCTTATTAGTGAGTCCTATTCCTGGTATGTTACTTATGATCTCTTGCTATGTATTAAGACTTTCTCTTTTTGACTTATGTATTTATTATGAAGGTGAGCCCAGTTGCTTTGTCTTGGTCCCCGCATCTTATCTAAGTAGCAGAGGTGTTATTGGACATTATGTTATATATCTATGCTATGAGCTTTCACTCTATTGATTCTTGACGTTTATGATATGGGAGTTACCCTTAGTCCTAATTTCCCTTGTTTATGATTATCTCTTATTATCATTCTAATTGCTTCCATGACCAAGAATGTGTAATGATATACCGAGGCTTGTTTGGATTTCCTTCGGGTTCCCCATTTGCTGGTCATGTCTAGGCTTAGGTCATGACACTTCTCCAACTACTACGACTCACTTCAGAGGAGCTATTTCCATGCTCACATAGTTGGTAGCTACCCAGAGCGGGAACCAAGGTTCACAGACTCCTAGTTCTAGCTCTTATGAGCCTACGATTTCCTCTAGATTGAGAGACTTTCTTAGGATGAACCCACCTGTCTAAATTATTTCCAAGGTTGAGGAGGACCCTCAAAACTTCATTGATGAGATGTTGAAGGTACTAAAAACCATGCATGCCACTGTGACTGAGGGAGTTGAGGTCACTTTCTATCATCTCAATGATATGGCTAATGTGTGGTATAATTAGTGGGAAGAGAGTCAAGGTTAGAATGCTGAGCTCACTACTTGGGATGAGTTTGAGAGTGCATTCCTCAATCACTTCTTCCCACAAGAGTTGTGAGAGGCCTAGGTCGATGAGTTTGTGAATCTGAAACATGAGGTAATGAGTGTTAAAGAATATAGCTTTAATGTCCAGGTATACTCCAAAGATGATTCTGGATTTGAGGGCCAGGATGAGTAAACTTGTATCTGCATTGGGTAAGCTAGTAAAGAGAGAGTACAAGGTGGCATTGTTGATTCTAGGCATGGATATTTCTAGAATAATTGTATATGTACAGGAAACTGAGGAATATAAAAAGAAAGATAGAGAGCAGCATCTGAGTAAGAAGGCTAGATCAGCAAGTCTCGAGCCTACCCAGACTAAGCAGCATAAGGGAGATAAGTCATATTTCTAGAAGAGGTCCTCTAGCCATGCACCATCTTTAGCTAGTGCACTAGGCCTGAGCCAAAGATTTGATCAGAGGTCCCAAAGTCATCCAAGCTTTAAGGCACAGAGAGTACAGTCTCAAGCAAGTGTGACCCTTGGCTCTAGAGGGAAGCGACCTTATGGGAGGTATGGCTGGATGTATCTAGGAGAGTGTAAAGATAGAGGGAATAGTTGCTACAGGTGTAGTCAGCTAGACCATTTTCAGAGAGATTGTTTGATGTGGGGTAATAAGGCCTAGACTTCTACCATAACATCGCTAGTGAGGGGTAATCAGCGAGGCACTTCATCAGGACAGGCTGTGGGATAAACTGTTTGTATGCAATGGGAAACTGATAGTATCAAGAGGTTGCACCAAATGTTGTGATGGGTATGCTTTGAGTATTTACCTTTCCTTGTTATGCTTTACTTGATCCAGGTGCAACTTGTTCTTTGTGACTTCATATATGGCGAGTACATTTGAGATTCTTTTTGAGTGATTGCTTGAGCCATTGTTTGTATCTACTCCTATTGATGAGTTCATTTAAGCCGAGAGAATCTATAGAGATTATGTGGTGTCTATCTACCATAGGGATACTTTTGTTGATTTGATTGAGTTAGAGATGGTCAATTTAGATGAAATTCTTGGTATGGACTAGCTTCACATTGTTATGCCACTATTGATTATTGAACCTGAACCATCAAATTTTAGTTTCTGAATGAGCCTGTTATTGAGTAAAAAGGAGATTGCATTGTGCTGAAGGGTAAGTTTATTTCTTACCTCAAGGCCTAATGATTGATTTCTAAAGGATGTATCTATCACCTCGTGCAAGTCAAGACTAATGATGTTGAGTCCCCTACTCTTGAGTCTATCTCAATTGTTAGTGAGTTTTCTGATGTGTTCCCTAATGATCTGCTTGGAGCCCTCCTGATAGGGAGATAGAATCAGGATTGATGTTTTTCCTGACACCTAACCTACCTCTATCCCACCATTTAGGATATCCCCTGCAGAGTTGAAAGAATTAGAGTAGTTGAGGGATTTGTTAGAGAAAGGGTATATAAGTCCGAGTATCTCTCCATGTGGTGCTTCAGTTTTGTTCGTGCAAAAGAAGGATGGCTCCCTTAGGATGTGTATTGACTATGGTAAGTTTAATAAGGTGACCATCAAGAATAAATATCCCCTTCCAAGGATTGATGATTTGTTCGACCAACTTTAGGGTGCCACTATTTTCTCTAAGATAGACCTCAGATCGGGCTATCATCAGTTGAAAGTAAGGCATACCAAAGATGGCTTTTCAAACTCAATATGATCACTTTGATTTCTTGGTGATGTCATTTGGGTTGACAAATGCACTATCAACTTTTATGGACTTGATAAATAGAGTATTCAGGCAATATCTAGACATGTTCGTGATTGTTTTTATTGACGATATTTTGGTGTATTCTAGACATGAGGAGGAGCATGCCAATCACCTTAGAATCACTTTATAGACACTCTAAGACAATGAGTTATATGCAAAGTTTTTTAAGTGTGAATTTTTGCTCAAATATGTGGCTTTCTTAGGTCATTTGATTTTTTGAGATGGAATTTGAGTGGATACTCAAAAGATTGAGGTGGTTAAGAATTGAACCATACCAACCTCACTAATTGATATAAGAAGCTTTTTAGGATTCGCTAGCTATTTTCAGAGGTTTGTCAAGGGATTTTCTTCCATATCTGCACAGTTGAGCAAATTGACTCAAAAAAAGGTCAAGTTTCAATGGTCTGATGAGTGTGAAAGAAATTTTCAAGAGTTGAAGATGAGGTTAACCAGTGCACCAGTGTTAACCTTGCCTGGTAAAATGGATGGATTTGTTATCTACTACGATGCTTCGAGAGTGGGATTAGGATGTGTTTTGATGCAAAAGGGAAATGTTGTCACCTATGCTTCAGGATAGCTTAAAGTGCATGAGAAAATTATCCCACTCATGACTTAGAGTTGGCGACAGTGGTGTTTGCTATCAAATTATAGCGCCACTATCTATATGGAGCACATATTGATGTATCCACAGACCACAAGAGCGTACAATATGTTTTCATCTAGAAGGAGATTAACTTGAGGCAGAGGAGATGTCTTGAGTTACTTAAGGACTATGACATGATAATCCTCTATCACCCAGGTAAAGCTAATATGGTTGCTAATGCACTTAGCAGGTTGTCCATGGGAAGTATCGCCTATGTGGAAGAGGAGAAGAGAGAGTTAGCCAAAGAGGTTCATTGATTGGCATGATTAGGAGTCTAATTAGAGGAATCAGACCAAGAAGGAGTTCTTGTGCATAAAAGATCTGTATCATCTCTAGTAGTGGAGGTTAAGGAGAAGCAAGATCAAGACCCTATTTAATTACAGTTGAAGGAGGATGTGCATAAGCAGAAGCCAATAGCTTTCGCCAAAGGGGGAGATGGAGTATTGAGGTATCAAGGTAGATTATGTGTTCCTAATATTGATGGTGTTAGAGAGAGGATCATGGTAGAGGCCCACAGTTCCAGATATTCCATCCATCTAGGGCCAACTAATATTTACCATGTCTTGAGAGAAGTCTACTAGTGGAGTAGAATGAAGAGAGATATTGTTGAGTTCATTTCCAGGTGCCCGAATTGCCAACAAGCCAATGTTGAGCACCAAAGGCCATATGGAGTGGCTCAGACCTTTGAGATAATACAAATAAGAGATGATTAACATGGACTTTGTAATGGGTTTACCTAGGTCCCACAAATAGCATGATTCGACTCTGGTGATAGTTGATTGGATGACTAAGCCTGCATACTTCTTAGCAGTCAAGACTACTAACACCGCTGAGGATTATACTTGAATTTATATAAGGGAGATTGCTAAAATGCATGGGGTCCCTTTGCCATTATCTTGGATAGAGGATACTAATTCACCACCCAGTTTTTGAAATTTTTTCAGAAGTGTTTTGTTACGAAGGTGTACCTTCGTACTGCTTTTCACCCGCAGACCAATGGCCAGGCAGAGCGCATAATTCAAACCTTTGAGGATATGTTAAGAGCTTGTGCCATTGACCTTAAGGGTAATTGGGATGAACACTTGCCTTTGATTGAGTTTTCTTATAATAATAGCTTCGATTTGAGCATTCAAATGGCCTAATATGAAGCCTTATATGGGAGGATGTATAGGTCATTGATCGGATGATTTGAGGTAGGTGAAGTAGAGTTGATTAGGCCAGACTTGTTTCACTAAACTATGAGAAAGGTGAAGATCATTCAAGAAAGGTTGAGGACTACATAGAGTAGACAGAAATCTTACACAAATATTAGAAGAAAGGACATAGGGTTTGCGGTGAATGATTGGGTGTATTTGTAAGTGTCGCCTATGAAGGGTGTGATGAGATTTGGAAAGAAAGGAAAGTTGAGTTCGAGGTACATTGGCCCTTATCAGAAGAGTGGCAATAGGGCATATAAGTTGGAGCTACCATCAGAGCTAGAGGCCATTTACCCAGTCTTCCATATTTCCATGCTCAAGAAGTGTTTCAGAGATCCAAAATTAGTTTTGCCTATTGATATTATTGGAGTGAGAGATAGACTAAGTTATGAGGAGGTTCCTATCTAAATGCTTGATCATCAGATTTGAAAGTTGAGGACAAAAGAGGTTGCATTTGTCAAAGTGTTGTGGAGGAACCAATTCTTAGATGAAGCTACTTGGGAAGCTGAGGAAGACATAGAGACCAAATATCCTCATTTATTTTTACCTATAGATGATCAGAGAGTTGATGGTAATAAACTCCCACTAAATTCTTGAATTTCCATTCCTTATATCCTTTTTTATTCTCTATATGATAGACGATAGAGTTCGAGAGTCCAAGTGAGGATTGATGTGATTTGTTGACTGCTTGATTGTTTCACTTCTTAATTTCTTGATTGGTTGATTACATGAGTGAGTTGAGAGTTGATTGATTGTTAGAATTCATAGGGAGATTCGTGCCTTGACCTAAATCCCTAGATTTCTCTTCATTCGAGGATGAATGATCCCAAGAGGGAGATAATGTAACACCTGATCATTCTTTCCTACCTAATATGGATCTAGATGTTCAAGAGATATTGAGAAAAATCTGAGGAAAAGCTGCAGAAACAAGTTTATGAGAGTCAATACAACTCGTAGAGAGGTTTACGAGTCGTAATAAGGGGCCTTATAAGGAATTTTAGTAACTTTAAGTTTCAAAAGCCTTCTATTTATGACAAGAGTTTACAACTCAAAGAACTCTTTACGACTCATAGAGGAGGGTTTCCCAAAAAAATTTAGTGCAGTTCAATTTTCGACTCCCTATTTATTAAAGGACATCTATGATTTACAGAATAGATTATGACTCGAAAGATACGATTTCATGCTAATTTCCAATGACTCTAACTTTGTGATCCCCAGTTTATGAGGGGCTTTCTACGACTCTTAGAATCATCTAAGACTCATAGATGGGGTCTGGTAGACCCCAGCTATAATTTTCATGAGGGATATTTTTGTCTAGTCTGTTTCCTATTTAAATAAATCCCTGATCGTTATAGGCATGAATAAGGTCTTAAAATAAACCCTAAGTGCACTGTTTCCCGTTCTTCACACTAGGGGTTTCTTGAGAGCAAGAGGAGAGGAGAAATAGCTAGAGTTTTCAATTCAAGCACAAGATTAATTAAGGTTCGATTGTTTCTTCAATCACTAGGTATGTAAGGTTTACCAAAGTGTGGAATTTCTTTCTTCACATTCCCCTTCAACATCTTGAGCCAAGATTTGAGAAATTCTGCTGCCCTATACTAAATCTTTGTATTCATTCATGAGGTCTTATTTTACTACATGAGATAATTGCTATATTGCATGAGTATTGATATGAGATTACACATGTATTTCATACGTGATAGCATGAACCCTAAATTTCATGATTTTATAAATTCCACACATGTTAATGAGTTGAGGTTGAGTCTATGAGTTGAGTACTTTGAGTATGATTGAG
The DNA here is from genome assembly GCA_025642045.1 of Solanum sejunctum. Taxonomy (NCBI): domain Eukaryota; kingdom Viridiplantae; phylum Streptophyta; class Magnoliopsida; order Solanales; family Solanaceae; genus Solanum; species Solanum sejunctum. The sequence goes on from JAOTQJ010000007.1 coordinate 10,125,427, forward strand.
CATGAGAAGCATGTTGCATTGAGTCACCCACATATTGTTACATATAAATATCTTGCTTGCATTACATAATGCGTAAATTGAGTGAGTCTAAATGACCATTTGAGTTTGAGTCAAGTTGGATTTTTTTGCATTGATTTATTGAGCTAATGAGAAACTTGGTTGAGTTGAGTACTGAGATTTGAGTTGATTGATTAAGCATTGAGTTTTGAGTTGATTAAATGAGTATTGAGGATTGAGTTGATTAATGAGTTGAGCATGTTTATTAGTCTTAGGGGGAGTATCGAGCACTGAATGGGAGAGAGAATATACATACCTACTTTAACCCACAAAACTATGTTTCCAATGTATGGTAGTCGTTATAGCTTGTTTCATTGACTCTAGTCCCGCAAGTGGACATTTATTATGGATCCAAGAGAGAGTTGATCTCCCTTTTTCATGGCAAGTTAGGCACGCATAGTAACAACATCCAATTCTTTATACATCACCATACCTTATAATGGGGTGGAGAGTATGTTAGTTAGAGTAACTCCCAAGCAACATTGATTGAGCATGAATTTTCAAACTGAGTTTATTATGAATGAGTCTATTGTTCTAAGTATACTTTAAAAGTGTGATTTACTTCAAATCTACATATTGAGTTGAGCATGAGTTGATGAGTAGAGATATGTCACAATCCAAGACTAGGGCCTAGACGTGACACAATGCTTGGGGAACCCAAAGGGACCCCAAGCAAACCTCTTAACATATCATTACATATTCTTGGTCGCGGAAGCAACAAAATACAACAAAAAACATTAATTAGGGATAAGCAGAGCTAAAGACAACTTTCATATCATAAACATCAAGAGTCAAGAGAGAGTCAAAGCACATAGCATTATACATAACATGTCCAACAACACCTCTAACCATAGAACTTAGCGGGGGACAAGACAAGCAACCTGTAACACCCTACACCTTATAATACTAGTACAATTCAAATGAAGTATGACATGGTTTGGTCAAATTAGTGCCAATTTTTAAAAAGTGCTTGAATTTCTTGTTAATAGGCTACATGTGCGTCTAATGCTTAAGAGGGTCGTGTGTATACATATTTTGTGTCGAATTGAGTAGATTATGGCCTTAAATGAAATGAGAGAATTGATGTTCTTGTAGGACTTAGGAAGCTATAAGGTGAATCACCTACTTGCTTAGCTTAAATTTGCTAGCTAAACGGAGATGAGGCTCAATGTCAAATTTGTCCAAGTTTGATTATGAATGAAGTCCATCTTAAGAGTGTAACTTTGGCCTATGTTTTAGTATTATAAATGGGGTACATTTTCAGCCCAACAATTAAAATAAAAAGGGCCCAAATACATCACAACGCACTTAGCAAATTGGGCCCAAACTACGTAAGTGAAAGCTAAAAAACAGGCAGCCAAGCCCATTAACTTGGAGACCCATTTAGGCCCAAGGTTGAGGTCCAAGATAGTAGATAAGCAACTTTATAATGTGTGGTATAACATGGTCAAAATTTTCAGAGAAGGTCAGCATAATATCTCTTTATAAAGGGCTCCAAAGCAGCTCCACAAGTCATTGTTCCCTTGAACTCACAAAAAAAGTCAGATTTGTCTCTAAAGTTCTCTCAACTTTTCTTAACTTTGTGAAGCAGCTAAAAGGGAATTATAGGGTTCTTATATAAGCCCTATAGCTTGAAGGTAGTGGTACGTAAATTTATACATGTGTTTACTATGATTTTCTTATGAAAAACAAGAAGTATATGCTAGTATGTTGGTGCTGGAAAATCTGGACAGATTCTGTGCTGGAAGTTGCTGCACCTTTTCCTTTTTTTTTTTTTGATTTATCTATAGTTTGTGAGTTGTATTATGAAGAGAACTTGGTGTTAGTAACATGATTTGAGATATAAACATCACCCTAAGGTTTCTGTCCTGATTTTTATTTCATTTAACAAGCGCATTTTATTGTATTATCTTGAGCGTTATGTTGATTGGAACTTGCGGGCTATTGTATATAAGGCTATTAGCTTACATACTTCATGACTTCTTAAGTGTTGTTATAATACTGGTTTAGGTCTGTTTATATATGTAAATATTGCTGTAACAGTTTGGTTAAAGTTGGAATACGTTTGGAGTTGTCGACATCGAAATGTAGCGAAGGAAGGTACCGTTATGCTGTCCATTTTTGGATTGTGTGGAATTGTGATGTGTTGTGCTTTTTGTGGGCTGTTGTAAGACTATTATGACATTAAAATAGGTTGTACATGATGTATACATGCTAATGTGTATTAAAAAATATGATTAGTAGTGTAAAGATTAAAGGAATACGCTCGGGTTTATAATCACCCACTTTCTGCCCATGTATTATTTTCTTATGTATTTGGGATGCCAAGGTGTATCTATCGGCTATTAATGCTAGTTTTATCACCTACTATGTTGTAGATAAGTATTTGGAGGAAGCAAAGGTTATCTCAAGATATTAACGAGGTCAAATAAAGAGGTATGTAAGGTTACTTAATTTCGTATTACTTGGCAAGAAACATAGATCCTTCCTTGGCACATAAAGGAACTCACAAACTGCGACACAACTATTAGCCACATCTCCACTATTTTACATGTTCATATAATTCCATACATAGTCACCTTCAAATCTGCATACATGCTTGGATACCAAGTTACATAAGTTCCTGTTATAAAATAAAGTTCATGAGTTATTCAATTTCATACGCATTTCATCATTTGTGTAATGTACTCTTTTCATCGTCATATTGTCTTATGTAATTATCAATATATCACATGCTACATATACAGTCTTACAACTCCAATATTATGGCTACCAAAAGAATTATCTCAAAGGTAATTGAAAGATAAAGTCTACAATTTTTGATAGGTGGTAGCCCGAGGGGTGGAGATAGAACCTAGCCAGGAATGATCCTATCAACTGGGGGTAGCCCGAGGGGTTGAGTATAACCTAGCCAGGGACGAACCCGATACAGTTTCACCACTGATCAGTTGGCCATTTGTTTTATAGCTGTACACAGTATTTAGAGTAAAGGTAAAGTAATATAAAGAACATAAAGTACATGATCCCACAGTACAACTAAAGGTGGTCTCTTATGCTACACCAGTGTACAGTTTTTTTAAAATTGTTACTTCATATACAATATATCATGACTTACATACTCGGTATATTTGACCTGCATTTCATGCTGCAGGTACAGGTGCTAGTAGATACCCCTAGTAGGAGTATAGAATATTCAGCTGCTGTCACCAAGCTCTAGGTTGCTTCAGAGCTTTGTGTATATCTAGAGCTTACATATTTATATTATATAGCTAATTGAGGCGAGGTCTGTCCCAACCCTCATTAGATATTTTTCTCTTTTTTAGAGGCTTTATAAACTATATAAAGTAAAGTGTGGTCATATCTCGTACTTTAAATACCGTGCCCCCAACGGCCTAGTCATATGCATTTCCTTTTGACTTGTTATCACTATTTATCTTCTTAAAGGCATATCAAATGTAGAAATCCCTTATAGTGTGTATATAAAGTGCATAGTTACAGGTTGCTTCTCCCGAGCCTTATCAGTAACGGGTGCCAGTCTGCCCTAACGGGACTTTGGGGCGTGATAGAAATGGTATCAGAGGCAAAGTATCCTAGGGAGTCTACAAAGCTGTGTCTATGCAGAATCTTGTTTATCGATGTGTTATGCACCACTTTTATAAGCAGGAGGTTATATGACATTTAGGAGTTATTACTTTCTTTCCATTCTTTAGATCGTGCCATAAAGTCAAGTGTAATAGGTGCATTATGTGTAATTCCTAAATTATTTTGTACAGCAAGTATACTAGAAATAAGGCAGAATAAAGGTAAAGGGAAGGGAATAGAGGTGGTGCTTGGTATACCCAGCCAGGTGAGACAATGAGATGAGGTTCAAGAGGAGTCTTTGTCACAAACATCTCCAACTCCTCCAGTTCCTAATGAACCCGAAGTAGTGAAATTCCCCTAGATCCACCTATTGATGCTACCGTACAGGATCTGAGAAATGTAGTCCCATTTTTGACCCGTATAGTTGCTGGTCAAGGTCAAAGGCAGGAAGGTCCAGTTATGCGCACCAATGATACAAATAGGGCAGCTGGCACAAGGATATGTGATTTTCTTAATTTGAACCGTCCATCCTTCACTGGGTCAGATCCTAATGAAGACCCCCAAAACATTATTGATCAGATTCAACATATCTTAGATGTTATGTATGTGAGTGGTATAGAAGTTGTCAAGTTAGCGACATATAGGTTAAAGGGTGTGGCTATATTATCGTATGAAGCTTGGAAGTAATCTAAGGGTATAAATGCATCTTCAACTACCTAGAAAGAGTTCAGAGACGCATTTCCTGGCCACTATTTTCCATTAGAGATCCAAGAGGCCAGTGCAGATCAATTCCTGAATTTCTATCAAGGGAATTTGAGTATGAGGGAGTATAACCTTCAATTTAATTCCCTGGCAAGGTATGCTCCTAGTGTAGTTGCTGCTATGGCAGATAGAATTCATTGATATGTAGATAGGTTGGATATGTATCTGGTCAGAGACTGCACCACTGCTTCCTTGAATAAGGATATGGACATAGCAAGAATTCAGGCTTTTGCACATAAATTGGAGGATCAGAGGCAGAAGAGAAGGACACAAGAGGGGGCAGGCGAAAAGCGCCAGATCTACAGGGTAGTTTACATCATCCCAAGGTGAGCTTAGGCCTCGATTTTCTAATAGACCGCCTAGGCCATCATCCTCCTTCTCTACAGTCAGTGCTCCATCACAACTTTAAGGGTCTCAAAGTAATCAGTCTGGTCAATGCGGTGAAGGGCAAGGTGCCGGACAATGAGTTATTCGGTAGCCCAACCAATCACTCCAGGTAGCCTTGTAAATAGTATGGAAGGAGTCATTCGAGTATATGTCATGTTGGGACAGATGTTTGCTATTGATGTGGAATGCCAGGGCACATAATAAGAGACTGCCCAAGGAGATGTATGAGTGGTATGGCCAATCTACTAGGTCAGCTATTGCATCATCATCATTAGTTCCTCTAGCAGGTAGGGGTCAACAAGAACCTATGGGTCATGGTAAAGGTGTTAGAGGGACAACTAGCTCTAGCGGGGTCCAGAATCACATTTATGCACTAGGGAATCAGCAGAGTTTGGAAGCTTCACCTGATGTGGTCACAGGTACATTATCCATGTATTCATATAATGTATATGCATTAATTGACCCTAGTTTTGCACTATCATACATCACTCCACTAGTTGCTGTGAAGCTTAAGAGAATGCCCAAATTATTGAACAAACCATTTAAAGTGTCTACACCAACTAGTGAATCTTTTATGGCTAGAATTGTTTATTATGACTGTGTAGTAACTATTTGTGATGATGACACATTGGTAGACCCTATTGAGCTAGAAATGGTGGAATTTGATATTATAATGGGTATGAATTGGTTAGCTTCTTGTTCGGCCACTGTGGATTGCCGAACTAAGAAAGTGTACTTCCACTTTCCAAATGAGACAGTTATTGGATGGGAAGGCAATGTTGGGGTACCAAAGGGGAAGTTTATCTCTTTATTTTAAGGCCAGAAAGATGATATCCAGGGGTATATATGTTACTTAGTTAGAGTGAGGGATATGGAGGCAGAATCATTAACTCTTCAGTTAGTTCCAGTAGTAAATGAATTTGTCGATATGTTCCCTGAAGAACTCCTAGGCTTACCTCCTGAACGAGAAATAGATTTTGGTATTGACTTACTTTCAGGCACTCAATCTATTTCTATCCCTCCATATAGAATAGCCCCAGTAGAATTACGTGAATAAAAAGAGCAGTTAAAAGATTTACTGGATAAGGGTTTTATAAGCCTAGTGTATCCCCTTGGAGTGTACTAGTGTTATTTCTACGCAAAAAGGATAGCACCTTGAGAATGTATATCGACTACTGACAATTGAATAAGGTGACAATTAAGAATAAATATCCCCTCCCCAAGATTGATGACTTGTTTGATCAGTTACAGGGTGACAAATGCTTTTCAAAAATTGATTTGAGATCAGTTTATCACTAAGTGAGGGTGAAGGAGCAAGATATACCCAAGACATATTTCAGAACACGCTATGGTCACTTTGAATTTCTTGTTATGTCATTTGGGCTAAAGAATGCACCAACAGTTTTTATGGATCTGATGAATAGATTATTCAAGCTATTCTTGGATGTGTTTGTGATAATATTTATAGATGACATTTTGGCATATTCAAGATCAGAAGAGGACCACGCAGATCATTTGCGACAGGTGCTACAGGTTCTTCATGATCGACAGTTATATGCCAAATTTTCTAAATGTGAATTTTGGCTAAAGTCAGTGGCATTCTTGAGTCATATTGTGTCTGATGAGGGAATAAGGGTTGATTCACAAAAGATAGAAGCTATGAAAGATTAGCCAAGACCAATAACACCCACGGAAGTCCGGAGCTTCCTAGGATTGGCAGGCTATTATAGGAGGTTTCTTGAAGGTTTTTCTTCTATTTATGCAAATCTAACAAAGCTGACACATAAGGCAACTATGTTCTAATTGAATGATGCATGTGAAAGAAGCTTCCAAGAGTTGAAAAATAAGCTAACTTCTGCACCTGTGCTATTACTTTCAGAAGGTACTAAGGGGTATGCAGTGTATTGCGATGCTTTTGAAGTTGGCTTAGGGTATGTACTGACATAGAATGGTAGGGTAATTGCTTATGCATCCAGATAGCTATGACCTCATGAGGAAAACTACCTGACTCATGATCTTGAGCTAGCAGCAGTGGTATTTGCTTTGAAAATATGGTGCCACTATTTGTATGGGGTCCATGTTGACATATATACTGATCATAAGAGCCTGTAGTGCATCTTTTTAGTAGAATGATCTAAACTTGAGATAGTGGAGATGGCTATAGCTAATAAAGGATTATGACATTTATATACTATACCATCCAGGGAAGTCAAATGTGGTAGCTGATGCTATGAGTCGTAAGGCAATCATGAATACTAGTAATCAAGCTATGGTAAGACAAAGATTGACTAAAGATCTACGTTAGCTAGCCAGTTTGGGCGTTCGCCTTCTTGAAACTCCAAATGAAGGGGTTATTGTGCAGAATGCTGCGGAGTCTTCATTAGTAATAGAGGCGAAAGAAAAACAATTTGAGGATCCTATTTTACGACAGCTTAAAGAAAAGGTGAGTCAGGGTATGGTAAAGGGCTTTAACCTTGTACAAACTGGAATACTATACTGCCATAATAGATTATGTGTGCATTATATTAATGGCTTAAGAAAGAGGATAATGGAAAAAGCCCATCATTCCCGATATTCCATCCATCCAGGATCAACTAAGATGTACCATGACCTGAAGGGAATGTTTTGGTGGGGAGGCATAAAGAAGTTCCTTGCAAAATTTGTGCCTCAATGTCCACACTGCCAACAAGTGAAAGTAGAACACCAAAAGCCAGGAGGTTATATGCAATGTATAAAGCTTCCAACATGGAAGTGGGGTATGATTAATATGGATTATGTTACAGGTTTGCCTCGCTCATCTCCAAAGTTTGACTCCATATACGTAATAGTTGATAGACTCACAAAGTCAACACACTTCTTGCCAGTGAGGAGTGATTATACAACTAAAAAGTATGCCAAGCTATACCTCAAAGAGATAGTTAGGTTACATGGAGTCCCAATCTCCATTATATCTGATCGAGGAGCTCAATTCACTGCAAAGTTTTGGAAGTCCTTCCAAAGGAGTTTTGGGACACAAGTGAATTTGAGTACAACATTCCACCCCCAAACAGACAGTCAAATAGAATGTACTATTTAGACACTTGAAGATATGTTGGGAGCTTATGCTTTGGACTTTAAAGGTAGTTGGGTGGACCATTTACCACTTATTGAGTTTGCCTATAATAACAATAGCACCTTATGAAACTTTCTATGGAAAAAAATGTAGATCGCCAATTCGATGGTTTGAAGTCGGTGAAAACACACTACTTGTGCAAGATCTAGTACAACAAGCCATGGAAAAGGTTAAGGTGATACAGTAGTGATTAGAAATAGGCCAAAGTCAGTACAAATCATATGTGGATGCCAGGAGAAGAGGACTGGAATTTTCAGTAGGTGATTGGGTATTTTTAAAGGTATTTACAATGAAAGGGGTTATGAGGTTTGGTAAGAAAATAAAACTGAGTCCACGCTACATAGGGCCATATCATATTATTAAGAAGTTCGAGCAGGTTGCATATGAACTAGAGCTACCCCAAGAGCTTTCAATGGTTCATCCAGTTTTTCATGTCTCAATGCTTCGAAAATGCATAGGTGACCAATATTGTATCACTCTTATTGAGGATATGCATGTTACAGAACATCTCACCTATAAAGGGGTACCTATTGCTATTCTAGATCGTCAATTCAAGAAGCTAAGGAACAAAGAAATAGCTTCAGCTAAAGTACTTTAGAGGAACCAGTAAACAGAAGAGATAGCATGGGAGTCTGAGGACACGATGAAATCAAAGTACCCTTACTTATTTGAAACTAAAGAGGAAGTCTAACACACAAAATTAGGACACTGATAGGTCCATGTGATTGAATACTTAATATATTGTCAAAAGTTTGTGTAAGTATAGGTTTAAACTTGGTTAAGCTATCTAATTGTGCTAACATTCGAGGATCAATGTTCCTAAGGAGGGGACGATGGAAACCCCCACACCTTACAACGCTAGTATAATTCAAATAAAGCATGACATGGTTTGGTCAAATTAGCGGCATTTTTTAAAAGTGCTTGAATTTAGTGTTAATGGGCTACATTTGTGTCTAATGATTAAAAGGGTCGAGTGTATACATATTTTGTGTTGAATTGAGTAGATTACGGCCTTAAATGAAGTAAGAGAATTAAGGTGCTTGTAGGACTTAGGAATCTAGCAGGTGAATCACCTACTTGCTTAGCTTAAATTTGTTAGCTAAACGGAGACGAGGTTGGACGTCGAATTTGTCCAAGTTCAATTATGAATAAAGTTCATGTTAAGGGTGTAACTTTGGCCCACGTTTTAGCATCACAAATAGGCTATATTTTCAGCCCAAGAAGTAAAATAAAAAAGGGCCCAAAGACATCACAACATACTTAGCAAATTGTCCCAAAACTAAGTAAGTGAAAGTTGAAAATAGGCAGCCAAGTCCATCAACTTGGAGACCCATTCAGGCCCAAGTGTGAGGGCCAAGCTAGTGGATAAGCAATATGATAATGTGTGGTATAAGATGGTCAAAATTTCAAGAGAAGGTTGGCATAATAGCTCTTTATAAAGGGACTTCTAGGGTTCTTATAGAAGCCCTATACCTTGAAGGTAGTGGTAAGTAAGTTTATACATGTTTTTACTATGGTTTTCTTATGAAAAACAAGAAGTATATGCTAGTATGTTATTGCTGGAAAATCTGGACAGATTCTATACTGAAAGTTGCTACACCTTTTCCTTTTGTTTTGGTGATTTCTCCATAGTTTGTGAGTTGTATTATGAAGAGAACTTGGTGTTCTTAACATGGTTTGAATTATAAACATCACCCTAAGGTTGCTGCCCCAATTTTGATTTCATTTAACAAGCGTGTTTTATTGTGTTATCTTGAGCATCATGTTAATTAGAACTTGCAGGCTGTTGTATATAAGGCTATTAGCTCACATCCTTTATGACTTATTAAGTGTTGTTATAAGACTATTTTAGGTCTGTTTATATGTGTAAATGTTGCTATAACAGTTTGGTTAAAGTTGGAACAGGTTTGGAGTTGTCGACATCAAAACGTAGCGAAGGAAGCTAACGCTATGCTGTCCATTTTTAAATTGTGTGGAATTGTGATGTGTTGTGCTTTGTGGGCTGTTATAAGACTGTTATGGCATTAAAATAGGCTGTAGATGATGTGTACATGCTAATGTGTATTAGAAAATACGATTAGGGGCGGAAAGGTTAAAGGAATATGCTCGAGTTTATAATCACCTGCTTGCTGCCCATGTATTATTTTCTTATGTGATTGGGATGCCAAGGTGTATCTATTGGCTACTAATGCTGGCTTTATCACCTACTATGTTGTAGATAAGTATTTGGAGGAAGGGAAGGTTATCTCGAGGTAGTAACGAGGTTATACAACAAGGTATGTAAGGTTACTTAATTTTATATTACATGGAATGAAACATAGATCCTTCCCTGGCACATAAAGGTACTCACCAACTCCGACACAACTATTAACCACGTCCTCACTCTTTTACATGTTCATATGATTCCATTTATGACAACAACAACAACAACATACCCCAGTGCCTCAAAAGGCTCCCGCTCATTGCGGGGTTGGGGGGTCGAATGTACGCAGCCTAACCCCTATGTTTAAAAACATAAAGTGGCTGTTTCCAGATGACCATGAGGAGCGTCGAAAGTTGCATTGACTAACTGCTACTTCACAAATGAAAAAAGCGCAGATAGTTTAAAGAGCTATTTTTCTTTATTCCATCATACTCCAAGGCCAAAAAATAGTCAATCTTTGGCTCCATCCGAGATTGATGGAAATATATGATTCCATTTATAGTCACCTTCAAATCTGCATACATGCTTGGATACCAAGGTACATGAGTTCCTATTACAAAATAAAGTTCATGAGTTATTCCATTTCAGGCATGGTCACATTCAAACACTATATAGGAGAATATTATATAAATATATTCCTTTCATCATCGTACAGTCATTCAACTCATAAGACATGCATTGGACCTTCAGTTCCTCCAAAGTACATTAACCAGACATTTTATCAACACTTGGTGGGTGTACAGTGCTAGTGTAAAATCATGCAATTCAAGAGTATAATCATGCTAGAAAATTCAATGTAAAATGATCAATAGATACTTGGTAAGGAATATACATCAAAATCTTCATCAAATCTCACAATAGATTTCATAGATCAAAACATGCTAAAACAATCATAATTTGAAACCCCAACATAGTGTGTAGTAAAATATATAATAAGCAAGACCTATGTGTAAATCAACTTTAAATTATGCAATTTTAGATAAAAGGAAGCTTGGGCATCATGGGTGGAAGGAACCCATGAAAGAAACCTACATACCTTGAATTTGGAGAATCCTTGAAGAAAAATTGAGATGGAGACTTAAAGGTTTATTGAGAACCTTAAGATCCGGATGAGTTTTGGGATTTAAAATTTGGAGACGAAATATTGTCTAAGTCTTTGAGAGTTAGGAATGTCTTGAATGATATGAGGGTAAAATAAGGTTAAGTATAGTTATTTTCACTCATGGAAACACTTAGGCCCAAGACCTAAAAGGCTTTAATCGACTCAACAAAATTGGGCAAAAATAACACCATGGCACACCCTTGGCACGTCACACCAGGGGCACGGATCGCCATTGGAAATTACATTTTTTTGATTTCTAAATTTTGCTATGGTTGCTCTTAAAATCGGGGTTAGACCCATTTCCTACTCAAATTGACCCCCTAACAAGAATATGAAGTTGGATTTTTGATATCATGCATGGATTTTGAGAAATATAGAAATTACGATTTTGGACACTTTCGAGGCACATTTTTAGGAACTTTTTGGGGTCGTTTCAATATCTCCCCCTTGGGAACATTCGTCACGGAATGTCAAAGAAACTTATATGAGAAAAGTAATCATATGAGAAGAAACTTATATCAGCCCCAACAAGAATGCAACAATACACTTACAACACCAATTTCAAAATTTAACGTAAGTGTAAAATCACCATGAACTTTGTCAATATAAACATGAATATATGCAAATGATTTAGGAGCTGGAACATTAAACATGAAATCACATAGAAGAATTAGAATTGGTACCTTAGGCTTTAGTAGGATGGAAAAGATATGGATATTATTTTTGCATATCTACTTCATCCTCCCATGTAGTACTTTCGACTTGCTGATTTCTCTAAGGACCTTACCAGAAGCAACATCCTTGTTTCTCAACCTCGTCACTTATCTATCCAAGATCTTCATTGGAACCTCTTTATATGTCAAGTTATCTTCAACTACCCCCACAACATGAAGAGGCACAATCTCATTAGGATCATCCACACACTTCCTCAACATAGACATATGAAAGACCAGATGAACCAATTCCATTTAACTAGGCAAATCCAACTCATAGGCCACCTTACTAATCCTAATCATCACCCTATAAGGACCCACATATCTAGGGCCACCTTACCATACCCTTAATGGGTGATACCTTCAAATAGATCCAATCACCCACCTTAAGCTCAAGCTCCCTCCTTCTCACATCTGCATAAGACTTTTGGTGACTCTGGTTTGTTTTCAACCTTTCTCTAATCATCCTTAACTTCTCTATAGCAACCATAACCAGATACGGACATACCAAAGCCACATCTCTAATCTCAAACAATCGAACCGGTGATCTACAATGTCTATCATAGAGAGTCTTAAAAGTAGTCATTCCGATGCTAGAATGATAACTATTGTTATAGAATAACTCAATCAAGGGAAGATGATCATACCAACTACCCTTAAGCTCCAATAGACAAGCCCTAAGCATGTCCTCAAGTGTTTGGATAGTTCTTTCAACTTGGCCATCCTTTTGAGGGTGAAAGGTCATACTAAGCTTTACCTTAGTTCCAAGAACTCTTTGGAAGGACCTCCAAAAGCGTGAAGTGAATTATGCACCACAATCAAATATGATGGACAAAGGAAGCCCATGCAACCTCATCAAGTTATGAATGTAAAACCTAGCATAATCTTCAGCCTTATATGTAGTCTTAGAGGGTAAAAGGTGAGCCGATTTCGCCATCCTATCAACCACAACCCAAATGGAATCAAAACCCTTTCTAGTTTTAGGCAACCCAACCACAAACACAATATCTTGTTGGCAACTATAGAAATAGGATACAAATTTGACAATGTCCCTCTTCATGCCTCCTCACTAATACACCTTTCTCAAATCCTTATACTTCTTAGTAGACCTAGTGTGAATCGAGTAAGAAGAACCATGTGCCTCTTTAAGAATATTTTCCTTCAAGCCATCAACACAAGGCTCACACAACCTACCTTTTTATCTAAGGGCACCATCTCCCCCTTGGGAGAAAACCTCCACCTTGCCCCATTTCACCCAGGCCTTCAATTTTAAAAAGGAGGGATCAAGATCCTGCTTAGCTTTCACCTCCTCAACCAAAAAAGATTTTGAACCATCATCAACAACAACAACACCATTATCAACTTCTACCAACCTAACTCCCAATCTAGCCATCCGATGGACCTCCCTAGCCACCCTTTTGCTATTATCATCAACATGAGCTAGGCTACCTATAGACACCCTACTCAAAGCATCCACCACAACATTATCCTTACAGGGATGATAATGCACACTTATAGCATAATCATTAAGATGTTCTAACCGCCTTCTTTGCCTCAAGTTGAGATCTTTTTGAGTGAAGACATATTGGAGGCTCTTATGATTGGAGAACGCATCAACAAACACCTTATCCAAATAGTAACGCCAAATTTTCAAAGCAAAGACCATAGCGGCTAACTTAAGGTCATGGGTAGGATAATTCTTTGCATCATACACAACCCCAATCAACCCTTGAAGCATCATAATACATAACAAATCCTTCTATCCCATCCAGTAGCAACAATATAGGAGCGAACACAAGCTTATTTCATTCTTTGGAAGCTCTTTTCACACTCATCGGACCACACAAGTTTGGATTTTTTTGAGTCAACTTAGTCATGGTAGAAGCAATAGAAGAGAAACTATCACAAACCTCCGATAGTAACCCGCTAAGCCCAAGAAGCTCCTAATATCTGACGGAGTCAATAGTCTAGGCCAATTCCTAATCACATCCATCTTTTTAGGATCCACCATAATACTATCCCTTGACACCACATGACCTAGCAAGGAAACATCTTTCAACTAAAATTAACACTTCATATATTTAGCGTACAATTTCTCTTCCCTTAATATTTGCAACACTACCCTCAAATTATCCACCTGCTCCTCCTCACTAAGAGAAAAGATCAAAATATCATCAATGAAGACCACAAAAAATGAATCAAGGTAGGATTTGAAGAACTTATTCATAAGGTCCATGAAGATAGCCAGTGCATTGGTCAACCCAAAGGACGTCACAATAAACTCAAAATGCCTACACCTAGTCTGGAAGGACATCTTTGGAATACCACACTCCTTCACTTTCACTTGGTGATACCTAGACCGAAGATCAATCTTATAGAAGTGGCTACCCTATTGTAATAGGTCAAACAAATCATCAATTCTGGAATATGATAACTATTCTTGATGGTGACCCTATTAAGTTGTGATAGTCAATACACATTCTAAGAGACCTATCCTTCTTCATCACAAACAACACCAGTGCTACCCAAGGTGGTTGGCTAGGCCTAATAAAACTCTTCTCCAACAAGTCCCTCAATTGATCCTTCAACTCCTTTAACTCTGCCAGGGACATGCAGTGGGGAATAAAAATGGGTTGAGTATTGGGGAGGACGTTTATGCCAAAATCTATTTCCCTTTCGGGAGGAACACCGGGAAGGTCATTTGGAAAAATATTAAGAAACTTATTTACCACTGGAATTGACTATATAGGAAAGATTTTAGACTCTACATCCCCAACCCTCAAAAGATGATAAAGACACCTCTTAGAGATCAACTTACGGGCTTTAATGCAAGAGATGAACCTACCCTTGACCACTATATCATGACTCTCCCACTCAAGGGCGGGTTCATTTTGGGAATTGGAATTTGACTCTACAATCAATAGAGGCATAGTATGCATGCAACCAATCCATCCCAAGAATGACATCAAAAACAACCATATCTAACTCAACAAGATCACAAGGCAATATTTTATGCAAGATGCAAAAGGGACAATTTATATAGACCTTTCTAGTAATAATAGATGCACCAATAGGAGTAAACACCTCATATGACTCACACAACAATTTGGGCTCAACATGAATCTTTTTGGCAATAAAAAGGGTAACAAAAGAAAGATTGGCAACCGAAGCAATTAATGCATACACATTAAAATTAAAGAATATTAAAATACCGGTAACAATATCGAGTACCCTCATCAACCCCTTACCTCCCATGCAAAGAATAAAATTGATAGTGCCTTGAGGCACCACCTTGTTGACCACCTATTTACAAAGGAACCACATTTGCACCTTGCGGAGGGACCTCCTTACCCTTATTGCAGTTATGGGGACATTCATCCTTTTTGTGACCAACTTCTCCACACCCATAACATGCATTGGTGTCTCTACAACATGGGCCCCCATGGCCCTTACCATATCTTGGACACATTATTAGGGACCATACCACCAATACCTTGGGCTCTTGAGAAGTCATTGGCAAACCAAATGTTAAAAGCATGAGAAGACCCTTTTCCTTGATGGAATCGGCCACCCTTTTGACTTTGGAACTTACCCTCAAAGAGAGCCCACTTGGCCTCATTACCTTTCTTTTCCTCAACTTCTCCTCCTCCATTTTTTGACATAAGCAATCAAATAAGACAAATCCATGTCACTAATCAACATAGCGGATTGGCATTCCTCACTTATCAAATCGAAAACACCCATCACAAATTTATTCATTCTAGCCCTTGGGTATCCCAACCAAAGCCGAGGGCCTAGACGTGACCGGCGAATATGGAACCCAAAGGAATCCCAAATAAGCCTCTTTACTTATTATTACACATCCTTGGTTGTGGAAGCATATAAATGACATGTAGAATAGAATGAGGCATGAGGGATAAGGGAAAGCTTTGCAACACATCATTATCAAAAGACAAGGAATCATAGCTCATATAATAAATGCATAACTTGTCCAATAAACACCTCTACATACATAGATAAAGTGGGGGCCAAGACAAAGTAATCGGGCTCACCCTTATAGTCAAATAGAACATAAACTAGTGTCTCAATATATAGATAAGAGGAAAACATAAATCAAAGTCCCCGAAATGGAGGACTCACCAACAAGCTTGGAATAGCATCTTCTAACCTTGTAGAGGAGAAGGATGATCAACTTGGGCACCGGTTCCTACATGGAGATATCATGTAGTCAAGAGTATGCATTAGTACATTTGAATGTACTAAGTATTTGGGGTGTAGTGCAAAAATAGATAGTCATCATACTCAAAATGCATACATTAAACGAGAGGCATAGTATAACAATATGGCATGTATGATCAATGCGTAAGTAAAATCTGCTTAAGTAACTCATGCTTATATAAGATATCATTAGTGAAGAATAGACCAACTAGATTTCCAAAGTATAAATCTCTTGGCTGGTTGATGATGATCTCACCCCATCACCCTAGTGGTATGGTACAAACCCCTCATATGGTTGATGATAATCACACCTTATCACCTTGGTGGCGAAGTACAAACCTCTCACATAGTTTTATGAGTAAAACCCCCCACCTCGATTGATGAGTACAAACCCCCACCTTGGTTGATGATGCTCTCACCCCATCACCCTGGTGGTGTGGTACAAACCTCTCACATGGTTGATAGGTACAAACCCCCATCTCAGTTGTCCAAGCTCTTAGTCCCCCGGATTGGGCATGATCTAATGCAACACTTTATATAGAGTATATTGTGTACATAAGCTCATTTCAGTATTATAACATCATTAATATTATATCTCATGCTTTGGACATTCGTTTCAGTAAGAAATCCTAGCCGAACATTTTATCCAAGCACTTGGGGGTGTGTAATAGGGGTAGAAGACCATGTAATTTAAAGATGAAATCCTACAAGAAATTTTGTTGTAAAACCATAAGTCAGCACCTTGCTACATTCCCAAGACAATCACATTAAAACCCCTTATCAAATTCAACATTAGATCCAAGATGTAGAGCTCAAAACATGCTAAAAACGACCATACTTTCATGAACTAAAATCACTGTGCAGTAAATTTCTCAATATACAAGGCCCATATGTAAAATTAACTTTAAATCATGCAATATTAGTAAAAAGGAGACTTAGGCACCATGGATGAAAGGACCCAATGGCTCAACACCACATATCTTAGCTTTGAAGAAGTTCTTGGTGAAGATTGACAATGGAGACTTGAACCTTTAAGAGGATCCTTAGCTTTGGATGAGGGTTTTGGGTGTTGAATTTGGGAGTGAAAATGGCTAAGTATTTTGGAAGTAATGGGAAATGATTAGGATAATATAATTGTGAATTTTTACTAAGTATAGATAAAAACACATTTGTGAAAATTTGGACCAACACTTAGAATATTTTGGGCCGCATAAGAAAAAAACTGCCAGGCAAATACACATCTTCGTGTTATAGAGAGGATGCAAAGAAGATTATGTATTGAAGTATGCTCAAGGCACATCGCAAAGGCATTGTGGAAAGCTCTTTGGAATTCGTCATTTAAAAATTTATAATTGCTATTCTTTCACTCTTAAATTGAGGTTAGACCCCTTTTCACCTAATTTTGACCCCTTAATCACAAATATATGGAAATTAAAATTTTGTGCATTCTGAGGTATGTCTTTTGGGCACTTTTGGGGTCGTTTCATCGGGTCGGCCACCAAGTGGGGAGTATATTTAGAGAGTTGATTGAACTTGAGGGTATACTCCCTCACACTCATAAACTCCACTAATTTGAATTCCCTAAGCTCAAAAGGGAAGAATCGATTAAGAAAAGCTGCTATGAGCTCCTTCTAAAGCACCACATTTTTTATTGCCTTCTCATCATTTAATTGATTAAACCATATTTTTGCCACCCCCTTGAGTTGGTATGCTACTAACTCTACCTTCTCTTTCAATCTAACACCCATAATAGCCAAAACCTTGTAGACCTCATCAATGAACACTTGAGGGTACTCATCCATCTTTGACCCATAAAATTCTGGGGGGATTCATCCTCATGAAGTGTCTCACCCAAGAAGCTAGTGTAGGCGCATGAGGGGTTTAGGCCCCTTGATTGGCTTGATTAGCCACCACTTGTGCAAGCAAAGTGAGAACATCCCATAGCTCACTATGAACTGATTGTTCCTTGGGAGTGCGGGCTCTTCTTGCTCTTGTGTAAGCTATGATCTAGCATAGTAAGAATAATTATTACGGGGGAAAATATTATCTTAACTTCTATAGAATGATATAGAGTAAAGAGAAGGGAAATATTTCCTAAATTTCCTCATAGCCCCTTACTTATAGATGTGGTGCACAACATAACCATGAACAAGACTCTAATCGGCTTGATGTGTTAGAGACCGAGGATCTAACAACCTAGTGCTCTGATGCCAAGTTTGTCATGACCCAACCCTAGGGCCTAGACGTGACATAGTGCATAGGAAACCATAAGGGACCCTAAGAAAGACTTTTAACATATCATTACACATCCTTGATCATAGAAGCAATAAAATACAACAAGAAATAGTAATTAGGGATAAGAGGGGCTAAGGGAAAACTTCCACATCCGAAACATCAAGAATCAAGAGAGACTCAAAGCTCATAACATTATACATAACATGTCCAACAACACCTCTAACCATAGAACTTAGCAGGGGACAAGACAACAAATCGGCTCACCCTCATAATCAAAATATACAATAAAGAGAGAGTCATAATACATATCATAAAATCATAAATATAGTCCCCAAAATAGAGGACTCACCAACTATCTTTAGAGAAATCGTACTAGCCATGTGGAGGAGGATGATCAATGGGGCTGCGATTCCTACATGGTAGCATCATGTAGGCAAGGAGTATGCATTAGTATGTTTGAATGTACTAAGTATGTAGGATGCAATGCAACAAGTGGTAGGTATCATAACCAAAATACATAATAGTAGGCAATATATAACATATTAGCAATATGGCATGTGTGATCAATGCTTAAGTAAAACATGCTTACATAGAATATAATACAAGATGTAAGAAGAGACCAACATTACAAAACCCGTAGGTTAAAAAGGTACAAACCCCTTTGGTTGGTTGGCTGATAGTCTTACCCTACCACCCTTAGTGACTGAGTTACAAATCCCCCAACATAGTTATCAAGGTATGAAACCCTTTGGTTGGTTGGTGGATAGTTGCACCTTATAAAATGACCCCAAAAAGTACCTAAAAATGTGCCTCAGAATGCCTATATTATAAGTTCCATATTTCTCAAAATTCGTTTCTTATTTCAAAAATTTAATTTCATATTCTTGTTCGGGGGTCAAAATTAGGGGGAAAAGGTTCTAAACCAAATTTTAGAGAAATAAATAAAATTCAAAAATCACATGGTGCAATTTCCATTGAGGTTTTCGCATCGCCTCCGCGATGCGCCACTGCCTATTTTGGGGACTATTCTTTTTAGTTCGATCCAAGATTTCTAAGTCCAAGACTTCTAAGTCTTGGGCCTAAGTGCTCCCAAACATGTTTTTACCCATTCTTAGCCTTATTTCACCCTCATATTACCTAAAACATTTCCCAAAACTCACTCAAACACTTAGCCAAATTTTCACTCCAAAAATTCAAGTTCCAAATCCTCATCCTAAGCTAAGGTTCTCATTCAAGGTTCTTCTTTAAGCTTCAAGTATCCATCTCCAATCTTCACCAAGTTCATCTCTAAGATAGGTATGTGGATTTCTTTCATGTGTTCCTTCTACTCATGATACCGAAGCACTCTTTACTCAAAAATTGCATCATTTAAGGTTGATTTATTCATGGGTCTTATCTATTATGAAAATCACTGTACACTCTGTTAAAGCTATGTAAAGTTGTGACTATTTGGCTATGCTTTGAGCTATAAATCTTGCAACTACTGGAAGATTTGATGAGGGGTTTTGCAAGGTATTGATTGATAGTTTTATAATGAATTTTCTGACATGATTTTAACTCTATATTTCATGGTTTTATACTAGTATTATACACCCTCTAAGTGTTAGATAAAATATCCAGATATGGTTTCTTGAAGAGTTGAAGATCCAAAACATGATATATGATATAATTGACAATATAATGATAAAATAAGATTGTGTATGATATACTTTATATAAAGTGTTGCATTATATTATACCCGATCTGGGGGGACAAGAGCCCGGGTAACTAAGGTGGGGGTTTGTACTCATCAACTATGTCATGGGTTTGAACTTTGCCACCGTGGTGATAAGGTATGATTATTATCAACCATGTGAGGGGTTTGTACCGTATTGCCATTGTGATAGGGTGAATCCATTACCAAAGGGTTTGTAACTTGAAAAGCTAGCTTGGTCTCTTCTACACATCTAATACCCTATATGAGCATGCGTTTTTTAAGCATGTTTTACTTATGTTTTGATCACACATGCCATGCTATAATATGATGTCTATTGCCTATTATTATGCATTTTGATTATGATGTCCATCTCTTGTTGCTTTGAATTTTGCATACTTAGTGCATTCAAATATACCAACGCATACTATATGCCTACATGATATCACCAGGTAAGAAATTGGTGCCCAAGTTGATCCTCTTCCTCCTCCACATGTCTAGTTTGATAATACTCAAGCTAGTTGCTGAGTCCTCCACTTCGGGGACCTTAGTTTATGTTGCTTTTACTATACTGAGACATTCTACCTTATGTTCTATTTTGACTATGAGGGTGAGCCCGGTTGCTTTGTCTTGGCCCCGACTCTTATCTATGTATTAGAGATGCTTGTTGGACATGCTATGTATCCGTGATGTGAGATTGACTCTTTCATTTTGATATTGATGTTATGCAAACTTTTCCTTTAGTCCCATTGCCCCTATTCTTAATCTTTTATGTTTTTTATATGCTTTCGCGACCAATGATGTGAAATGACATGTTGAGAGGCTTGATTGGGTTCCTTTGGGTTCTCCATTCGCCGTGTCATATCTAATGCCTAGGCTTGGGTCATGACAAAGTTTGTATCAGAGCATTGTGTTGATAGATCCTCATAGTCTTATACTCTGCATCGATTACAATCCTATTCATGGTTGTGAAGCACGCCATGACTATGAATAGGAGGCTATGAGATGTCTTAGGAAATGTTTCCCTTCTTCATGTTCTAAGTCATGCTATAGAGTTGCAATAAGTTTTTACCCCTAATAATTGTTCTTTGATATGCTAGATCTTGCCAAACACTAGATGAAGAAGGGGCCAAACTCTCGAGGATCAACCTATCAATGGTGAGCTCCGGGATGTTCTCAGTATTCTTGACTATGTTGTGGCCAACAAAGTCAATCAAGAGGCCCAAGCTCCTCATGCTACTACCCTAGGAGCTAGGGTAAGAGACTTCATGAGGATGAAGACTCCGGTATTCTATAGGTCAAAGGTGGATGAGGATCCACAAGAGTTCATTGATGAGGTCTACAAAATCTTGAATATCATGGATGTTGGGCTAAACAAAAAGGTAGAGTTGGCGGCGTACCAACTAAAAGGGATAGCCCAAATATGGTATGACCAATGGAAGGGTGAGAAGGAAATTGGTAATGTGGTACTTTGGAAGAGTTCAAATTGGCTTTTCTTAATTAGTTTTTCCCTCTTGAGCTTAGGGAAACTAAGATGGTAGAGTTCATGAACTTGAAACAAGGTGCAATGAGTTTGAGGGAGTATGCCCTTCAACTTTCAAAGTATGCTCCTAATGAACCCATAGGGTCAAGTTTTAATTTCCTAATGAACCCATTCTTGAGTGGGAAAGTCAAGATGTGATGGTCAAGGGTAGATTCATTTCATGCATTAAGGCCTGTAAGTTGATCTCTAAGGGGGTGTTTTTACCATCTTATGAGGGTTAAAGATATGAAGTCCAAAGTCCTTCCCATTGAGTCGGTTTCGATTATAAATGAGTTTCTTGATGTCTTACCAAATGACCTTATGGATTTTGCTCCTAAAAGGGAGATAGATTTTGTCATAGATCTCCTTCTCAATACTCAACCTATCTCTATTCCCCCTTACCATATGGCCCCGACAGAGTTGAAGGAGTTAAAGGAACAATTAAATGATTTGTTGGAGAAGGGATTTGGTATACTTAATTAATCACCTTGGGGTACTCTAATATTGTTTGTGAAAAAAGAAGGATGGGTCACTTAGAATGTGCATTGACTATCGATAACTCAATAGGGTCACCATCAACAATAGGTATCTTCTTCCAAGGATTAATGATTTATTTGACTAATTGCAAGGAGTAAGATTCTTCTCTAAGATTGATCTTCGGTCTGGGTATCATGAAGTGACGGGTATCAAGACGACCTTTTGGACTATATATGGGCATTATGAGTTTGTTGTGATGTTGCTTAGGTTGATCAGTGCACCGACCATCTTCATGGACCTAATGAATAGGGTCTTCAAACCGTACCTTGATTCCTTAGTTGTGGTCTTCATTGATGATATATTGATCGATTCACATAGTAAGGAGGAGCATATGGATCATTGGAGGGTGGTGTTACAAAGATTGAGGGAGGAAAAATTGTATGCTAAACATGATAAGTGTGAATTTTGGTTGAAGGAGTTTGCATTCTTGGGTCATGTGGTGTCAGGGGATGATATAAAAGTGGATCCTAAGAAAATTGATATGATTAGAAATTGACATAGACCATTGACCCCGTCAGATATTAGGAGCTTTTTAGGCCTAGAGGGTTATTATAGAAGGTTTATATATGGGCTCTCCGATATTTCTTCCCCTATGATAAAATTGATGCAAAAAAGGTTAAGTATGTGTGGACCGATGAATGTGAGAGGAGCTTCCAAACATTGAAACACAAGCTTGTGTCCACTCCTATATTGTCACTACTAGATGGGCTTGAGGGTTTTGTTATGTATTGTGATATATCTAGAGTTAGGTTGGTTTGTGTGCTAATGCAAAATAGTAAGGTCATAGCCTATGCCTCTAGGCAACTCAAGGTGCATGAAAGGAACTACCCTTCCCATGATCTTGAGTTAGCCACCATTGTGTTTTTATTAAAGATTTGGTGCCAATACTTGTATGCGGTGCATATTGATATATTCATCAATAAAAAGAGCCTCTAATTTGTCTTCACTCAAAAAGACCTCAACTTGAAGCAAATGAGGTAATTAGAACTTCTCAAGGACTATGACATGGGTGTGCATTATCATTCGAGTAAGGCAAATATGGTGACGGATGGTTTGAGTAGGATGTCTATCGGTAGCTTAGACAATGTTGACGGTGGTAGGGAGATGGCTAGGAGATGCATCAATTGGCTAGATTAGGGGTTAGGTTGGAAGAGGTTGGTGACGATGGTGTTGTTGTTACAAGACCTTGACTCCTCCTTGCTTGAATTGAAGACCTTGGTTAAAGAGGGCAAAGTAGAGGTTTTCTCCCAAGGGACAGATGGTGCACTTAGGTACCAAGATAGATTGTGTGTGCCTTGTGTTGATGACTTGAGGGAGAAAATTCTTGATGAGGCCCATAATTCTTCTTATTTTATTTGCCCTAGTTCTACTAAAATGTACAGAGACTTGAGAGATGTGTATTGGTGGGGAGGCATGAAGAGGGACATTACTAAGTTCATTTTCAGTTGCCATAGTTGTCAACAAGTTAAAGCCGAACATCAAAGGCCAGGTGGCCTAACCCAAGACATAGAGATCCCCACTTGGAAGTGGGAGATGATTAATATGTATTTTGTAATTGGGTTGCCCAAGACTAGAAAAGCTTTTGCTTCCACTTGGGTAGTGGTTGATAGGATAATGAAATCAGCTCGCTTTCTACTAGTTAAGACCACATATGGGGCTGAAGAGTATACAAGGTTGTATATCCATGAGTTAGTGAGGTTGCGTAGGTTCCTTTGTCCATCATATCAAATTATGGTTCACAATTGACTTCACACTTTTGGAGGTCTTTTCATAGGGGTCTTGGTATAAAAGGTCACTTTTGTATGGCCTTTCAGACCCAAATGGATGGCCAAGCCGAAAGAATCATTCGAACACTTGAGGATATGCTAAGGTTTTATGTATTGGAGTTGAGGGATAGTTGGGATAACCATTTTCCTTTGTTGGACAAGTTATATAATGATGTTATGAGCTTTGACTCTCTTGACTCTTTGAAGTTTTTATGCTATGAAAGGCTTTCCTTAGTCCCTATGCCCATATTTCTAATATCTTATTGTTGTTTCCTTGCTTCCGTGACCAAGGATGTGTAATGATATGTTAGAGGCCTTCTTGGGGTCCCTTCGGGTTTCAAATGTGCTGTGGCACATCTATACCCTAGGCTTGGACCGTGACAAATATGGTATTAGAGCCTAGGTAATAGTCCTGGACATTCAATATACCACGTTGATTAGAGTCTTATTCATGGTTATGTTATGCACCACAACTATGAGTAAGAGTCTATGAGATATTCTAGGAAATGTTTCCCTTCTTCTTACTCTATATCGTGCTATAGAAGTCAAGGTAATGCTTTCCCCCAAACGATTGTTCTTTGCAATGCTAGATCATGCCTATCCTAAGAGGAAGAAGAACTCGTACACCCAAAGGACAATCGTCCAACCCAGCTCCTCAAGCTTCTAAAGGTGGAGGGTTTACTAAGATTAAGTTCTGAAATACTATAACCTTGTTGGCCTATGTAGTTACTTATCAAATCAACTAAGGGGCCCAAGCCACTCATGTTCCTACTCCGTCATCTAGGGTGAGAGAATTAACAAGAATGAACCCACTGGAGTTCTACGGGTCTAAGGTTGATGAGGACCCACAAGAGTTCATCGATGAGGTGTATAAGGTGAAAAGGGGAAATCACGATGCTATTCCATGAGAGGAGTTTAAGGCGGCATTTCTCATCCAGTTCTTTCCTCTTGAGGTAAGGGAGGCCAAGATGGTGGAATTCATGAATTTGAAGCAAGGGTCAATGAGTGTGAAGGAGTATGCCCTCAAGTTAAACCAATTCTCCAAGTATGCTCCACAATTAGTTGTCGATCAGTGGTCAAGGATAAACAAGTTTGTGATGGGTGTATCCAATCTAGTGAATGAGGAGTGTCGTACCACTATATTGATAAATGATATGGATTTTTCCGGCCTTATGACTTATGCTGAACAACATAAGGGGAGAATCTTAGAAAGAGGAAAGTGAGGGGTCCAAGAGGGCTCAATTTGATGGTACCTTCCAAGGTCAAGAATTCTATGATGATACAAATCAGAGGGTTGCCAAGGATGAGACGGCCAGCCCTAAGTATCAAGGTAAAGGTGTTGGTGGGCAAACTCCTTTTATATGCGACAAGTGTGGATGGTACCACCCGGGAGATTGCTTAGTCGGTTCGAGTGCGTGTTTTGGATGTGGGGGAATGGATCATATGATAAGGTATTGTTCGTAGGTCCCTAAATATCATAAGGATGGTTGTCAACGTTCTCAACCATACCCCTCTAGGGGTCACTAGACTTGCCATGATACTTCTCGAGTAATTTGAAGGTTTTGATTTTGGTGGATCTGGGTTCCACTATTCCTTGCATTATTCCTTCTGGTTGCTAATGGACTTCTTGTGTGTCCCAAGTTCTTACATGAACCTTCGTTCTACCCTCTTTTTTTTAAGTATTGTTGCTAGAAAGTTTAAAAATATTGTTCCATTTTACTATTGCAATAGGTCTTTTCTTGTGAATTGTTGTACTTGATTTGGTGGATTATGATGTCATTCTTGGGATGGATTAGTTGCATGCATATTATGTCTTCATTGATTGAAGGGCCCATAGACTTAGCTTTCGACACCCTAATGGACCCATCCTCGAGTGGGGGATTATAAGGTGGTAGTGTAGGAGTAAGTCCATTCCTTAACTTAAGGTCCAATTGATCTCCAAGGGTTGCATTTGACATCTTGTAAGAGTTAGGGATATTGAACCTAAGCCATTTTTATTGAGTTAGTCCAGTAACAGATGGGTTCTTGATATTATTTATGATATTTTTGATTTTGGGTAGTGTCTTTCGGTTTGATTTATGCACCGACCATGTATATAGGTCTCATAAATAGGGTCTTTAGTTCCTACCTTGTTATCTTTCTAGTGGCCCTTAGTGATAATATGTTGGTTGTTTTTGGAGGTGAGGGAGAGCTTGTGGATCATTTGAGGGTGATGTTGTGAATCTTAATGGATGTGAGGTTGCTTGCTAATTATTGGAGGTAGGAATCTTTGGGGTGACAAAGACGGGTGGTTTGAGAAGCTAACAAGTCGACTAGGTCAGGAATAAGTTGGATAATGTTGTGGATGATGGTGGCAAAGAGGTGACTAGAGGGGTCCATCGGTTGGCTAAATTTAAGTAAGTTAGGTTGGAATAGGTTAGCTATGGTAGTGTAGTGGTGGCTAATGGTTCTAGATCCTTCTTGGTTGACGTGGTGAAAGCAAAGCAAGAATGCAACCCCACCTCAATAGAGTAGAAGAACTTAGCGAGAGATAATAAGTGGGCAGTTTTTTCCCAAGGGAGAGATGGTGTCATTAAATACTAAGGTAGGCCATGTGCTTGTGTTGAAGATTGAGTTCAATTGGGAAGCCATGTAGAGTAGCAAGAAAGAGAATTGAGTTTGTGGGTTGTGAGTCTTTATAGAGTGTTGAGGAGGATTGGTGAGGTTTCATACCAATAAGGATTGTCTAGGGATATGGATATGGTTCGTCCAGTTCTTCATGCTTCTAAGTTGAGGGGATTTGTTGGTGAATCTAGTGCTTCGGAACTCTTTGAGGTTGTGGTATTGTGGAGGATAAGTTGGCTTAGGAGAATACCTCAGTGGAGGAATTGGATGGAAGGGAAGAAAGGGTGATTGATAAGGATGTAGTGTTCATCAAGGCCCATTGGAAGAATCGTAAAGTCGAGAGTGTCTCTCGGGGAGCCGGAGCAGGCATGGAGAAGCAATACTCATACCTCTTTCATTCTATTCAAGCTTGTGATAATACGTCAAGTCATTTTTAAGATTTCAAGCCTTATGTTTTAGCCCCTATGGTATTTGCATGCGTTCAAGTTTATGTTGACAAGTTCATGACGATTTTGCCACTTATGGTGGGGCTTTGAAAGTGGTGTTTAAGTGTATTATTGTATT
This sequence comes from Solanum sejunctum, assembly GCA_025642045.1. Lineage (NCBI taxonomy): Eukaryota > Viridiplantae > Streptophyta > Magnoliopsida > Solanales > Solanaceae > Solanum > Solanum sejunctum. The sequence continues at coordinate 10,152,484 of JAOTQJ010000007.1, forward strand.
CTTCTTAGGTATGATTTCTTCATGATTACTCTTGTTATGTATGTTTTCTTCAACATTCGGTGATGAATGTTCCCAAGGGAAAAATATTGAAATGACCCCAAAAAGTGCACAAAAATTTTCCTCAGATGTGCCTGAATTCATAGTTTCCATATATCTCAAAATTCGTGTGTGATATCAAAAATCTGATTTCATATTCTTGTTCAAGTGGAAATATTGAGTGGGAAATGGGTCTATTCCCAATTTTAGAGCAATCGTATCAAAATTCAAAATTCCATAGTGGGTGATTTCCAAAGAAGAAGCGCGCCCAAGGCGCGACGCACCAGGGTCGTGCTCCTATGTTAATTTTGCATAGTTTTTGTTGTCCAATCCTTGCCTTTTTGTTTTGGGCCAAGCCTTTCCACGCATAAAAGTACCTATACTTAGCCATATTTTACCTTCATATCATACAAGACATTCCCCAATACTCTCTCAAACACTTCGACAAATATTTTACTCAAGGACCTTAAGGAAATCATTCAAACTTCAAGTTCTCATCTCCATCTTCATCAAGAAATTCTCCAAAGTTGAGGTATGTGGGTTTCAACTGTTGGGTCCTTTCACCCATGGTGCCCAAGCTCCAATTTCACATATATTACATGTTTCTAAGTTGATTTACTTATGAGTCTTACTTATTATGAATTTTACTATAAACTATGTTTGTCTTTCATAAAAGTGTGACTTTTTAAGCATATTTTGAGATATGAATCTATGATCTATCTTGAGATTTAATAAAGGGTTTTGATGTATATTGCATGAGGGTATTTCCAAGTATTAGTGGGTGGTTTGATATTGATTTTTCTTGCATGATTTCACTCTTGAATTGCATGATTTGTGCTAGGATTGCACACTCGCCAAGTGTTTAATAAAATGCCTTTGTAAGGATTTTTAATGTTTTGATGATCTATTGGTTGATTTATGATTCAAGGGACTTCATGATGATTTTGGGCTTTCTAAATATATATTTAAGTCAGGAAAAGGTTGATGATGTTGTAGGGCCGAATTAAGGCCCTTTTCTCAAAGATTATACCTCTTGTGAGACTTTGATGCTGATGTTAATGAAGAAAGGGTAATATTAATGACGACCCGTTCTTATGTTTGAGCTACGCTCACCATTTGAGGTCAATGATATTAAGATTTACTTGTGCCATGTCTCAATGTTTATTGCAAGTTATTAAAGTATGATTATCTTATATATTCAGTGGGATTAGACTTAGTACCGAATGGACTAGAGGCGAGTACCTAAGTCTTAGAACTACGTGTCACTATAGGTGAAGGGAATAGAGGTGAGTCCTCAAATCCCTAAGAAGCGAGTACCCAAAATATGAGGGTTTGAAGCAAGTACCCAAGTCCGGGCTTGAGGCGAGTACCCGAGTCTAGGAATTAGAGGTGAGTATCCAGTTCATATAAGGGTTAGTGGATCTACTTAGGCATTAGGAGGTTCAGCATTGCATGTAACTTCCCTATTTCTTCCGGTGTAGGATAGACATCGAGATTCCAAGTTGTAGCTCCCTTGGTCTTATTTTATGTTAGTTGACGTTTCTTCCCACATTTACATATTATGTTCTATGTAAGATGAATGATTTGCAAAGTATGATTTACTTAAGCATTGATCATATATGCCATAATTTTATTATGCTATCTATTAATTATAATTATGCATTTTGAAATGTTGCCTGTCTCTTGTTGCATGCATCCTACATACTTATTACATACAAACGTACTAATGCATACTCTATGCCTGCATGATGTCACAATGTAGGAACTAGAACTCCACTTGATCAACATCCTCTTTTGCGCGGCTAGTAATATCTATTTAAGCTGGTGAGTCTTCAACTCTGAGGACGTATGTAGCTTGATTTATGTTATGTATTGACTCTTCTTATATCATATGCTTTTGATTATGAGGGTGAGCCTGGTTGCTTGTCTTGGCGCCTCAAAGTTCTCTCTTTAGAGGTGTTATTGGACATGTTATGTAATGATGCTATGAGCGTGACTCTCTAGACTTTTCTCTAGACTCTTTGATGTTTTTATACAATGAAAGGCTTTCCTTAGTCACTATTCCCCTAATTAATAATGTCTTCTTATTGTTTCACTGCTTCTGCGACCAAGGATGTGTAATGATATGTTAAGAGGCTTGCTTGGGGTCCCTTTGAGTTATGTAATGATATGTTAAGAGGCTTGCTTAAGGTCCCTTGGGGTTCCCCAAGCACCATGTTACGTCTAAGCCCTAGGCTTGGGTCGTATATATACACTTATCTTTCTAGGAAATTATATAATATTTCCTCCAATTATGCTCTGCAATTTTGAGCTCATTTTTGTATTTAAATTTTAGTGATTCAAAAGACTTTGTGATTTAATTTTTCACAAGGAACGTCGTGGTGGTGTTAGAATTCAATTTTGGCATGTGTTTTGAGGTAAAATCCCTATTTCTTCACTGATCGTATAATAGAGTTGGTGAAAACTTTACATGGCAATATCTCTATCATTTCTTAAAAGAATTAAGTGAAATTTGTGTCTAAATTGATCTATGTTCCAATAGAGATGTTATCGTATACTTGGTGTTTGCTGATTTTGTCCAGTTTTTGAGAATTATGACTGAGAATGTTTTGAAAAGAATGTTTTCCCGGTAAATTTTTTAACTTCGTTTTGGGCCATTTCTTGGTCTTCTAGGGTCCATTTTTGTTACGGCCCAAGCCTAGGGCCTAGATGTGACACGATGAATGGGAACCTAGATGGACCCCAAACAAACCTCTTAGCATATCATTCACACATCCCTTTGGTCGCAAAAGCAATGTAATCAACAATGAGATATATAAACAAGGGAGTTCGAGACTAAGGGAAAGAGTTAAATAAGCATAACGTATAAAAGAGTCATGGCTCAAAGCATAAGTACATCAAATTGTTACAACAATACCTCTAAATATAGATTGGAGAGGGGCCTAAGACACTTTTTGGGCTCACCCATATAGTCTTAGGTGTTCAACATAAAGAAAAGAAAGACATCAAATAGCAAGAGTAGCATAGCTAGTGTCCCCGGACTTGAGGACTCACCAAAGCTTATCTTTCGAAAGGCAATCTTGCCACGTGGAGGATGATCAATAGGTGCTCCGATTCCTTCGTGGCAACATCATGTAGGCATAAAGTATGCCTTAGTATGTTTGAATGTACTAAGTATGTAGGATGCCATGCAACAAGACATAGGCAACATAGACAAGATGCATATAGCTTGAGGTAAAACATACTTTTAAATCATATAGCTTGCAACTATAGTTACATGCATAGGAAGAGCCATACCACATAGTCCAACATACCATTACTTGAAATCCAAGGCATACCACCGCTTTGGAAGGTGATTGAGGTACATACCCCTCAACATGGTGGTATGGGCATACCCCCCTTCATCTCCCCCCCTCCCCC
>JAOTQJ010000007.1:10164384-10187474 GCA_025642045.1 Solanum sejunctum
GGTTGTTACAGAAGACTGAGAAAAAGCCCAACATGAAATTAAAATCTTTACCTAAAAATATTTCTTTCAAAAGCTTCAGGTAGGGTTTTGGGGGGTTGGGCTGGGAGATCAAGATTATTCCTTTGAGAAAATTTTATGTATTTTTTGCACTTAACAATTTTTTTAGCTCATTTTAAGCTTGCCCATGTTGGTAATTTTTGTTTGTTTGTTTGATGAACTGTTTAGTTTTCTAATTTCTAGTTCAAAGTATTTGTGACTTGGTTACTTAGCTTCTTTGTTTGTTTGTTTGATGAACTGTTTAGTTTTCTAATTTCTAGTTCAATGTATTTGTGACTTGGTTACTTAGCTTCTTTGCAGCATACATTTGTATTCTTTGTTAGCTTCTTTGCAGCATACATTTCTATTCTTTATCTTTATTCCTTGTTGATTAGATTTGTTGAGGAAATAGTCAATTTTGTGGGATTAATTGAGATGCAGAGCCTGTTTAGACTTGACTTATTTTTAGGTGCTTTTAAGCCAAAATAGCTTGACAAAGTTATGGACTGCATAGTGAACTCATTCAAAATTTGCTGCAGACCAGTTCGATTTAGCTTGCTTGTATTTTTTGGTAGAAACATTAGACATACTTTATATTCGGATTTTGTAGAGTGTTGAATTTTCTATTTGAAGTTTAAAATTGAAGTTTTTTGGATGCTTTCATGGTTTATGAGAAGTTTTTATCTTTTTCACTTCAGTTTATGTAATATCGGCTTAAGATGGAAACTGGACACAAGCTTGTTTTCTTATTATTGTTCTATGAATGAATGTTGGACTCCTTAGCATTGTTGGTTATCGCCATCTTAACTATTTTTAACAGCAAAACGACAAATCTAGTAAAGATTCATTGGCAATTTTTCTACTCCCAAGAGAAATTGGAGGGAAAAGTGGAAAAGCTCTCAGGAATATGAAATGGGTGTGAATATACACAAACACTACATACATCATAGGGGAAAAAAGAAAAAAAATATGCATCTTGCAAATGGCCTATCCAGAAAAAAATGATACAGTATGGGATGACAACAAACTAGTAAAATTGGAATTAAAGGTGAAACAATGTGAAAATCAAGTCTTCAGTTAATTTCCAAGTACAACTAATTTTTGGGACTACTGGGAGTCTTTGAATTTGCTGAATTAAATGCACACTATTGCGTTTTTGAGTGTTTCTCTTAAAGTATTCTTTAAAACGCCCGATAGAAAGATGTTTTGACTAACTAATCCACAATTGATATGTTATTTCATTTTTCTCTTTTGCCTCTAATTTATTGTGCCCCATTCTACCATCTTGCAGGGTGTGAAGTTACCTGTGTTGAAAAGTTTGTATTGTCTGCTTGTCCATTTCTCCTTGAACTCACTACAAAGTCCAACATATAACCTTGATTTTGATGATTTGAACATGGAAGTTGATGAAAATGTGTTTAAGGCTTCATCAAAAGATGTAGAGACTCTCTCTGATATATTATTTGAAGAAATGTGCGAGCGGTTTGACCATTTGTCCTCTGTTCCCCGTGAGACATCTGTGAATGATCAGAGACAAGGTATTTTGCAGCAGAATGCGTCCAAAGATGCTGAAACTTTTTATTTGCTGCTGAGGTGTTGTATGGTCACTTTGACCTTGCTTGTGTCCCAACATAATCTTCTTTTAGAAAAAGGGAAGGTCCTTTTGGTGTTGCTCCGAAAATTATGTTCAATAAACACATTTGCAGCACGAAATAGGATGGACATTACTTTTCAAAAATCAGTTTCCCATGCATGCACATCTGAGGATAATGATTGCAGAACAACATCCACAGAGGACATTGTTGCATCCCTACATTTCTTTGAGCCTTCTGATCTTCACACTTCTTTCTTGTGTGCGACATTTGAGGTAATTTGCTTATTTATCCCTTGTTGGTTGGTATAAGGCCCTCGAGATGTGCTCTAAAAATCTTATGCTTCCGAGTCTGTCAAAATAGAATATGATTGACCATTAATAAGGTCTGAGTGAGTGAGGGACTCAGTGTGTCTTCACTTGCTTTATCACTAGCACTACAATAGGGAGGTAAGGAATTGCTGACTGATTAAATCCCTAATGACTAATGAGCAAACGAGGGTGTAGCATCTTGAACTAGCCATCCCTTAGAAGGTATTGTTAAAAGATCATAAATAGGTCCTCACTAGCGTTATAGGGTGTTTTTACTTAATTCAGCGACATGTCTTAGCTAAAAGCTTGACGATGCAGGCTGCACCTTACGATACTGGATTTATTATATTACACCTCAAAGAAGAAGTATCCTGAGCACGATTTCTCAGAAACTTGTATATGCAAAATCTGGTTGAGAACTGAATGAGTGTGGAGATATTGGAGAGAAGTGCACAACCTTTATCCCCATTCAGTTTAAAAATTGTTATTTTACTGTACTGAAACTACTCAACACTCCCACGCAGTGTTGTCAAGGGTAAAAGCACAAAAAGGCTCTAAGGTCTGTTGGCGCATTAAGTGCAAATAAAGCGTGGGCTTTAATGAAAAAAGGCGCAAAGGGAGAAAAGAATACAAATATATATGTTTAGTCTAAGACTAATAAGTATTAACATGTATGACAAATATATGAACAAATAAATTGAAACAAGATTAAGATAAAGTGAGATATCAATTTTTTGGCATCACCTCTTCAGAAGAGGCTCATTGGCAAACAAAAATATGTCTTAGAACTTTGATGATGACACTGAAGCGCACGTAAGGCGAGGCTAAGCGTTCAACACGTTTTGAGCCTCGATTTAGGGCTTAAGTGTGCTTTAAGCGTGCCTTTTCACAATACTACTTCCATGTTAAATAAGTTTCATGCCAGGTTGTTTCATCAGGGATTGCGAGGGCGTGAAAGAGGAAAATGGGTAGCTGCTGTCTTTCTGTCAATGATAGGCATGAGTACACAAATCAGCATGCATATGATGCAAAACTTCTTCTTAAACAGTCATGGACTTTCTCAGTGTTTTTAAGAGAAGTTCTTTCACCTCAAAATATCTGTTTCTTTTTGGAGTGTACGAGGTACACGTATTGCCAGCACCTTAATTAGATCTATAAGATATTTGTGTTTATCAGTGGCATCCATCAATTTTTGTTAGGTTTCTGGTTCTCTTTCTTTATTTGTCTTTCTGTTGTACATCTTGTAATTTACTTTTTACCTTGCCTCATGTTGTGTACTTAGGAGATCTGCTGTAATTTACCCCTTACTATTGGAAATGTGTTGGCAGGTTTTCGTGGATGAGCTTATGGTGCATGGACAGTTGAGACAGTACTTTAAACTTATTGATTCTATAGCTTCTTCTGCCGAAATTTTATTTGCACCTCATTCTGGTCTGGGAGATATAGGAATAGTAATGGAAGTTTTGTCTAGGTACTTCTTAATATCATGGTCTGATGAACATAGGTCTGGAGATCATCTTAACAGATTATTATTGGTAAACAATGAATACTTCAAATCCTCAGTAAAAGCTCATGAATTGAGTCTATCTGCGGCCATATCGTTGCTTCTCAACCCCATCATTCTTTCTTCTCCCAAACTAATGCAAGCACAACTGATTTCAACGATTTACGAGGCCACCTTTTTGCTGTTGGATATTCAAAACCTTCAGAGAAATCACAAACCTCTCAAATTCTGTCTCTCACTGTTTGAAAAATCAGTAGCTTTGTACATGAAACATATGTCCCTGTTGCAAATTGACTGTCAGTCTTCATTTGTTAGTCGTTCTTCTTCCAAAGGTGCGGAATGGAAGGGCATGCATCCCCTTTTTGAATCGTGTATATTAGAAAGCACAAGAAAGGAGATCAATAATTTAATTTTGAAGTTTGAGAATTCATCACAATCTCACTTTCTTAAACTTTTTTTTGAAATGAAATCTGACCTTATAAGTTCCTGTGTAACATTCGTCAAAGAGAGTCGGTATCTTTTAGACAACTCCTGCCAAGATGACATTATGTCCACCTTAAGTTGCCTAATATTAAGAGCTTCGGACAGTTTCCAGGAGAATGCAATTGTGGATGAAAGTCTGGAAGATATTTGTCTTCTGGTTTCTACACTGAAGTTAATGAGCTCTTCCTTGTTACAAGTTGTCTGGTGCCTCAGATGCAACTTGAATTCTGGTTGTCCAAAAACCTTGAAAGATTTGTCATCCTGTGGGGAATACAATTCTATCTTGGGAATAATAGACTGTTTTAGAGAGCTCAGCATATACAGTTTAGTCCACAATTTATCACAGCAAATGATGGAAAAAGACTCTGAGAAGCATAAAGTTTCCAAGATGATGTTTCTGCATTTTTCAGGATTGCTTTCATTCAGTTTCTTTAAGAGGCTTGATTGTTTAGCAAAAGTTTGTTTGTTTACTCTTACAGCTCTACTGAATTTATTCATCTTTGAAGAAGGTAATTTGGATATATTCCAGAAACTAGTTGATCCAACTCCAGACTCCTTTTCATCTGCTGTTAGAATCCAGGAGGTCAGCTTTAATTCCTTTTGGCTCTTGAAAGAATATATGACCTATATTACTGTATTTTAAGCTGTTAGTACATAGTACAGGCTGTAGTGGACAAGAATGCTAGTCTTGTGGTTGCATCAAAGTTTCAGAAGGCAAGGACCCTGCGTTCAAGTTCAAGGTACTGATATAGTACCATCACTATGTATCATTTATGAGCTTTTGGCCGTATGTTTGCTTGCTTCATTTGCTGGTACTAAATCTGCATTTTCATGAAATCTGGCCAACTTTGTTGGCATAAAGACTTGTGTTTGTACGTTGTGTTTTGAAGTCTCACATTCTTTGAATATTCTCTCAAGCTTGCATGCGTACTGACCAGCTTTTAACCCTTCTTCTTGACTTTAATTATTCAAATGAAATTAACATTTATGTCCCTCTGTTGGACCTAAGGTTTATGGACATATAATCCATGCTTTCTGTCCCAAAATCACTCTTACCTATATTGCCATTAGATTAGATCTTCTGGTATGTAGAAGTAGATTCAATCCTGCCTTTTGATACCCAACTTGTATGTTGATCATATTCCTTATATTCTCTGACACTTATAAAACATGGCCGTTCCTTTGTTCTCTAGCATTATTTTCTGTGGAAAACCGATACTACTATAAAACTAAGCAATTCCTTATTTTCTCTTGCATTATTTTCTGTGGAAAACTGATATTGCTATAGAAATGTTGGTGTGTTAGCTTTAATGTGATTTCATCTATTTTCATGAACAGATAATCTTTCTGGCAACAAACATGTGCTGAAATTTTCTTTCTAACTTTTAGTACTTTTATTTATTAGGATTATATGAGCAATTTTTTCTGTCATGAACTAGAAATCTTTTATTCAAATTAACTTTCTTAGGACTTATTTTTCTATAAGAGCTAGAACCTTCAATCAGTGAAAAGCCAATTAACTACGGAAAACACAAATGTGGATGAGAGACTAATTTAAAAGTGATATTGAGATCATCATATAGCATAGAATTAGCTTTCTCAAAAGTCTTGTTACTATGAAACAACTTAATCCCACGGGATATTTGCCCCATAAATGTAGATATAGTGGGAATCCAAGGTAAAAAATAGCCAAAGACCACTACAATATGAAACTGATGACATGCGTTTAGGTTGAATTTTTATCTTTTGTACATCTAGGTGTTAATTTTTGATGGTATTATGGTACCAAGCTAGTATTATACTGGATGTTACACAGAATGAATGTTGGGCTGTTCAAGTCCACATCCACCATATGGGTGTTGTAGAGATACAGATGCTAAAATGAATTATACAAAATCATACAAGATTAGAAATGACCACATTTGCGAGAAAGTTCAAGTACCACACATCGAGGATAAAGTGATAGAAGGTCGCTTGAGATGGTATAGTCATGTCTGCATCAATCGTAGAAGCACCTGTCTGTAGATGTAAAATCTTGGTCAGTGGAAGTGTAAGAGGGAAGAAGTAGACCTAAAGTCACTTGAAAAATACCTATAACGAGTCACTTGGAGGAAAATTGTCTCGAAGAACCTACAATTTCTTGGGATCCATGCAGAGTTAGCCAAAGGTAGGGAACAATGGAAGAAAAAGACCTATATAGGAGATAGTTGTTCAGACTAAGTGTTAGTCATGTTAGCACTTAATATTTAATCCTGTGCCTTTCTAAGAGTTGTTTAGTCTTTCGGAAATTTATACTGAACTTCTAGTACTTTTATGTTTTAAAAATTGAAGTTCTAGCTGTTGCAGGTTATATTTTTGTACTTCATTATGATCTTATTCATGCTTAATAGCTCACCCTACCCCCCCACTCCCCCACCCCTTATTCTCTAACTGATAAACACAGAAGGAAGGGAGATAGCTCAGCAATAAGCACCTCTGAACTTTATAACAAAGAAGATGTTGAAGCAACGGAAGAGGAGACGGAGGAAACAATCAATGGAAAGATATTTCTTAAGTGCAGATTGCAAGCTGGAGAAGTCCCTGATTTTGATGACTTGGCTGATTTTATTGAGTGCAAGAAAGGAAAGGACTACTCTTCCTGGCTGAAGCATCGCCAAGAATATCGGAAGTTGAAATGTGATAAGATGGCACTGTTAAGGTGGAAAAGGAAGAAGAAATCTTGGAAAGTCATGAAAAGGAATAAACCTTGAATTTACTTGGAAAGGAAATTGGTGACTTGAGCTTCATTGTGTTGACCTGAACATATGTTAGGATATCGCCAACTGAACAATTGCTGTAGAATGATGTTTTGACCATGCATTCCTCAGTGCTTGTAAGAAAATTGCTTAAAGAAGGTTTTATTTAATGTCAGCGGACTCATTTAAGTAGGTGAAATCCGAAGACTGATATGCTTGTAAGTAGCATCCTAACAAGTTAATGGAACTTCCTTTTGTCCTTATTAAGGCGGTGAAATGTCCATAGAATCCAGGAAACTGCCTCTGCAACACAATTAAGCTGATATTACATTTTGATTTAGGCATAGCAGAGTTTGGCATGCTGACCTTTAACTTGGATCAAGGTACCAGATGCTTTTACAGATGAATTCATTCTGGTTTTGTGCTTCTCTTCTTATTAATGTCTTCTTTTATATTTCATTTTCTCTAGAGCACCCGAAGTTCTTGTAAAGGAGTTGGGAGGTTTTTACAGGGTCTTCAGCCTGCTTTGTTTTGCCTCTTAATGTAGTAGCAACATTCTGAGAAAAGTTTTTAAGCTGAAAGCATCATTTGCTAATCAGAATTATGCACAATCAAACTGAGCTTAATATACGGTACTCCCGTTTCTCCCTTCCATTGATTAGAGAAACATTGCAGGCGAGATGATTCAATATTCCATATCTATAGTTTCCTTTCTTGGTTGTTTCATCAAGAGCAAAACCAAGGAAATTATGGTTTTGTATGGCTCTTCTAAGTTGATCATAAGAGCCTGTATTGATCATGCTTGAAAGTTGGAGGATTCTATAATATTGCACCATCATTGGCGCTTTTGTTGTGTACATTCCTGTAAAGTTGCTTTGGAAGGTGAGGTTCAGTTACCTTACACTCTTAGGTTCATTTGGTAGAATGTATTAGTAGAAATAGTGCATGTATTACGTATGCTATTATTTAGTACTATGCTTGGTATGAATGTTGGGCTTATGTATAGGTAATACATACTATTTGGTATCATAGGGTGTACAACTACTACCTTCCATTTTGGGATATTAGTAATACATAGGATTTAATACTATGTGATTAATATGTGTAAAAAAAAACAAATACCCTCAAATCCTTTTAATTTATTTTTCTGGTTTTATATTTTATATTTGTACTAGTAAATTTATTTAAATGAATTAACTTACAAATTTTATTACTTAAAGAGAGTTGGTTTTTGCTAAATAAAGTTCAATACAAATCAATATAATTTTTCAAATGTGAGTTGTTTAACATTTACTAATTGAAAAAGCAAATATATGACCACATAACATTTGTGATGTTAATTGAATGTATTATTTGTTGATTATCATATATATATATATCTTAAAAGCATCAACTTCTAAAAATGAAAATCAAATTACGTAAATACCCCTAACTTGACAGAAACGTTACCTAAAATATCACCACGCTACACACTCCTTGCTGCTTTACCACTTCCATCTCCCGCATACTGGACAGACGCAAATATCCATCATATTGCCAAAGAACGCATTCTATCATTAACAAACCAACTTCGACGAAAAGCGTGTCTATTGGATACATTAAGTGAAATCTTTTAAGGTTTGCAAGATGGAGATCTTTAGGACTAATCTCTCAATTATATTTTCGACCACAATGGTGATGGAATAATCTTCCAATTATACTTCCGATCACAATGGTGATCGCCAGGACCAAAGTTTTCCTGATGATTACTTGGAATGTGAGTAAATTTCAATATTAGTGGGTTGATTTTTACATTATTAGATTTGAGCGCTTTGCCTGTTGAGCCTCAGAGGCTTCTTAATACCATTAGAGAGCTCGATGAGTGTTCACATATATATGTTATCTTTTTCAATTGGAAGAGATGGTTCACCGACCAAACACTAGAATGAAAAAATGACTTTCCGTTCATATATATTCATTCGAACCCCTTTGGTGGAAAAAAATGTAATTTATATATACAATAGGTGTTCGACTTCTTGGTGTGTTCACTTAGGCTTCTTGTTAATATGTGATGTTATGACTCTTGAATATTGCAGAATAGCTTTTCCGTCTCTAACGAGGAACAGAGCACACAACAATATCCCACAGCAGCCATATGCCACTGAATATTATGCTCAAAAGACTAAGAATCGCCTTTATTGATGTAATTTTCATCGTACCTGTTTACTGTTCCTTTTCTATATACAATTTGTCATCTTTTTGTTCAAGGTTTCGTTCCTCGATTGACATCTTTTAGTTCATACTTTTTATCAGCCAATCTAACTGAAATCTTGCACCTTGAAATCCACCACTCCTCTTCTCTATTTTTCTTAATTTCTTCCCACTTTGAAATTGCTACATCCACACCAAAATACTTCGTTTCTACAAAAAATATCCTAGAACAAATCTCGGAAACTTCTCCTGGGGAAATAAACATGTACAAGGCATTCTCCTAAAAGCCAACAAATACACTAAATATTATTTGTCTGTAGGGGTTCAGGAAGGGCATGTTTTTTCCTTATACTCGTAGGGTCAAATTTCAATTTTCTAATAAGCTGGCTCTTGAATGAAAGAATAATGATTTGATGTTTAAGGGTCAATTGATATAATGTTTAAAATCTCATAAAATGATCTCTAAGGTATGTATTTACTATATTAGGAATGTGACTTATGAAGTTCCTTCTCTTGAGTTGATTACTATTATAAATGAGTTTTCTAATGTGTTTCCCAATGATTTGCCCAGCATTCCACCCAAAAGAAAAATCAATTTTCATATATATCTCCCTCCTATACTCAACCTATTTATATTTCGCCTTATCATATGGCCTCAGCGGAACTTAAGGAGCTGAAGGAACAATTGAATGATTTTATTGGATAAGGGTTTCATAAGGTCAAGCATGTCATCATAGGATGCTCCCGTGTTGTTTGCTAGGAGAAGGGTGAGTTACTCTAAATATTTATACACTACCCACAATTGAATAAGGTGACTATACATAACAAGTATCATATTTCAAGGATAGATAATTTGTTTGATCAATTTTCAGAGACAAGTTACTTCTCCAAAATTAATCTCCGATTTGGTTATCACCAACTAAGGGTGAGAGAGTATGATATTTTTAATACAACATTTCAAATAAAGTTGCCATTTAAAATTCTTAGTTATGTCACTTGATTGACTAATGCTTATGCTATTTTCATGGATTTGGATAATTAGATTTTCAAATCATATCTAGACATGTTTGTGGTGGTATTTATTCAAGATATATTTGTTTATTCCAGAAGTGAGAAAGATATGGGTCACTTGAGAATTGTATACAAAACTTCGAGGGATATACAACTCTTTGCCAAATGTAGTAAATGTGACGTTTGGTTGAGGAAGGTAGCTTTTCTTGGTCACATTGTGTCCGGTGATGATATTATGATTGATCCAAAGAAAATAGAGATGGTGAAAAATTTGTCTAGACCATTGTGCCCTTCAAATATTAGAGACTTTTTAGGCTAAGTCAGGTATTATAGAAGGTTTTTAGAATGGTTTTCATCCACTGTGTCTCCTTTGGCTAAATTGACCTAGAAGAAGGTAAAATTCCAACGATTAGATTAGTGCGAAGAGGGAATCCATAAGCAGGTAAGAAAATCCTTCACAATCATTCGTTCTTTTTTGAAAAGCATCAATAAATTTTAATTAGTAATTCTCATAAAAAGTGCATGAAATTATTATCAAATAATTATCATAGTTAATCGTGAAATTAGGGCATAATGCATAGATTCAGGTAGAAAATCTTTCAATCACATGAAATTAATATCAATGTATGCATAATAGTATCAATAAGAATGAAATAAAGCATAATTGAATGAACTCAATATAAAATCATCACAATCCTAGGTTTCTAGCTTTAAAATCAGGTAGGAGAATCTTGGGACTCCATGGTTGAATTCTTGTATACTTGTTGTGAATCCTAGCGTTGAAGTTAAGAAAAAAAAAAGAACTTGAATCCTTTACTTCCTAGCTTAAAGAAGAAGATGACCTTGAAAGTGAAATCTTTGAGTGAAATTTTAAGTTTTGAGTTAATGATAGAAAATGGGTGAATTTATGTATAAAATCAGTTATAGGGCTTAGGAATAGCTTGGAAATGACATGACTTTAATATTAAAAGTATGAAAAATATATTAAATAACTCTAAAAATAATTATTGTCAGGAACCACAACACCTGATCTATAGTTTGTAGTTCCTTTTGCAGACCTGAAAACTCATATGTTCTAAAGCTAGGTCTACGACCCTAGATAATGAGATCTAAAATATTCTATGGACCATCTTGTTGCTATATAGAAAATATCATAAAAATCATCCTTTAATAAATTATTTCACAAAAAAGGTCTACAACTCATGGTTCCTTACATAGACCGTAGAGCCTTTTGTCAAATTTGACCATTTTTTAAAAAAAATTCTACTATCTCAATTTTCTATCTATGACTGTCTTACATGATTTGCGAACTATTCTACGATCTATAGGATGGGCCCATGTTAGCCTGCACCAGAATTTTTGTAACATTAACATTTCGCTTTTCTCATGACTTTTCAACTTTAGGAATATTATATTCAATCAATCTAAAACATACCTACACCTAATAAAAGATGTAACGAGAATAGTATAAGTACACCACACATTAATAAACATCATAGACCAACCTGAATTATAACGGATGCATTACTCAATCATATATTACCCTGTTTTGCCTTAACCATTCATAGAAGATTAGAATTCCATTATTTTTTATTCAAACTAAGTCACTAGCCATGACATCAATATCATTACTTAGGTATATAGTTATTCGATAATCAATATAAGCTATTATAATCAAGTAACGGTGCTAATTCCTAACATTTGTTGCTCAACTTACTAAATGCTTTGGTTATTAGGAATATTATTATTATAATCATTATTATTGCCACTTGTCACAAGGCATTTCCCACATGCCCATCTCCACCTAGCAAAACACATTTTGATAAATTAATTTTTTAATAGAGGTGAATCCAGGAATTCAAGAATATAGGTGTATCATTTAAAAAAAATAATTAGTATTGTTGGGTGGGATTAAACCCCCAACCTTTGTGCAAGAAAAGGGTCCTTGAATCAGTGAACCAACTTATCATTTGTGAGAGTGGATTCCTTTACTGAATATTTAATATATTTTTTTATGAATTATACATGCTAAATTTTGTTGGATGACTACGAGTTTCCATGATCCAAAATCCATACATAAATTCGCCCCTGTTCTTTAGACTTTACAGTATAAATATATACTTGTCGTAACAATCAAATAAAAGTCGGAACATGAAATCAATACTTTCAAAATATTAGTGATGGAATTCCATGGATAACTCAACTCAACATGACATACCGATGTCTCACCATAATTATACACATGCCTCACCAACCATACATAGATAACACATGTAATACTTATTACCATCTCTCAAATAAATAAGAAATCATATAATCAAAAAATCATATCCCCATTGGTCTCGTAGTCATGATTTTTAGAGCTTATTAGTCTCGTATGTTCACTCCTACAATCATTCATTTGTACACATATTCTAAAGAGTATGTAATGTTTTTACTTGTAGGAGACCCTTGGTGTTTATGTACTATACTGACATGACCTGATTTATAAATTGTACTTGTCTGATACGTAATTAAACATATACAATCACTCTTATTCTCAAACTACTCATAAACATCCATCATCTCAACATATGTCAGTATGCTCTCTCCATGGCTACACATGATAGATAGTTTCAATAAATGATATGCTTATCCGTCATTTCTCAACATTAACAAATATAGACTATGTCTAAAGATCAATCAACACGCTTTACAGTCTCGTATCAAATACAAGGGACTAATCATAGCCTAATATCCCACAGTTACATCATTCATGCAAGTCACATTAACTGATCCAAGGGAATTACTCTATCATATCAGACTTACAGCTTCTCTCATGTTTCAACCATCAAAATTAATTATTATTCTTCTCCACGATTTACTATCTCTTCTTGAGTTCACACAATCATAATAACTAGATAACTCTTATTATTAATACCACATTATTCACTATGAAACACAACAATTATTTCTAGATTACTTGTAAGAATTAAATTCATGTTTATCATCACACACATATTTTTGTTATTCAGATAACATTATTTTAAAAGTCAACCATTAGATTACTATACTAGCAGGTTGTTTCTATCTATTCTATGATGTACATATATATATCGCTAATCAAGTCTATACATTAAAAAGAAAGTTGTCAAATTTGCTTCCACTTGCAAACCAGATTTCTAACGGAGAATTTGAAGGAAATGACAAAGTTGTTTTTTATGGCAAGTCCTTAGACAATCCTCATTAAACAATTAAAACTCAAATTTTTTGGGGTTATATCATAAAACTTTTTAATAATAATGGAATAGGTCATTACAAGTAGATAATGTAAATAATTTTCACCTAAAATTAATTATTTAACTTTATAATAATTCTATTTGTTGAATTTCTATTTAGCTTAGATGATCTTAATTATTTTCGTCTTCTAGGAGTTTAACCTCTTAAATCAATATCTTGAATTGTGTGGTTAAGACTTTAGGAAATATATTTCATACCAATTTTACTTTGCTTGCTTCTTTTTCTTTTCTTTTTTTTTTTTTCAAAAATAATTTTTATAATAATTATTAAAATATTTTTTGGTAACTGTTGTCAAGAAAAAGGAATGTACTTTACTACTTAGCATAGATCACTCTTTAAACATAACTACATAAAGGTTTAAGAAATGTTCTCTGTTCTGACGAGAACACAACTGCAAAACCCTAGACTCTTCACCTTCAACTTCCTTAAACACCAAAATCCTCTCGCATTCTCTCTAATGGCTACTGCTAACTCTTCGTCTTTCTCACCTGTATCTTCCCCTTCAAACCATGGTTCCCTAAAGCGAGTAGGTACACACAATGGTAGCTTCCACTGCGATGAAGCTCTTGGATGCTTCATGATTCGTCTTACAAACAAGTACTACAATGCTCAGATTGTTCGTACTCGTGATGAACAGGTGAGATTAATATTTTTTTTTGTTACATTTTTGTGATTTGGAGTATACAGGGATGTAAGATTGGGAAGGTTTAAGTAGATGATGTGTTTGATGAAATGCTTGAATGAATGAAAAGGTTTTGGAAACGCTTGATGCTGTTCTTGATGTTGGTGGAGTTTATGATCCTAGTCGTGACCGCTATGATCATCACCAAAAAGGGTTTGATGAAGTCTTTGGACATGGATTCACTACTAAGCTTAGCAGTGCTGGTCTTGTTTACAAGGTAATGTCTTTCTGTTTGTTTGTCTAATGTATGAATATTGTTAGGTGGTCTTTTCACAATTTAAGAAAAGTTGAGACTTTGTAATATTTAATCCAATATTTTCTTTAGATTATAATCTTTCTGAATTTTAGGATGGAGGAGTACTCCGTGTTGCTTCACTAGATTTGATAGATTTTAGCCCTCTTTGAGAATTATCTTGGCCTTCTTACACTGAACTTATCCTATATATAAAGGTTGTGGTCAAGGGCATGGCATAAATATACCAGGTATTGGAAGTAGACTTGAATATAAGTGTGATTTTTTTCTTTGTGTTGAACCAACTCTAGGGGAGAGAGATGAAGTGTCCCTTCATCACTGACACCCAATAGAATTGGAGAAGGGAAAAAGTATACTTGTAGTGTTTTATCTGTATTAAAGGTGAGCAGCAGCTTACTCTTATCAGAAAAAGAGTTGGATGACAAATCACTTTATCAAACAATGAGGTAGGTAACAAATAAATTGAACAATAAGCTTGCTATGCATTGAGCCAAATCAATTATCTTATTGGTATTTAGGATTGTCTCAATTCCTTAACTACAGGGTTTGTTTTCATTTCCATGCAACACTCATGGACTAAGGTCTTCACTCTGGCATTGATTGCAATTATGAAGCAAATTGCTTATTTGCAAGGTAGATATCTGGGATTTAAGGTGGACAGGGGCAAAGATTGTACATGACATTTTCTGTGTCCTCAAGCATACACTTTCTTTTTAAGGAAATTGTTTGTTGGGCAGGAGCTAAGTGTTTGTTGATTAGATATGTTTTATATCCAGGCTGGTCTGATTTTACTGGAAAATCACTTAGGTCTAGTTTTATGTTTTTTTAAGTTCATATATGCCGTTTAATTTCAATTAACTTGCTTTTTTCATTTTTCTTAGCATTTTGGGAAGGAGATTATTGCAAAGGAGCTCCAAGTTGATGAAGAGCATCCAGACGTGCATAAGTTGTTTCTAGCTGTTTACAAGAGCTTCATGGAGGTGAGGGTTGAGTCTGAGAAATTATAATATTTTTTTCTTGGATTCTTTTCATTTCAGCTAACTGATGTTTCAACTGAATCTATGTTGTGATGGGATTTTTATTTTTCTTTAGTACTTGATGTTATTACAAATATTTTCAAGTTTCAGTTATTGAATCTCACATCCGGGAACTTATTTCATGTGATATAATTTAAGATCAAGCTAACATGTCTCCAATATTAGTAACCCTAATATTACTGCATGCAGGCAATTGATGCAATCGATAATGGAATCAATCAGTACGATACAGACCAGCCACCAAGATATGTAAACAATACCCACTTGTCCTCTCGAGTTGGGAAACTTAACTTGGACTGGACGGAACCTGATCAGTCTTCTGAAAGGGAGAATGAAGCTTTCCAACGTGCAATGGATTTAGCTGGCAGTGAGTTCTTGGATGTAAGACTTTATCAAAAGAGTTAAAAAGTTTTATCTTGCTGTTGTCTTTGGCTAGTAATGTGAAGTTGACCAGCATAATGGTTGGTTCTCAGATTGTTCTATTTCTGGCACTTGACAGTCTTTGGTCACTTGCACAATACATTTATCTGCTTGCTTTTATTCTGGAAGACATTGGTTTTAAAATAAGCATATGGTTCATTTTCTTTTTCCTGACTTAACATGCTTGTTTATACACAGAATGTCCGATATTATGCAAAATCATGGTTACCAGCACGTTCAATCGTAATGGAGTGCATTTCTGCAAGACACAACATTGATTCTAGTGGAGAGATTGTAGTTTGGTCTAGGTTTTGTCCAGTAAGTATTGAAAACATAGCCTTGAGGCCTTTTCGCATCAGGCGGTGCGCGCGTCATCACATATTGTTTTGCTTATAACTAATCCTTACTGAGAATACTTATTCTTGACCTTCCTGTCTAACAGTGGAAGCTTCATTTGTTTGAGCTGGAAGGAGAGATGAAGATTGATCCACCCATCAAATATGTTTTGTATCAGGTGCCCGAGTCCTTTGCTGTTTCAATCTTTTTCCATTTTATGCTCCAGTTTTTGTCTCATGTTTTGTTTATATTCTTAATTTTGGGGTTTCTTTTATACGAGTGGAAAAATAAGGAGCGTGATTGTTAATAGTATGAGGGTTATCTTTTAGGTCACTTCGGGAAACTTTATCACCTGTGAATACTTTCTGGTTGTGTCAGTTGGATAGTGAGTGAGTGGGCTTTGGGGTTGAATTGGTCCCTCAAAATCTGCCTTTTTGTTAAATATCAATGTCATACAAGCGGAAAAAAAAAAGCTCAGGAATAATGTTGCTACACTTTCCAGTGTTTATTTCCATTAGAAAAGAGTAGCTAATAACCGCACACAGCTTCTCAAGATATGCACCATTCCCCTGAGAATCAAGTCTGTACATTTTCTTTCTATGTTTTACTAGGAAAACATAAAGTGACATTGACTTCATGACACATAGGATGATAGGAGCAAACGCTGGCGAGTGCAAGCTGTGGCTGTAGCTCCTGACAGATTTGAGAGCAGGAAAGCCCTTCCATCTCAGTGGCGAGGTTTAAGAGACGATGAACTCTCCAAAGAAACAGGAATTCCTGGTTGTGTTTTTGTCCATATGAGTGGGTTTATTGGAGGAAATCAAACTTATGAAGGAGCACTTGCAATGGCAAAAGCTGCTTTGAAGCTCTAGGAACAGAAATTATTTTATAAGCTGTTTTCAGAAATTGAATCTTCTCTTCCTGATTTGACATTCACTGTTCATGGCATCAGGTTGTCATTTGAATAGCACATTGGCGTTGATTTTACCGAAGGTAGTTTAAAAAAAAATATATATATATTCAAGACCAGCTAGACAGTTTTACATATTCTGGTATCTTTTACTTTTACAGTCTATTGTATTGTTTGCAGTGGCAGTTAAAGAGAATTGATATAATTTTGCATCTATAAATTCATGCTAATCAATTGTGATGTGATTAAATGTAATGTTAAAAAAAATTATCGAGTTTGTTGAATATATTTTCTTTTCGAGTTGGAAATGATTTTGGGAAAGGTGGTTTCCGGGAGAAGGAATTTTCTTTTTTGGAGGACTTTTTACAATTTTAGAAGTGACAATATTGATGTTAAATATAGTGATTTTGTCATGGTACTAGAAGACACAGTGATGCTAATTGAATCTTTGATTCAAATGAGAAAATTCACGTACCCTGTGTGGGTTGTCATAATATGAAATTTGAGATTGGTTGGTAATGAGGATGGAGAGTTAGGAGACCCGTTATTGAGTATTTCAATTAAACTGTAACCAACATATTGAGTTTGTGTCTAAAATAAATTTTTAATGGGCACAATAAACAAATTTTTGTATTTCAGAATTCTATAGAGCTTTTGCCATCAAATAAAGTGGCAAGGGTCAAGAAGTGGATAAATTTCACACAAGAAGCATTGTCTTGAGGTTTCACCCTCAAATAGCTTTCTTCCGCTTACACAAGTCAAGAAAATATATACATAACACAAGATATGTTAGAGGAATATATTCAAAAGTCAAAGTCTATGTAACTAATTATATCGTCTTATCTTATTAGTTTCTGTTATGAAATAAGATCTGAATTAATTAGGATGAATATTAAAGATGGAAGAACTGAAAGGGGAATAATCTATGGAAGTGTATTGTTATATACTAAATTTGATTAATATGGAAAGAGAGAATTAGAAATTTGTTTGTAAATGTAATATTCTTCTTCTATTTTCGTGTGTCATCCCTTAACATCATGGCTTTATATAGTCATTGTTACACATACAAGATATGTAGTGGGTCCCACCATTTAATTCAATAATTCACTCCACTATATTATTATATAATTTGTGGGAACAATTATTGTTTCCAACCCCAGCCCCCACCCCTTAATTGTTCAAGAAAAAATGAAGGTTTTATGTGACCTTAATATGCATCAGCTATTGCCTCGTTAAAAATCTTATCAGGAAAAATCCTATGGGACAAAAACCTTGGTGAAGGAAAAAAGAGTGCAGCGTGTATTTACTCTCCATGATGAAAACATCACTTAATATCCAGGAGACGATGCATTCCAATCTTGTATCTTAATTTTTCAAAAGTAAAGATTGGTAATGCCTTGATAAACATATCTGCTAAATTATCACTTGAGCGAACTTGTTGAACATCTATTTCTCCCTTCATTTGAAGATCATGAGTGAAAAAGAATTTCGATGAAATATATTTTGTCCTGTCTCCTTTAATGTATCCTCCCTTCAGTTGAGCTATACATGCAACATTGTCTTCATATTATATTGTTGGAACATTTCTTCTAAAAAAAAGAGCACATGCTTTTTGAA
Source organism: Solanum sejunctum (assembly GCA_025642045.1). Taxonomy (NCBI): domain Eukaryota; kingdom Viridiplantae; phylum Streptophyta; class Magnoliopsida; order Solanales; family Solanaceae; genus Solanum; species Solanum sejunctum. Next base: position 10,182,781 of record JAOTQJ010000007.1, read on the forward strand.
TGTGTTAAGTTATTGATCTTAATCAAATGCATTCTCGACTTGCTTCATGAATGACTATTATTTCTGCATGCTTTGAAGAAGTGACAACTAAAGTTTATTTTGTTGAACGCCATGATATTGCTGTACCATCACTTGTAAATAAATAATTTGTTTGCGATCGGCCTTTATGAGGATCAGATAAATATCCTGCATCTGCATAGCCAATCAATTGTGACTTTGATTCATTTGAGTAAAATAGTCTCATATCAATGGTACCTCGAAGGTATCTCAATATATGTTTAATTCCATTCCAGTGCCTTCGAGGTGGAGAAGAACTAAATCTTGCCAACAAGTTTACAGCGAAGGCTATATCTGATCTAGAATTATTAGCAAGATACATCAATGCACCAATTGCACTAAGATATGGTATTTCATCACTAACAAGCTCTTCATCATTTTCATGAGGTCGAAATGGATCTTTATTAATATCTAGAGATCTCACAACCATTAGGATACTCAATGAATGTGCTTTATCCATGTAAAATCTCTTTAAGATATTCTCAGTATATGTTGATTAATGGACAAATATTCCATTGGCAAAAGTTTAATTTATAGACCACGATCAAATTTTATCCTTCCGAGGTTTTCATCTCAAACTTTTTTTTTTCAAACATTTTATTGCCTTTGAAAGCTCTTTAGGAGTTCCAATAATATTCAAATCATCAACATATACAACTATTATGATAAATTCAGATTCAGACATTTTCATAAAGACATAAGGACAAATTTTGATCATTTTTAAACCCTTCCCTTAGCAAAAACTTGCTAAGGCGATTATACCACATTCAACCTGATTGTTTCAATCCGTATAAGAATTTCTGAAGCTTTATTGAATAATTTTCTTGACAATCACTGTATGCTTCAGGTACTTTGAATCCTTTAGGAATTTTCATAAAAATATCGTGGTCCAATAATTCATATAAATAGACAGTAACCACGTCCATCATGTGTATTTCAAGCTTTTCATGAACTGCCAAATTCATTAGGTACCTGAAGATAATTGCATCTATAACAGGAGAATATGTCTCCTCATAATTAATGCCAAGCCTTTGCGAAAATCCTAGGGCTACAAGTCGTGCTTTGTATCTTACGACTTCACTCTTTTTATTTAGCTTTCTCACAAAAATTCATTTGCATCCCACTAGCTTGACACCTTCAGGTGTTTGAATTGTTGATCCAAAAACTCACGTTTTTCAAGCGAAGTTAATTCTGCTTGAATTCCTTCCTTCCATTTTGGCCAGTCATTTCTCTGTCTACATTCATCGACAGATTTTGGTTCAAGATCCTCATCTTGTTGCATTATTTCAGTAGCAACATTATAGGCAAAAATATTATCGACCACAATATCATTTCGGTTCCACCTTTTTTCTGTTGAGACATAACTTATTGAGATCTCTTCATTTTCATTATTTTTATTATTTTTAGGTACCTGAACCTTTTCGGTGATGTCATCATTTTTTATGTCTCGAGGCTCCTCTTGAGTCATTGCCTCGGTATGATCATTTATCCCTTTTCTTTTTTGAGAATTTTTATCCTTGGAAACGATTAACGTTCTACGTTTTAAGTGTGGTCTATACTCATTCGCCTGAACCGTCAGTCCTATTGGGACATCAACTCGAACTGGAGCATTAACAGGTGGAATATGCGATTTCGTAATTCTTGAAAAGTTAGTAAATGCATCCGGTAGTTGATTTGCAACACTTTGAAAATAAATCAACTCTTGAACTTCTTGCTCACATTGACTTGTTCGAGGATCCAAATGAGATAATGACAATAAATTCCAATCTATCTTATTTTTCAATTGTTTATGTTCTCCCCCTAATGTTGGGTATACCGATTCATAAAAATGACAATCGACAAACCTTGTCGTAAATAAATCTCCAGTTCTAGGCTCCAAATATTTTATAATAGAATGAGATTCATACCCAACATATATCCCCAACCTTCTTTGGGGATCCATCTTTGTGCATTGTGGTGGGGTAATTAGAACATATACCGCACAATCAAAGACCCTAAGATGGGAAATGTTTGGCTTTTGACCAAAAGTCAACAGTAATGGGGAGACATCATGATAATTGGTTGGCCTTATACGCACAAGTATTGCTGCATGCAAAATGGCATGCTCCCTCATTGAAACAGGCAACTTAGTCCTCATCAACAATGGCCTAGCTATCAATTGAAGATGTTTAATCAATGACTTTGCTAGACCATTTTGAGTATGAACATGAGCAACAGGATGCTCAATTGTTATCCCAATATATAAATAATAATCATTAAATTCCTAAGATGTAAACTCGCCAGCATTATCAAGACGAATTGTCTTTATTGCATAATCTGGAAATTGTGCTCTTAACTCTATTATTTGAGCCAACAACCTCGAAAAAGCCATATTATGAGTTGATAATAAGCACACATGTGACCATCTTGTAGATGCATCTATCAAGACCATAAAATATTTAAATGGTCTAAATGAAGGGTGAATTAACCCACAAATATCACCTTGTATGCATTCCAGAAATGCAGGGGATTCAAACCCAACCTTAGATTCTGATGGTTTAACAATCCATTTTTCCCGTAAACAAGCAGCATAAGATAGTTCCTTAGATTAAAGAATTTTCTAATTTTTCAAAGTATGCCCATGTGAATTCTCAATAATTCTGCACATAATATTATAATCGGGATGCCCCAATTGATCATACCAAATAATAAAATCATTACAATTAGTAAACCTTTTGTTTACTATGACACGTGATTCAATTGTACCAATAATTGTATGGTACAACCCAGAAGAAAATGCAGGTAATTTTTCATGCACAACTTTCTTTCCATTATTTATTGTAGTAATATAAAGGTATTTAACCTTTCTTTCATTTGCAGTCTCAACATGATAGCCATTTTGGCGAATAACCTTGAAACTTAACAAGTTTCTTTGAGACGTACTACAATATCAAGCATTATGAACAATCAATATTGTTCCCCCAAGTAGTAATAAGGTTGCTCTTTCAGAGCCTTCAATTATTTTAGTACTACCAGATATTGTGTCAACATTGGCTCCTCTCATAACCAAATGAGAGAAATATTTCTTTTCTATTTATATAGTGTGAGTTGTGACACTATCCAGAAGGCAAATTTCTCCATTACTCATCTTGGATTCAATTGAAGGTTGAAATTTTATCTTCACAAAATAAAAGTTCATTATGAGAAATAAGATAATTAATAATATTGTAAGAAAACTTAAATTTTATTTTATTATAATTTTAAATTTTAAAATATAAGTAAAAGCCATATGAACAACATATTATACATTATAAAATTAAATATCAGTTATGATCCCCAAAAAATCTTCAACATCTAGATGAGTAAGGTCATTGAAATTATTAAAAATATCATCCTTCAAAGTCAGTTTTGCTTCAATATTATTGTTATATGTTTGTGAAGGACCTGCCTCATTATTTTCAAGAGTCAAGTGTAACTCTATCCGAGCACTGGAAGAAGCACCACCTTTATTTGCCTTTCATTTGAAGAAATTTTGATAAAGCCTAACAAAATTTTCAGGCGTTCGATATTCATTTTTCCAGTGGCCTTTCATTCCACAATGATGAAAATTGCCTTTTAAGGAATTCCTTTGAAAACCCATATTGTTCTCCCTTTTATGGTGACCACCACCACAACGATTATTGAATCGTCTTGCCTTTATCATGCCCACGCACATAATCCTGGCCTTGATTATTTGTCTTATTTCTGACTGGCCATGTGCTTCTACCACTTTTGCTTCCAGTAATGGAGCAGTTCCAGTGGGACGGGCCTCATAATTTTTCATTAATAAGGCATTATGTTGCTCAGCAACCAGTAGGCATGAGATCAATTCATAATGTTTCTTAAAATCTTTCTCACGGTATTGCTACTGTAATATCATATTTGAGGCATGGAAAATGGTTAATGTTTTTTCTAACATGTCCTCATCCGTTATAACTTTCCCACATAATTTTAGTTAAGAAGTAATTCTATATACAACATAATTATATTCAACTATGATTTTAAAATCTTCAACCCATAGGTGTATCCACTCATAACGAGCCCTTGGTAATACCGTGATCTTAGTGTGGTCATACCTTCCTTTCAGGCCGATCCACAATTTAAGTGGATCTTTCACAGTTAAGTATTCAACCTTCAATCTTTCATCAAGATGATGACAAAGGGAAATCATTGACTTCACTTTATCCTAACTCGATGCTTTATTTTCTTCATGTCAGACCCAACCCAGGGCCGTGACTAAAGTCGATAGGGCACTCAGACAAACACTAACCCGAAAAAAACCCCCGACTACCACAACCAAGAAATCTACCAAAATTTTGGCAGAGTTTCCTTTATTTTACTGACTAACCACACCTGCAACCAGAAGCTCAGAACAGTCAACATACATATACGTACATAAGCGGGCCGACAAGGTCACCGCTGCGGTATAACCGCCCAACAAACATCTCATACATACATAATCATATCACGGACACCATTCCCCACCCACGTGTATCCACAGACCTCTATACAGACGAATCAAATCATAAGACGAGATAGGGACCCGTCATACCCTCGAATATATACAAATACATAAAGTAGATATCAAAGCTAAAATATATACCAACGACTGCTCCTGA
>JAOTQJ010000007.1:10197812-10232270 GCA_025642045.1 Solanum sejunctum
TTTTGTCTAGAGGTCTGTGGATACTTGTGGGTTACGGGTGTGTTGTATGATTTTGGATACTGGATCAGGTGGCGGGACCGCATTATGTATTTATACAAGTGTCATGTTAATTAGGCGGCAGGACCGCAATGGTGACCTTGTCGGCCTACTTTTATTTAGATGTATATATGTGGATATATTTCTGTATGTTCTGGGAGCTGCTGCAGGTGTGGTTAGTCACTAAAACAGATGAAACTCTGCCAGAATTTTGGTAGAATTTCAGGCTTGGTTGTAAAGGAATTTGGGTTAGTATGTGTTTGCGTGCCCCTATCGGGCACTGGTCATGACCCCCGGGGTGGGGTCTGACACAAGTGCACCATGTTATTATGGTTTTCATGATTTTTTACTAGAATACATTGATTTGGAGTGGTACATGAACCAAGTGGAGACAATCAACATGTTGTGAAGTTACCTAACTATTTAAAACCTAGTCTGCATTTAGGTCCACATCGTGTACCAGTGTTAAAAAGGTGCTTTCAGAGTCAGCCGACAAATAGCAAGTGGGCAAAAAGTATGCTAAGTCCACGACGCGGACTTGAGGAAAATTTGGAAAAAGCCAAATTTTCAGGGATTTTTAGTGCTATAAGATATCTCATATGAGTTGGGATTATCATTGTGTCTTCCTTGGATATGAAAATAGTGTAGAAAAGGAGAAGACAAGTTCTTAAACCTTTGGCTAGTTCCATTTCTTGATTTTCTTGTTTTGACTATGAGTTTGAATATGTATTTGGTGTGTAACCTTATTATGAGTTGCTAAACTTATCATTTTCTGGGATTGTAACCATAAAGAATGTTTTAGTTATTGATTCTTTGCATTTATGAAGGGGTTATGATTGTTCTTATATTCCTTAAATCTCCATTTTTGAACTTCATCACTTTGGAAATAAATTTGTTATGTGTCATGAATTTTAGAGATGTTGTGAGGCATAGAACATAGGAAGTATAAGAGGCTTGTTTAATTTATGAAAATAGATTGATTTGTGTATTGGAGAATTATGACAACTACCTCTACACCTTGCTTGATTCAAAACAAAGGATGAAATCTTTAATGCATTTTTATTGGATTGTCTATCTCCGCTCAACAATGTAATTAGGCAAGTATTAAAAATATGTTAAAAAGAGGTGTGGAACCCTATTTTGATAATTTCAACCCTTTGAATCAAGAATTGACAACTCAAACATAAGTGTAATGCTTAATAACTAATTTGGTGTCGACAAAGTTACAATTCCGGAATTTCATTTATATTGATATTTAATCCCAAGAATCAACTTGAGTATAATCACACTTTCTAGTAATTGATAGTTCATAAGCTAGTTGTTAATAATATTTTTTATCAAACTTATTCAATTTTACATCCACATAACAATTTAGAAATTTACCAATTTATATTAAGACTCTTGGGTTCGACATTCAGATCTTCAAAACAACACTATATTACTTGTGTCGACTTTGTACACTTGTGTGTGCTAAGAGATAACAAGGTGATAGATCTAAACTAGGCTCATGATTTTGAGAGCAGAGCTTCTTGTAATTCATAAGGTTATGAGCTTGGCCAGATAAGGAGGTATAGTGAATGGGTGAGTAGTATATGAGTTGAGTTGCGAAGAAGGGATGTGTTGATCGATTATCGGCTATGAGATTTTAGTAAGCCTATATTCTGAATTTTTTACCTAGTAAGTATGGGTTAGTATAATATGAGGGAAGTGTATGATACACATGTTAGTGCTAGACCCTAAGCTTGAATTTTGAGAAGTAGTGTGAATGAGGGGATAACATTATAGCGGTAATTATTTTAGTGGGAGACTCGCCCTAAGAGGTTCACCATAGTATGTGTTTGAGATTAAGGAGTTGACTTGCAAGGAGTTTGATATTATGAGTATGGTATAGGTGTTGACTTGCCTTTAGATGAAAATAGAGAGTTGAGGATGAAACATTTGATAGAAGAGGCTCAAGACGTGTAACCATGATAGAGTGAAGTTGTGTGAAACTCTAAGTCATGACTGCTACAAGAATCTAGATAATATATTTGAGTTGTCAACATTGAGTAGGCTGATGTAAGAAGTCTTTGTCATCCCTAGCAATTAAGTCAATTAGAGCTTATGGATAGATGATTATGAGTTTTCCATGATAGTCTAATTCTCATAGAAATAAAATTTATGAGAGCACAGAAGTTGAGCGTTAGCAGCCAAAAGAGTTTAGATTGTAAGAGTTCTGGAAAGTGGTTATGTACGCCAATAAGAGTAGCAAATATTGATAGATTTCCATAGAGACAAAAAGAAGCTAAAAATGGTATCTTCGAAGGGGGTCTTAGTGGTTATTATGCATATGTGAATATAGGATAACCGAAGAGTTTAAGATATTCTTGTGGATAGTTATTCCCTAACCATGTAGAGATACGTACTTATAACTTAGAAAAGAGAATTAATTCACAAAATTAGAGAGATGACCTTAAGCTAAGCTGGAGATAATGAGGTGATAAACCAAAAGTAGAGCTTGAGTTCTCGATAGTGATTGGGTTGATCAAGATGAGACGTTATTCCTCGCCATATCACATATTCCTTATGCTTTAGTTGAAATGATGCTCTATTTCCTATCTTGTGTATGATTTTTATGCCCATAGCCTAGTCCCATGCACCACATATTGATTCTCATTCATGTTGAGTTTCGAATATGAGAAGAATAACATCATTCATCAATTTTTATCTTATCTCATCGATCTAAGAGTTTTAAATCCTATATTGAATGAGATCTGACCTAAGTATTATACTATGTATAGTTATGTGAACTTAGAATGAGCCTTGATAGACGAGGGAGATCATACTTCATTAAGAACGTTCTCAGATAAGATTTCTCGATTTAATCATGCTAATGATCTTTTATTCCAAGCCCTTTCAATGGTTCACTTCCAGTCTTGATAAAAGGTTGATGATAGTAGAATAGTGATGGTTAAAGAGAAAGAATGAGTGTTCTTGATTCTGATGAAGAATTGATACCTTTTTCCTTTTAAGGTTATAGACGTGGAGGAGTTAGAGAAATTTTGATGAGTGTGACAGATAAATAAAAGAATATTAGTGTTCCTTATGATAAGAGTTCATGTGATTGAGGTGTAGATCTGTTCTGGTAGGATTGAAGGTTCTCAAATGATATTGACCTTAAAGAAACCATAAAGTGACTAGAGTGATAAGCTTGAATATGTGGTTGCTATTATGTGAGTATATTAAGGTGATGAGAATGAGCAACATTCTCTAACTAAAGGTCACCATAAGGATATGAAACACATATTTTGAGGGGTTAGACTGGTATGAGCATGATCATCTTAGGACTAGCACCTTGAGACTTAGAGTTAGGCGTGAATGAAATAAGAGGATGTGGATAGGTAGGGAGTTGAATAGGAGCTATAAGCTTAAGTTAAAGGAGTGCAGTACCATGAAAAGGAGAACAATTAAGATGAGGAGCTGAGATTGAGAGTTATACATAGAGTCTTCTATGCCATGATGGCCCAATTTCTTATTAGAATAGATGACTTTCTTCTTGAGTTTGAAGCATTAATTGTTTAGATGTTTGAATGATTTGAACTGATTGAGTTTTGAGGTTCTATTCATACCTGATAATGAGAATGTCGAAGGTAATGTCCTTTCCCTTGACTTAAATTGATTTATCTATTCTTGAGTTGATGCATTCATTCCTAAGTCTGAGTAGAGGTTGATAAGGTTGAGGAGGAGTCTAGAGTTTGATTGATTGATTGAGTACTAAGCGGAGTCTTGACTGCTACTCATGCCCTGACGTCTACCTTTACTCATCATTCGAGGATGAATGATTCCAAGGGGGAGATAATCTAACGCCTAGTAAAATTACCAAAATATCCCTAAAAGAGAGATGTTGTAGCACCCCTAATTCTTTCCTACTTGATATGGATGTAGATGTGTAGGAGATATTGAGAAAAATCTGAGAAAAAGCTGTAGAGGCAGGTTTATGAGAGCCAATATGACTCATAGAGGAGTTTACGACTCATAAAGTGGGTTTCGTAGAAAAATCTAGTGGTTCAAGTTTTAGTACCCCTTCAATTTATGAGAGGAGTTTACGAATTGTGGAGGCCTTTACGACTCATAGAGAAGGGTTTTGTGACGAATTCCAGTGAGTTCAAATTCAAATCCCATCGTTCACAAAAGGCAGTTTACGACTAGTAGGATGGCTTACAACTCGTAGAACAAGGTTTTGTATCAATTTCCAGCAACTCAAATTTTTGGACTTTTAGTCTACGCGAGGAAGTCTACAACTCGTAGAAGGTCTACGACTCGTAGATGGGGTCTTATACACCCAGTCAACAGTTTTTAATGAGGGGTATTTTTGTCCATTTTAGTTTCTTTTAATTAGATCCTTAAGCATATTTAGCCTTGTATCAAGTCCCAAAACAAACCTAGGGTGTTCATTCTTCATTCTTCACCTTAGGGGAAATTCTTTAGAGCATTGGAGGAGAAGCTAGGGTTTTCAATCCAAGAGCAAGGACCAATCGAGGTTTGATTATTTTTCTACTCCTAGGTATGTAAGGCATACCAAAGTGTGAAATTTCTTTCTTCACATGTCCTTTCATCATCTTGAGTCAAGATTTGGAAAAGAGTTAAGATTTGAGAAATTCTACTACTCTAATACTAAATCATTATATTCATTCATGAGGTCCTATTTTACTATATGAGATAATTGCTATATTGCATGAGTATTGATATGAGATTTATACATATATTCTTTACTTGATAGCATAAATCGTAAATTTCATGATTTTTTGTTAATGAGGTAAGGTTGAGTATATGAGTTGAGTACTTCGAGAAGGATTGAGCATGAGAGGCATGTTACATCAAGTCACCCATATATTGCTACACATGAATATCTTGCTTGCATTACATAATGAGTAAATTGAGTTAGTCTAAATGACCGTTTAAGTCTGAGTCAAGTTTAATTTTCTTACATTGATTGATTGTGCTAATGAGAAACTGATTCGAGTTGAGCATTGAAATTTGAGTTGATTGATGGAGCACTGAGTTTTGACTCCATTGAATAAGTACTGAGGATTGAGCTGATTGATGAGTTGAACATGCTTTAATCTTGGGGGAGTATCGATCACCAAGCGGGGTGAGAGTATGTATTTCTACTTTAACCCACAGAACTACATTGCCAGCATAGGATAGTTATTACAACTTGTTCTGGCGACTCTAGTCCTGTAAGTGAACATTTATTATGGATCTAAGAGAGAGTTGATCATCTTTTTTCGTGGTAAGTTAAAGGCGAGCATGGCAACGACGTCGAATTCATTGTACATCACCATAACTTAGGGTAGAGAGTATGTCAGCTGGAGAAACTTCCAAGCAACATTGATTGAGCATGATGTTTTAAAATGAGTCTATTCCTACTGAACTTACTTTTAAAGCATGATTTACTCTAAACTTGCATAAACTAATTTAAGCATGAGTTGTTGAGTCGAGGTGAGTGACTTGAGCTTTACTATTCTTGAGCTATTTTACGTACCAGTATATTTCATGTACTTACATCTATTTATGCCTACATTATTTTATGATGCAGATACAGGTGATAGAAGATTTCAACATGTGCACCGTTAAGGCCTAGATTCAGTACACTTTCAAAGTCAGTGAGCCCCCCTTATTCTCCAGAGGAGCCCTTTTATCTTCCGTTAATCTAGTTCTTTTATTTTCATTCTTTGATTTGAGGTGTTCATGGTCTATTATGACACCATATAAACATGTTGAGTAGAGGCTTCATAGGCATAAAGTGTAGGAGTATCGAGTAATGATGTATTCAAACCTATTTTATTTTACAAGTATGGTACGAAATAATTGTTATATACGACATATTTTATCCTTAAATATGCCATTTTTCTTGAGTTCTTCTTTTGCTATTGAGTATGATGTGACAATGAGGCCAAGTTGTTCACTCAAGGGCTAACAACAAACTCTGAGTGCTGGCCACACTAAGGGTGCCCTCCCGGGACATGGCAAACTTGGTATCAGAGCACAAAGTTCAAGAATCCTAGGGAGTCTATAAAGTCATTTCTAGTAGAGTCTTATTTATGTGTGTATTTTGCACCACACTTCATAAGCGAGAGGCTATAGGACTTTAGGAATGGTTACACTTCTTTGGTACTCTACGTTTGTACGGTAGAGTTGAAAACTCTATAAAACTCTTTTCTAACTCATGTGTTGCATGATTGCAAATGATGCATCCTAGACACACTGTAACCTAGAGGAATTCTTCAACTAGCACTACCAAGAATCCTGATTTAGAGGTGCCTCCTCAAATGGAAATGAGGGGCCGAGGTCGATCGGACAGGACTGTTAGTGTTCGTGTGACACCTACTGCTAACTTTGGAAGATCTATTATCATGCTCACACAGTTAGTAACTGCCCAGAGTGGGAACTAGGGTTCACAGACTCCTAATTCTAGCTCTCATGAGCCGACAACTGCCTCCATATTGAGAGACTTTCTGAGGATAAACCTACCTGTTTACACTGGGTCCAAGGTTGAGGAGGACCCTTAAAACTTCATTGACGAGATGTGCAAGGTACTAAAAACTATATATGTGACTAAGACTGAGGGAGTTCAGCTTGCTGCCTATCATCTCAAGGGTGTGGATAATGTGTGGTACAATTAGTGCAAAGAAATTCGAGGTAAGGATGTTGAACCCACTACTTGGGATGAGTTTGAGAGTACCTTGCTCGATCATTTCTTACCTTAAGAGTTAAGAGAGGTGAAGATCATGGAGTTTGTGAATCTGAAACATGAGGGGATGATTATTAAAGAGTATAACATGAAATTCATCCAGTTGTCCAGGTATGCCCACAGATGATTTTGAACCTGAGGGCGAGGATGAGAAAATTTATATCTGGGTTGGGTAAGCAGGTGAAGAGAGAGTGCAAGATGACATTGTTGATTCTAGGCATGGATATATCTAGAATGATGGTCTATGCCCAGCAAACTAAGGAAGATAAGAAGAAATACAGAGAGGAACATCTAAATAATAAGGCTAGATCAGCAGGGCCCGAGCCTGACTAAGTAAGGTAAGAGAGATAAGTTTTATTTGGAGAAGAGGTCCTCTAATTATGCACCATCTTCATCCAATGCACTATCCCTAAGCCAGAGATATGATTAGAGGCCCCAAGGTCAGCCAAACATTAGGGCATAGGGTGCACAATATCAAGCAAGTGCGACCCTTAGCTCTAAAGGGAAGACATCTTGTGGGAGGTATGGTTGGATTCACCTAGAAGAGTGTAAAGATGGAGGGAGTGCTTGCTACAAGTGTGGTCAACTGGACCATTTTTAGAGAGATTGTCCGATGGGAGACAATAAGGCCTAGACTTCTAGCACTGCCACAAGGGGTAATCAAAGAGGTGCCACACCAGGGGCAGGCGGTGGGACTAACCGTCTATATGTGATGGAGAACCGATAGGACTAAAAGGCTGCACTAGATATTGTGACAGATGTGCTTCGAGTCTTTACCTTTCCTTTATATACTTTACTTGATCTAGGTGCAACTTGTTCTTTTGTGATACCATATGTTAGGAGTAAATTGAGATTCTTCCTGAGTGCTTGCTTGAGCCATTTTCTGTTTCTATTCTTATTAGAAAGTTCATTCGAGCTGAGAAAATCTATAGAGATTGTGTGGTGTTCATTTATCATAGAGATACTCTTCTTGATTTGATTGAGTTGGAGATAGTTGATTTTGATGTGATCCTTGGTATGGATTTGCTTCATGCCTGATATGCCTCTATTGATTGTTAAACTCAGATTGTCAAATTTCAATTCTCGAATGAGCTTGTTATTTAGTGGAAAGGAGATTTTATTGTGTTGAAGGGTAAGTTTATTTCTTACCTCAAAGACCGATGACTAATTTCTAAATGATGTGTCTATCACCTCGTTGAGAGTCAAGTCTGATGATGTTGAGTCCCCTTCTCTTGAATCTATTCCAATTATGAGTGAGTTTCCTGGTGTGTTCCTTGAGTATCTGCTTGGAGTCCCTCATTATAGGGAGATCAACTTCAGAATTGATGTTTTTCCTGACACCAGACCAATTTCCATTCTGCCATATAGGATAGCTCTTATGGAATTAAAAGAGTTAAAGGAGCAGTTGAGGGATTTGTTAGAGAAAGGGTTCATCTCTCCATGGGATGCTCTGGTCTTGTTCGTACGAAAGAAGGATGGTTCCCTTAGGATATGTATTGACTACCGTCAGTTGAATAAGGTGACCATCAAGAATAAATATCCCCTTCCAAGGATTGATGATTGGTTTGGCCAACTTCAGGGTGCCACTATTTTCTCTAAGATAGACCTTAGATCGGGCTATCATCAGTTGAAAGTAAGAGCATGTGACATCCCAAAGATGACTTTTAGAACTCGATATGGTCATTTTAAGTTCTTGGTGATGTCATTTGGGTTGACAAATACACCCATAACTTTTATGGACCTAACGAACAGAGTATTAAGAAAATATTTCTACATTGTCATGATTGTCTTTATGGACGCTATTTTGGTGTATTCCAGAGATGTGGAGGAGCATGCCAATCACCTTAGAAACACTTTGCAAGCACTTTGATAAAATGAGTTATATGCAAAGTTTTCTAAGTGCAAATTTTGGATCAAATCTGTAGCTTTCTTAGGTCATGTGATTTCTGAAGATGAATTCGAGTAGATACTCAAAAGATTGACATAGTTCAGAATTAGCCCAGAACAATCTCACCGACTGATATAAGAAGCTTTCTGGGATTGGCTGGCTATTACCAGAGGTTTGTCAAAGGATTTTCTTCCATATCTGCACTGTTGACCAAATTGACCCAGAAGAAGATCAAGTTTCAATAGTCTGATAAGTGTGAGAGGAGTTTTCAATAGTTGAAGACGAGATTAACCACTACACCAATGTTGACCTTGCCTGATAGAATAGATGGATTTATTATCTACTACGATGCTTCGGGAGTGGGATTAGGATGTGTGTTGATGCAGAGGGGAAATGTTATTGTCTATGCTTCTAGACAGGTTAAGGAGCATGAGACAAATTATCCTACTCAAGACTTGGAGTTGGCAGCAGTGGTATTTGCTCTCAAATTATGGCGCCACTACCTGTATGGAGAATATGTTGATGTATTCAGAGACCACAAGAGCCTGTAATATGTCTTCACCCAGAAGGAACTTAACTTGAGGTAGAGGAGATGCTTGAGTTAGTTCAAGATACAACATGAGCATCCTCTACCATCCAAGTAAAGCTAATGTGGTTGCTAATGCTCTTAATAGGTTGTCCATGGGAAGCGCCGCCCATGTGGAAGAGGAAAAGAGAGAGTTAGCCAAAGAAGTTCATAGACTGGCATGATTGGGAGTCCAATTAGATAAATCAGACTAAGGAGGAGTTCTTGTATATAATGGATCAGCATTATCTCTAGTAGTGGAGGTGAAGGAGAAACAAGATCAAGACCCTGTTTTATTATAGTTGAAGGAGAATGTGCATAAGTAGAAGGTAATGGCTTTCGCCAAAGGGGGAGATGGAGTATTAAGGTATCAAAGAAGAGTATGTGTTCCCAATGTCGATTTTGTTAGAGAGAGGATCATGGCAGAGGCCCTCCAGATATTTCATCCATCCAGGGTCTATTGGTGGAGTGAAATGAATAGAGATATTGTTAAGTTTGTTCCAAGTGTTAGAATTGTCAACAAGTCAAATTTGAGCACCAAAAGGCCATGTAGAGTGGCTTAGAACTTTGAGATTCAAGAATGGAAATGAGAGATGATTAACATGGACTTTGTCACTGGTTTACTGAGATCCCACAGACTATATGATTTGATTTGGGTGGTAGTTGATTGGATGACTAAGTCTGTGTACTTCTTAGTAGTCAAGACAACTGACACCACTGAGGAATATGCCCGACTCTATATAAGAGAGATTGTTAGATTGCATGAGGTCCCTTTGTCTATCATCTCAGATAGAGGAGCCCAATTCAGTTCCCAGTATTGGAAATCTTTTTAGAAGGGTTTGGGTACAAAGGTGCACCTTAGTACTGCTTTTCACCCACAGACTGATGGCCAGTCGGAGAATACAATTCAGACCTTGGAGGATATGTTGAGAGCCTGTGCCATTGACTTTAAGGGTAATTAGGATGACCACTTTCCTTTGATTGAGTTTTATTACAACAATAGCTTCCATTCAAGCATTCAGATGGCCCCATATGAAGTCCTATATGGGAAGAAGTGTAGATCGCAAATTAGATGGTTTGAGGTAGGTGAAGCAGAGTTGATTAGGAAAGACTTAGTTCACCAAGCTATGGAAAAGGTGAAGATCATTCAATAAAGGTTGAGGACTACCCATAGTAGGTAGATATCCTAATAAATGTTAGAAGAAGAGACTTAGATTTTGAGGTCAATGATTGGGTGTATTTGAAAATGTCACCCACGAAGGTGTGATGAGATTCATAAAGAAAGAAAACTTGAGTCCGAGGTACATTGGTCCTTATCATATCATAAGAGAGTGGGCAACATAGCATATGAGTTGGAGCTACCATCAGAGTTAGAGGTCATCCATCTAGTGTTCCTTATTTCCATACTAAAGAAGTGTTTGGGAGATCTAAAATTGGTTGTGCCTGTTGAGAGTATTAGAGTGAAAGACAATTTGAGTTATAAGGATATTCCTATCCAAATCCTCGATTGTCAGGTTTGAAATTTAAGAACCAAAGAGATTGCATTTGTCAAAGTATTGTGGAGGAACCAATTTGTAGAAGAAGCAACTTCGGAGGTAGAAGAGGACATAAAGGCCAAATATCCTTGTTTGTTCCTGCCTGATGATGATGAGAGAGTTAATGGTAATGATTTCCCTCTAAATTCTTGAATTTCCATTCCCTGAGTTCTCCTTTCATTCTCGATATGATAGATGATAGAGTTCTAGAGTCTGAGTGAGGATTTATATGATTTGTTGATTGTTTGATTGTTCTACTTGTTAAATTTCTCGATTGCATGAGTGAGTTAGAGAGCTAGTTGATTGTTAGAGTCATAGGGAATTTGTGCCTTAACTTGATTCCCTAGTTTTCTCTTCATTTGAGGACGAATGATACCAAGGTGGAAAAAATGTAACACCCCTAATTCTTTCTTACTTGATATGGATGTAGATATGCAGGAGATGCTAGGAAAAATTTGAGAAAAAGATACATAGGTAGGTTTACGAGAGCCAATACGACTTGTAGAGGGGTTAATACTCATAAAGTGGGTTCCGTAGGAAAATCCAGTGGTTCAAGTTTCTGGACCCCTTCAGTTTAAAGAGGAGTTTATGACTCATAGAGCCCTTTACGACTTGTAGAAAGGGGTTTTGTGAAAAAATTCCAGTGACTTCAAATTTCAATCCCATTGTTCACAAGAGGTGGTCTATGACTCATAGAACAAGGTTTTGTATCAATTTCCAGCAACTCAGATTTTTGTACTTCTAATCTATGAGAAAAAGTCTACGACTCGTAGACAGTGTCTCGTAGACCCTATTAGCAGTTTTTAATGAGGGGTATTTTTGTCCATTCTGGTTCTATTTAATTAAATCCTTAAGCGTTTTTAGACTTGTATAAGGTCCCAAAGCAAACCCTAGTGTATTCATTCTTCATTCTTCACCTTAGGGGAAATTCTTTAGAGCATTGGAGGAGAAAGAAGAGCTAGGGTTTTCAATCCAAGAGCAAGGATCAACCTAGGTTTGATTATTCTTCTGTTCCCAGGTATGAAAGGCTTACCAAAGTTGAAATTCCTTTCTTCACATGCCCATCATCTTGTTGAGTCAAGATTTAGAAAAGAGTTGAGATTTGAGAAATTCTACTACCCTAATACTAAATTTTGATATTCATTAATGAGGTCCTATCTTATTACATAAGATAATTGCTATATTGCATAAGTATTGATATGAGCTTTATACATGTATTCCATACTTGATAGCATGAACCTAAAATTTTATGATTTTATAATCTCATGCATGTTAATGAGTTGACGTTGAGTAGATGAGTTGAGTACTTTGAGTAGGATTGAGCATGAGAGGCATGTTGCATTGAGTTACCCTATATTACTACACATGAATATCTTCCTTGCATTACATAGTGAGTAAATTGATTAATTCTAAATGACCATTTGAGTCTGAATCAAGTTTGATTTTGTTGCATTGATTGATTGAGCTAATGAGAAACTGAGTTGAGTTGGATTGATTGAGCATTGAGTTTTGAGTTGATTGAATGAGCACTAAGGATTGAGCTGATTAATGAGTTGAAAATATTTTAGTCTTGGGGGGAAGTATCGAGCACCGAGAGGGGTTGAGTATATATTTCTACTTTAACCTACAAAACTATATTGCTAGCGTAGGATAGCCATTCTAGCTCATCCTGGTGATTCTAGTCCCATAAGTGGACATTTATTATGGACAAGAGAGAGTTGATTATCCTTTTCCATGGTAAGTTAAGGGCGGGCATGACAATGATGTTGAATTTGTTGTACATCACCATAACTTATGGCAGTTGGGGAGTATGTTGGTTAGAGAAACTCCTAAGCAAAATTGATTGAGCATGATATTTTAAAATGAGTATATTCCTACTGAGCTTACTTTTAAAGCATGATTTACTCTAAACTTGCATAAACTAATTTGAGCATGAGTTGTTGGGTCGAAGTGAGTGAGATGAGGTTTACTTTTCTTATGCTATTTTACATACTAGTATATTCCATGTATTGACATCCATTTGGTCCTACATCATTTTTTATGCAAGTACAGGTGATAGAGGATCTTAACACGCACATCATTGAGGGCCAAATTCAGTACACTTCAGAGTCGATGAGCCCTTCTTGTTCTCTGGCAGCGCCCTTTTATATTCTGTTGATTCAGTTCTTTTGTTTTCTTTCTTTGATTTGGGGTGTTTATGGCATTTCATGACACCATCTAGACTATTTGAGTAGAGGCTTCATGGACACTGAGTAGAGGAGTAACGAGTAATGATGTACTGAAACCTATTTTATTTTACAAGTATGTTACAAAAGAGTTCTTTATATACTATATGCTTTATACTTGCATATGACATTTTTCTTGAGTTCTTCTTTCGATGTTGAGTAAGATGTGACAATGAGTCCAAGTTGTTCGCTCAGGGGCTAGCAATAATATCTGATGCCACGCCAAGGGTACCCTCTAGATGTGTGGCAGATGTGCATATAACATGTCTTCCCACACTCTGATGGCAAATCCAAGGTCGAAAATGCGATCATGTCATTACCCAAGCCTAGAGCCTAGACGTGACACGGCGCAAGGGAAACCCAAAGGGACCCTAAGCAAGCCTCATAAAGCATCATCACACACCCTTATTCACGGAAGTAATAAATCAAGCATCAAAAATAAAGGAATGGGGAAAATGGGGCTAAAGGAAAAGCTTGCTCATCATCATAATCAAGAGAGAAAAGTTAAACTTATATCATAAATACATAGCATGTCCAACAAAAATCTCTAATACATAGATAAAAGCAGGGGCCAAGACAAGGTAACCGGGCTCACCCTCATAGTCAAAATAAAAAATAAAGAGGAATGTCTCACAATATAATAGGAGAATCATAGACTAAGGTCCCCAGAGTGGAGGACTCACCAACTAGATTGAATAGCACTGACTAGCCACATGGATGATGATGATGATCAACTTGGGCACCGATTCCTACATGGTGACATAATATAGGCATTGAGTATGCGTTAGTACATTTGAATATACTAAGTATGTAAGATGCAATGCAAACAAGAATTAAGCATCATAATCAAAATGCATATCAATAGGCAATAGGCATAATATAACAATACGGCATGCATGATCAATGCATAAGTAAAACATGCTTAAGTACTCATGCTTATATAGGATATTATATGTGTAGAAGAGACCAAACTAGATTTTCAAAGTACAAACCCCTTGGTAGGTTAGTGATAATAGCACCCATCACCTTAGTGTTGTGAGGTACAAACCCCTCATCAAGGTTAGTGATGAAAACACCCATCACCCTAATGTTATGAGGTATAAACCCCTCATCAAAGTTAGTGATGATTGTACCTATCATCCTAGTGGTTGAGATATTGACCCCTCAACTAGGACACCCGGATCGGGCATGGTCTAATGCAATATTTTATATAGAATATATCATATACGTAAGCTCCTTTCATCATCATATAGTCATTAATATCATATCTCATGCTTAGGACTTTCAACTCCTCAAGAAATCACATCCGAACATTTTATCAAACATTTAGAGGGTGTAAAATAATAGTGTAAAACCATGCAATTTAGAGATGAAATCATGCAAGAAAATCCATTGTAAAACCATCAATCAACACCTTGCAACACCGTCAAGACATATCTATCAAAACCCCTCATCAAATCTTACAATAGATATAAGATTTATAGCTCAAACACAACAAAACAGTCATAACTTTTCATAGATTTAACATAGTATGTAGTGAATTTCATAATAAGCAAGACCCATTTGTAAATCAACTTTGGATTATGTAATTTGAGTAAAAGGATGCTTGGGTATCATGGGTGAAAGGAACTCATGAAATAAACTCACATACCTTAGCTAAGAGATGGACTTGATGAAGATTGGAAATGGAGACTTAAAGCTTGAAGAAGAACCTTGAAGGAGAACCTTATCTTGAGATGAGGGTTTGGGACTTGAGTTTGGGGAGTGAAAATATGACTAAGTATTTTGGAGAGTATTGTAAAATCTTTAGGATGATATAAGGGTGAAATTTGGTTAAGTATAGGTAAAAACACGTTTGGGAACACTTAGGCCTAAGAGTTAAAAGTCTTGGACTAAACTAAAAGAAATAATCCCAAAATGAACTGGGGCATGTACCAAAGGCAACGCGGAAACCTCACTAGAATTTTCATTCTTTAAATTTCATAATTGCTGATCTTTCACTCTTAAATTGGAGTTAGACCCCTTTTCACCTAATTTGGACCCCCTAAACAAGAATATGAAGTCGGATTTTGGAAATAACAAATGAATTTTGAGATATATTGAATTTAAAATTCCAATAATTTTGAGGCACATTTTTGGGTACTTTTTGTGGTCGTTTCAGATCAGCATGAAAAATTGAGTGGGAAAGTGGTCTCAGTTGATTTTTAGAGCAACTGAATCAAAAGATACTTTTTTGATGTGAAAACAAATTCTAGTGAGAGTGCGCGATAGGTGTACGATGCGCACCTGCTATAGACCAACACTTAATTTTGTGCAAAAAGTTTCTACAGGATTAGAAAACCTGTTTAGAGAATTTTTGGTAAATACCCCTGAAAATACACTAGGTCCGCATCGCGGACCCCATATACCCGAGGCGAAGTTTTTTTTAAAATTTTATGAGGGGCATTCCAGACCTTTTCCAACCCTTTATAAACTTTTAATACGATGAAAATAGGTCATTTTGAGTGTAACAAGGATTATTAACCCATTCTTAAGCCTTTCAAAACTTCTAACAAAAGAACTAGGTCTAAAGAGAAGAAAGAGGAATTGAGGAGTTTGAGAAAAATTCTTTGAGGTTGATTGTCTACCTTCATCCCAAGTATGTAAGGCTAAACTAAAACACGGGAATGTTCTTCCATGTGCTCCCATTGCTAGAAATAGAGGATTTGAGAGTCTAACGAATCTACATACATGTTTCTTGAATATTTTGTTATATATATCATGTATTTTCAGATGTTGATGATCATCAAAAACTTATTTTGCTGATTTAATTTTTTTACTTGAGTTATTGCAAAAAAAATCCAATATGTTATTTTATAAAGATTTCATGAATGAACCTATGGATTGAGTTTAGAGCCTTGACATAAGTATGTTGATTGTGATGGGGATGTGAGTATGATGAGGATTTAGGAGAGCTTGATGGTCCCATGAGTATTCATAATTGAATTTTAGAGTTCTGTCTAATTGACTTCTTCCTAATGATTATTTTAAGTCCTTGAGTTATTAAATGAGGCCTGAGTTGATGAGTTAATTGAGTGTTACGCCGACAGGCCCCATTGAGTTGATCAGAGTCTCTATGAGACTAATTGATATGATGAGTGCCTTCACAAGGATAATTGAGATCATTTAATTGAGTTGATGAGTCCTATGAGCATTGATTCATTAGAGGAGTATCGAGCACCGAAATGAGTAAGAGTAAGTCCCGCTCACACTCATTAACTACGTCACCAAGCATAGGTGAGGATTAGAACCATTATATTAAGGTTCCCTCTTGAGGTAAAGTCCGTGAAAGCAATTGAGGACTTTAGTGGTAGATCCCTTGTGGATAATAGGCATTATTTACTTGGCAAGTACGGAACGGCTATGGCAACATCAGTGGTATTGTTGTACAATCACTGGCTTAGAAGTGATTGTTGTCGAATAAGAGAAACTTCCAAATAGGCCCTACACTATTAGTACTCTGAGTTGGTTTGAGTTGAGTTGAGGTGAGTTAAGTTGAGTTGATTGATGAGGTTTGATTAGTATTGATGGGTCATTTGCCTGCTCTTTAGTCTTACTTTAGATAGATATCTGACATTCTGATTGAATATCTTTTGAGTGGATGTTATGTTTATATTATTCTACCTTTATCTATTTCACTCAACCATTTTACATACTCGTATATTTCATACTGACATCCCCTTTGGACTGCATCATTTTATGATGCAGAGATAGGTAATAGAGATTATCAATAAGCACATCGTTGAGGATCTGAGTATTCAGCTAGTTGGTGGGCCTCTTTTACTTCGGAGGACCATTACTTTATTTTCATCTAGCTTATTAGAGTTGGACTTGAGTTAGCTTTACTTTTGATTTGAGGTAGCCATGGGTTTGTCATAGGCACCATTTGATAGTGATAGAGGTTTCATAGATTAGAGTTGAGTTATTGATGTTGAGATATTCTTTGAGCTAGTTTCTTCCATACTAGCCTATCTATTTAATATACTATTTGAGGCATTGGATGTGCCCATTATTATCTTTAGTCTTCCTCTGATTTACAGAGTTTATTGAATGAATAAATGTGGTGTAGTCAAGTGGTTCGCTTAGGGACTAGCAATAGTCTTTGAGTGCCAGCAGCGTGTAGGATACCTTCCCAGGGTGTGACGATTTTTAATGGTTATTTTAGTAGACAATGGTTATTGTAGTAAACAATTTTGCACTCAATCCACATTTACATATACGAGATTGTAATTGTTGAAGAGAAGAAACAGAAGAAGATGTCAACATTTTTAAGAAAAAATAAATTAAAAAATTTATTATAGGAATAATATTCTTAAAACCCTAGAGAAAAACCTTACTCCATCTCAATAAACACTGATATGAGTATATGTGTCACCTACTTGGGAAATAAGAATTAGTCAAACCAAGCAAGATGATGAACGAACATGTTAAAAATCACTCAAAAACAAGAAGCAATGAGTTCTTAAAACTATATACATCATCAATAATTATAGCCCAAAAACAAATCCAAAAAAACTCAAAAAAAATAGTCCTGGGCCTTTAGTTTGAGGAGAACATGGATATCATTAATGATGGGCTGGACATCGTTAACATGGGCTTCTTATTTTCTTCCTGTTGAGTGAATCCCGACATTCTTCTCTTCTTTTCATCTTCTCTTCTCTGTTCTCACTATACGCTTACCATTTTTCTCTGCTCAGAGACCGCTTCTTAGAAGGTCTTTTACTTCTAGATTAGATGAACAATCAAGATGCATTTTCTAATTTTAGTCTGACGGATGACCTTGTTCCACGACTAAACGATGCCGTTTTGTGTTCCAATAAAAATGAGGAAGTACAAAATTAAGTAAAAATACAATATTTATTAAATTAAAATTTTTAATATATGTGAAAAGTGACTTCGCGTTTCTCAATTACTTCTTGTACTACGTTTGGACGATAATAACGTATAAGAGAAAATGATAAAAATGTGTCAACACATCCTCGTGACTCAAAGTCACTTTATTGAATACTAATTTAGGACTTTGATACCAAGTTTGTGGCGACCCAAACCTAGGGCCTAGATATGACACGGCCAATGGAAACCCGAAAGGACCCAAACAAGCCTCTTAACATGTCAATCACACATCCTAGGTTACAGAAGCAAAGTAATCATCATCAAAAGAGTATAAATAAGAGTATAAATAAGTATAAAGGGACTAAAGGAAGTCTTTAATAGCATAAACTATAGAAGAGTCAAAACTCAAGCATAATTACATCACTTGTCCAACAACACCTCTAGAAATAGAATGAGCGACGCCCAAGGCACTTTTCGGGATCACTCTCATAGTATCAAGAGCTCAACATAAAGAGATAACATAAGCAGTAGTGGCATAGCTATTGTCCCCGAACTTGAGGACTCACCAAAGCTTAACTTCAAGATGTCCAAAACTAACTATGTGAAGGATGATCGTGAAGAGCTCTGATTCCTAATAGTAATGTTGTGTAGGCATAAAGTATGCGTTAGTACCTTTGAATGTACTGAGCATGTAGGATGCAATGCAACAAGGGATAAGTAACATAATCAAAATGCATAAGCATAAGCAAGAGATAGAGTAATATTAATAAGGCATGCATGATCAATGCTTGAAATACAACATGCTTAGTCATAATCAAGAAACATAAACCCAATGTGGAATATAAGTATGCTTTAACCTTACACAAACATGCTTGAGATGGACCACATAACCACCCACTCGTCTAACGATATAACCTTTTCTGAGAGTGTTACCAATACTCCTACCTTACGACATAGTCTTTTCGGTAGGTAGTATAAGGCATCTCCTACTTTACAATATAATTTTTTAGGTAGGAACTATGAATTATTCTACCTTATAGTATAGTCTTTTCGGTAGGAACCATGAATTATACCTTGCGACATGACCTTTTTGATAGGTGTTATAGGATGTCCCAAACTTACGATATAATCTTTCTGGTAGGAACCAAGAGTCATTCTACCTTACAGCATAGACTTTTCAGTAGATCTTATAGAATATCCATACCTTACGATATAATTTTTTTTATAGAAGTAATGAAAATAGTTCATCAAACCATCATATTCAAGTATCAAGTGAGAACTTCTCTTTTTCCCAAGAACATAACAAGCAAGGGAGTCCAACAATTCATTTACAATATCATAAGTACTTTTCATGAATTTAATGCATACATATATTCCTTTCATATTCATAAAGTCACTTAACCCATAAGCATGCAATAGGCCCTAAATAACCCAAGAACCCTTAACCAGACATTTTATCAAATACTTGGCGGGTGTATAATGCTAGTTCAAAATCATGCAATTCAAGAGTGAAATCATATGAGAAAACTTAATGGAAAATCAACCTACCAACACTTGATAACACCCTCATGTAAGATACATTGAAACCTCTTATCAAATCTCATCATAGATCATAGATCATAGATTCATAGCTCAAAACATGCTTAGACAATCAACATTTTATAAAACCCCAAAATAGTTTATCATTGAGTTTCATAATAGAAGATACCCATAGATAATCTAACTTGAAAACATGCAATTTACATAAAAAGGAAGGTTGGGCAACATGGGTGAAAGGACCCAATGGTTGAAACCAACATACCTTAGACCTTGAATTTCTTGAAATTGGGTTGTGAAAGACTTCAAGCTTAGAAGTGGGTCTTGGAATCCAAAACTTGCTTTTGAGTTTCCTTGAATTTGTATTGGGGTTTCAATGGAGGCTCTTGAGAGAATTTGAGAGTGCATTCAAGTTGAGAGTAATGACTTTGATCCTTTGGAATAGGGTTTAGGTCTTTTGGGGAGGTTAAGATAGTATTGAAAGTCTAAAAAGATCATTAGAATGAATTAAATTCACGAAATATCATTAATGAAATGAAGACAAAATTGATAAAGTGTCACCTTACTTGAGATTACACGGGTCGTGTGGCACTCCACAGTTCATGTGGAGTGCCTGTGAACCAACACTTAGACAATTTTTGGAAATTGGAAACTTGGTCAATACTTGGAATTTTTGCGTAAGTGTCACCTCACGGATTGGTTCACGAGGTCCATTTAATGGTCCATAAAACTATACTTAGAAAATTTCACGAAAGTTACGAGATGGTAATTTTACACTTAAAAACATCTTCGCTCCAGAAGCCTCATGGAGGGCCTCATGGCCCGTGCCACACCACACAGCTCATGTGGCCTATCATGGCATATTCCTTGGACACAAAATGGCCATTTTAGGCCCCACGCTAGTCACACGGCTCGTGAGATGCGACACGGCCATGTGGCATCACTACACGGGAGGGCTCTACGAAAATGGGCATAACTCCTTCATCCGAACTCAGAATGAGGTAAAACCAAATGCGTTGGAAAGCTAATTCAAAGGGCTTTCATTTGACATGTCATGGGTTATCCAATTCCATGTGTGCTAAAAGTTATACTTATCTAAAGTTGACCCTTGCATAAACTATCATCCACAACTCAATTGATAGGGAAGTCTTGAACTCGTCAAAGTACTAGAAGTCTCCCACGATCCTAATACATTCCCCACCTAAACAAATAAGTCTTAAAACATGAATACAAAAGAGCATGGAGTTATGAGTGTCACACCATTTTTTCTCAAATTCATTTATGGTGATGCTATTGAAAATTATTGATTTGAATTTAGACTTGGAAGACCTATAATTCGACACATCCTTTAGCGTTGCAGGAAGCTTTGTCATGATGTGCCAAATGCAATACATGTGTATTGTGTCTGGCAGCACCTCTCTAATTGCTATCTTGATACTCTCAGATTAATCTGTGAGGATAGTTGTTGGAGGTGCATTACCCATTGTCGTGAGCCAAGTTGAGAACACAAACTTGTATGTCTCAATATTCTCACTTGTGATTAAAGCGCAACCCAAAAGAATAGATTGTTTGTGCTGAAGCAAACAGTATGCGCCATTGATTTACAAGGTAAGTTGTATCAAAACAAACAACATCACCAAATTCACAATACGCATACTTGCAATGTGTGTGAACACATACTACATTGCGAAGTCTTGAACTATTATCCGTGTCGATATGAAAAAATTCAACATCCTTCGGCTGCATATCGGAGAAGAACTTTAGCATTATTGCGACATCCTTGGACAATGTCCTAATCCTTCGTTGTTGAAGAATGTAATTTCGATAGTCTTTGGGAGTGCACCCCATTCTATCAGGACCACTAGCTTCAACTTCCGGTGGTCTTATGCTCTTTGAAGGTCTTATTCCTGTAATTTCATGACTGTCAAGGCTTCTCCTCAATATCCGACTTATCATCCTGTGGCAGCTAGAAAAATGAGACAAATGACGTTCCAATTGGTGATTGTGCTCTATCACAACTTTTGTAACCCAACATGAACCATCAGATTCCACTAGGCAATTAACTCTTGCTCTAGAATCGACCCTTTTACTTGTTGTCCTAGGTGTTGATTTTCTACTCTTGTCACAAGCAAAACACACATACCTAGCATATTCACAACCTGATTTATTTGTGCTCTTCTTAACAACACCAAAACCAGTCAAATGACATGTTCCTTGTAAAATGAGAAGAGAGCTTTAACACTACCGAAATTCATACCTTCAACAAGACCATCAATATATTATTGCTCCGAAAAATTATCATCATTTTTTGGATATTCTTCATCTTCTTCAGACCATATATCCTCAAAGTCAGATTTTTCTTCATCTAAAACACTTTAATATGATTTTTGCTCCACTTACTTAGACATATTCAACTCTTCACGAAGCAAGATTGGAAGATTTTCATTCGAACTGTCCAAAAGAACATCTAGACCATCGTCATTGCCGTAGCCATCGCCTGAAGCTTCATCATGTTCATTATTTATGCATATCAAACTATCACTTTCAGCTAATCCAAAAACATCATTCAATATTCAGTTTATTTCACTATTGTCATCACTATGATCCATTTTGATAAAATTGTATTACTTGAATTTACAAATAGCTAAATAAAAATCAAGATTTAATTAGAGAGATATTTGTGAAGTTGATAATTTTGGAGGAAAAGCTAAGATGTGGAGGGAAAGGCTAAAAATAGTGGTTATTACTCAAAAGGACATGAATGTTATTTGGCATTTGTGCCAATTTTTGTCAAAATATTTTGCAATTTATAAATGTGCATATTATAATTATTAATTAGATGACAATTTATTCAATTTCATCCCAATTTATTTAATTCATAGTCCTTTCGTCCGTCGGTAAAATGCTCGTAGCTAACCCTTTAGCAATAGATTTTTGGTTCCGTCACTAGATGTAGCGATGGATTAGCGACATATATTTACATCGCTAATTTTAGCGATGAATATTTTCCGAGCAAACACATATAAAATCCGTCGTAGTTTGTTGGTTGATTTCGTTTCCCAGAAACGTTAGCTACAAAAATTCTCTAGCTATTTCCGTCGCAATTTGGCAAATATTATTTTCAGTTTTTCATTTTAAAAATATTTAGCTACAAAATAATTGTCACACTTTTTGCTAATATATATTCTATATTATTCAAAATGTCAATAAAACATACTAAATGAGAAGTAGTAATACTGAATAAGAAGCATTACACGAACATGATTTCATATAAATAGCAATAAAAGAAATCACTTAACAAATAGATTGAGAAATACATAAAAATCCTAAAAGCATCAACATGTTCACGAGTTCAACTAATAAAATATAGTCCAAAGACAATACCAACTAATGTGGTGCTTGAGAGTAATGTTCAAGAGGATCAAGCAAGCACCGGTAAATAAAGAAAATTTGACTAAGTTGAAGGTGAAGAAAAAGGAGAATTGGGAGTTGAAATACGTTTTGTAGAAACTAGGGGTTTTGATATGGACCTTTATTATAGGTGGGTCTTTGGGATGGGTGGGTTTGGGTTTTTAAATTTACTTTTAATATTTTAATGAAATATTAAGTTGGTCAACAGAACAATTACACGTCATTAATGAATATTTTAATTTTGGATTTAATTTTTAACTGTTATAAATGAAGGTAAAAAATACCCCAAAGGTTGACATCAGGGTTATTTTTGGTCTGATAGGTAAACGAAGGGTATTTTTATACCAATTCACTTAGTTAAGGTGCATTTTAGGCCTTTTCTGTAAAAACAATTATATAGAGTAAACTGTTAATTAAAATTCATTGAAAAGTATTTGTTAAACTTTTTTATGAAATTGAAATAAAATAAAATATTATTATTTATTTATCCAATTCAATACCGAACAAATGGATCAATTTTAATTGTATTTAATTTTTTCAAGAAAATTTCAAACTTTCAGAAGATGGTATATTATTTTCGAAGTTAATAATTTTTAAAGGAAAGCTAAATGTGGAGGGAAACTAGTGGTTACCAGAGATTATGAAAGATATTCTACTAGAAATATTTTTTTTATTGCTTCGACTCATATTCCCCAAAAAATGGCAAAGACTTGTCAGGGTAAGGAAGAAGGGGAGGGGGGAGGGGCAAGGGGGGAGAGGAACAAGCACACTTCGAGAGTGCAATATAACAGAGAGTTGTATGCTACTTTCGGGAAGGATAAATCGCTCCCAAAAAGGAATCTATTGATTCTCTCTCAATTGGTTGGACAGTGAGTGCGATGATTTACTTCACAGGCAAAGTCTCTAGTGCAAGTCATTACCTAAAAAGGCATAACCCACGTAAAAAATTTAGAGAAATCTCAGGATTATTACCCAAAAAGGCATAAATGTCAATTGACATTTTGTGCCAATTTGTGCCAAACTCTTTTGTGCCATTTAGCATTACCCATAAGAAAAGTGTATTTAGCCCTACAAACAATTCAAACAGATGAATCAGTTCGTAGATGTAATCATTCAGGAAGCGTATCCTTGTTCCCCGCGCTAGTTAGATTTTGACCTGACCAAATTAGAATCTCCATATCAAAAGAGTGACAACTTATAATAGTAGTCGGAGTAGTAACAATTTCCAACACAAAAGCTTATTGCAGAAACAGCATTGATATCTTGCTGTGTACAAAAAGATAGCTATTACTCATGCATTGGCGTTCTCTGGACAGCAACAATCAAAATCCACATTCAGCATATCAACTAATGATCATTTCTACAACCAGAAAACGCGACACTCACCAATTCCACTAAACTGAAAATGCTCCTCAGAGGAACTGTGTGTACATTATTGGCCTATTTAAAGATAAAAACCTATCCCTGCACTTGAAAAGGTCATGAGTTGAGCATATATACAGATCTGATATTATCTAAAACACCACCTTTTGTCCATCAGAACTTCAAAGCTTACAGTGACAGCACGACTCATCCTGTATAGAAGATTTTGAAGTGTTACCACTGGTTTCAGGCTTCTTTAGCTGGATTATCATTATATTGAGACCCTGCTACGGCATTAGGGTTGTTGCTATGCTTCCGTTACATCAAATTTGATTAGAGGGCAATGGTTGTTCCTTGTTCAATGTGACAATCTTGAAAGGTTTCTTGAATTGTACCAAGACCATGGTCATGTTGTCGCATCCTTCTCCACCTGCGGATGGGGCCAAACATTTATCCATCACTGTCTCACAAATAGATGACAGCCTATTTTCCTGCTCAAATGGTGGCACTGTTAATTTTTACAAGCTGAAATGCATGAGTTTATAACAGCAAACAAAATAATTAAAAACTCACGTGCTTTAACTGTTTCCCCACAAAGTCCACGAGTTCTTGGCTTGACATGCAATCCCTAATGCACAGGAAATACAGATATGAATTTTTGGTGTTATGACAAAAAAAGGATGCAAACAGGCCTGGAAAGGTACTCAAATTTAACGTAAACTGAAGTCTCAAGTACAAGAAAAAAACCATGTAGCTGTGAATTTCTAATTACACTGAATATGCCAGCTCCACCTTCCCTGGTTAACTCCCATCATTTTTCCTTTTTTGGGATAAGCTGCACTGGTATGGAAACAATGTGCAGCAACAACCATTTAACTTCCAAAAGACCCACAAAACCCATACCAGTATGATTCCTTGTGGATCTTGTCAACATACTAGCTAACTGTATGCAAATTCAGGTACTCTAAGGTCTAAGCCCAGCAATCTAACAACTCTTGAAGAAACACGTTAGAGAATCATAAAGTTGTATGTTTCCTTGTATATAATATTCTAGCTGATTTTTAGGGATTTAGTTATCTACTTAAGTCAGCTAGCCTTCTCTTTATCTGTATTTAAATCATTGTATTCCTTGGATAATACACATTGAAAATTCCATACTTTTGTTGTCACATGGTATCGGAGCCAAGCTTGTAGCTTCGACTGAGTTACTCCTACCTAGTAAGAGTTGAATCATCTCCATGGCCGGGAGGCACTGTTGCTTTGCTAGAAATTAACAGTGATTGTCTGGTGACCATTGCATTAATATTAACCTTGTGAGTCAAGTTCTAGTGACTCCATTCAGTTCAGACTTTTCCAGGTGAGTGCGTGAGGGCGAGCAGTATATTTGTCATGATTGACTTTGCTTTCTGTCGATCTTGCTTTTTCGACATCTGTAGTTATTTCTGGTCAAGATCTAGTGGTGCTTATTCAATATACCATCATCTGAGAAGGACAACTGTTTCGGCTGAGAGAATTTATCTGCGTCTGCTTGACCTTAATTATGTGTAGGTTCTGTTCGCTCTCTTTTAAGAATTTCCATTACTGAATTTGTCCTCTTTTGGAAAAATATTTGTTGGGGATAAGTGTTGCTGCTACTTCATTAATAGAATGGCCAATAAGAGAATGAGTTTTGCTGCCACAGAAGGTTGATTTTTTAATAAAATGATTTCAATTCCAACACATGAATTTGCAAAATTATCTCAATATCCAGAATCATAGAAGAAATTCACTTCAGCTACTGCATTTGTTATGTCAAATGAAACATGTCTTATCACCTCCTCAAATAAATGGGTAATTGATTCAAGTGCCACAAACCACATGACAAGTAATCCTAATATCTTTTCCAGTTTTCAATCACATAAAGCACCTTCTCCCGTTACTACAGCTGATGAATCAACGTGTAATATTATTGGATTTGGGACAGTTAAACCTACCTCCGCTATTGCCTGTCTTCTGTATTTAGTTTACCAAAGTTGGCATTTAATTTGATCTATGTCAGCAAAGTGACAAGAGGTCCTAATTTTCATATTTCGTTCTTACTAGATTATTGTTTGTTTCGTGATCATAAGTCGAATCAAATTATTGGTAAAGGACATGTATATAATGAACTCTATATCCTTGATGAATACGACCCTCGATTTATTGCCTGCTCTAGTGTTTATCTCCATTTGAAGCACATTGTCAATTAGGACATCCTTCTTTACCTGTATTAAAGAAGCTATGTCCTCAGTTTCAAAATATTTCTTCATTAGAATGTGAGTCCTATCAATTGGGAAAACATCATCGCAGCTCATCAAGTCAAAGCATTGATAAGTAGTCTGAGTTGGCTTTTGAGTTAGTTCACTCTGTTGTTTGGGGATCATGGCTAGTCATTTCCAAAACTAGACACAAGTATATTGGCACTTTTGTAGATGATTTCGCTTGAATGGCTTGGATTTATTTTGTGAAGAATCACTCTAAAGTGTTCACTCATTTTTGTGTCTTCTATGCTAAAATTGAAACTCAATACAATGCTTCAGTATATAATTTAAGAATTGACATTGCTGAAGAATAAATATCAGAATTATTTCAGTCATATATGAGACAACAAGGTATTCTTCGTTAGTCCTTATATGTTGATACACCTTCTCAAACTGGGGTTGTTGAGAGGAAGAATAGGCATCTACTTGAGACAGCTCGAGCACTTCTGTTCCAAATGAAAGTTCCTAAACAGTTTTGGACAGATGCAATTTTATAGCTTGGCTTTTTGATCAATCGCAAGCCATCTACTGTGCTTGTTGGTAATGCGCCCTATTGTATTCTTTTTCCAAACAAAACACTATTTTCGATGGAACCTAAGGTGTTTGGAAGCACATGCTATGTTCGAGATGTTCGGCCATCCATTACCAAGTTAGATCCCAAAGCAATAAAATGTGTTTTTCTGGGCTATTCTCATCTCCAGAAAGGTTATCAATGTTGTTCTATTAAACTTGAAAAATACCATTCTTCTATGCACCTCCCATCTCTACAAATCAAGATGAAAAAGATGAATGGTTAGTCTATCAGGTTACTCATGCTTCGATAGCACCATCAAATGATATTGTTCATGCATCTTCTGGTCCTCCTATAGTTCTATTGAGCACCAATCGTGTATTGTGCTTTAATACCTACTGCATTTATAATAGCTAGACCGCCAATTGTTCATGTATCGTGAGGCGGCAAGATACTAGTGATATATGTCCTGCACTAGATTCCTTATCATGAGATTTTCATCCACCTGATCCTCCGAAAAATCTTGACCTCCCTATTACTCTTCACAGAGGTACAAGGACTTGCAAATCTACATATGCTATTGCTAATTTTGTTTTCTATGATTGCTTATCCTCTACATCTACATCTTTGATTACTTCCCTAGACTTCACCTTTGTACCCAAAATAGTAGAGGAGGCTTTCACTCATCCTAGATAGTCCAATGCGATGCTTGAGAAAATACATGCCTTAGAGGAAAATCACACATGAGATTTGGTGGATTTACCTGATGAAAAGAAACCAAAGGGATGTAAGTGGGTGGCCATAATTAAAGTTAGTTGAGATGGTTCAGTGGCAAGACTTAAGGCCAGACTGGTGTTTAAAAGGCATGCTCAGACTTATAGGGTGGGTTATTCAGACACCTTTTTTCCAGTTGCCAAACTTACTTTTGTCCGCTTGTTCATTTCTCTAGCTACTTTTGAGAATTGGCCTTTGCATCAGTTGAAAATCAAAAATACATTTCTTCATGGTGATCATCAAGAGGAAAAGTATATGAAGCAACCACCCAATTTCATTGCTCGAGGAAGTATGGAAAAGTTCTGTCGTTTGAAAAAGTCCCTGTATGGCTTGAAACAGGGTCCTCGAGCTTGGTTTGGCAAGTTCAATGAAGTAGTTCAGGATTTCGAGCTAAAAATGAACAAATCTGATCACTCAGTCTTCTACAGACAATCAACAATAGGCATTATCCTCACTGTATATGTTGATGGCATTGTCATCACAGGAAGTGATTATGCGGGAATCATTTCCCAAAGGTCTTTCATGCATACTAGGTTCCATACAGTAGATTTGGGCCAGTTGAAATATTTTTTAGGAGTAGAAGTAAACAGAAGCAAGAAATAAATTTTTCTGTCCCAGAGAAAGTATATTCTTGATCTGCTTGCAAACACAACCCTGCAATGGTACCCAATGTACATCTTATGAAAGATGATGATGATCCTTTTGATGATCCAGAAAGATATAGAAGGTTGGTTTTGAAGTTAAACTACTTGATTGTGACTCCTCCAGATATTGCTTTTGCGGTAAGTGTTATTAATCAGTTTGTGTCCGCACCTACAGTTAAACATTGGGTAACTGTGGAACATATTCTATGTTCCTTGAAAGGAGCTCCTAGACTTGGCATATTGTATAACAATCACGGTCATACATGTGGAGTCTCTAGTAGATGCTGACTGGACTAGATCCAAAATTGACAGAAGATCTACTATAAGTTATTGTGTCTTTTTTGGAGGGAATTTAGTATAATAGAGGAGTAAGAAGCAAGATGTTGTATCTCGATCCAATGCAAAATCCGATTACAAAGCTACGTCGCAGGCTACAAATGAAATTATGTGGATACATCATCTCTCAACTGCAATTGGGTTAAAGCACCATATACCAGCAAAACTTTGGTGCAATAATCAAGTTAATCTTCATATTGCCTCAAATCCAGTTTATCATGAAAGAACTAAACATATTGAAGATTATTCTCATTATATTCGTGAGAAGATTCAGGAAAACCTGATTTCCACTGGCTACATGAAGACAAGAGAGCAACTCGCGGATTTATTGACAAAAGCGTTGAATGAAACTCAAGTTGATTAACTTTGTAACAAGCTGGGTAAGATCAATATCTATGTTCCAGCTCGAGGGGGAGTACCAGCGAATCATAAAGTTATATGTTTCCTTGTATTAATATTCTAACTGATTTTTAGGGATCTAGATATCACCTTACCTCAGTTAGCCTTCTCTTTACCTCTATTTAAATCATTGTATTCCTTGGATAATATACATTGTAACTACTCCATACTTTTATTGTCACAAACATAAAGCTTGTATTCTCCTAAAAATCATTGAATGATGGGTTCAAATACCGTGAACAAACTGGGAAAGATAAAATTAAAATGAAACAAATATTCTTACCATATGCCATCACAAGCTAGAACAAGGAACTCATCATCATTGCAAAGCTCAACCTAGTTTGAGAAAAATTTCGAAAAGAAAATGTTAAATGCACAAATCATTTTTCCTCGCTAAAGAGAAGCGCATAAAAATATCCATTCTGATCAGTTAATAATTTCAGAAAAGCAATAATGCTCTAAAAGAACACATTTTCCTAGAAACGGCCTTCCGTCTCACTGTACACTCAAAATATACTGTAGAAAATCTTTTTCCACACATTATATATTTCTACGGATTCGTAAGCCATTGAATTTACTTACAGTGTGGATATCAGGATTAGCAGTCACTATTTGTTTTTCAGCAGGCAATGTTTGGTTCTGTTTCAGCTCCATGTCTCCTGAAATTATCAAATCGATCAGACCAGCAATAACACGAGGAAAGAGGAAACTCACTATAACATATTTGAGAAAATGCAGTATTTTCAAATACCGATTGCTCTTGACATGTTTAAAGTCCCATTGACCCGTCCACACCGGACATATCCACCAGCATTTGTAATCCTTTCCTTTTCAGCTTGAAGGTCAGGCTTATGGTCCCTAGACAAATCATATGCCTGCAGAACATTTTTTTTGTGCTTAATATAACTGCGCCAACTTCGAAGAAAGGCAAGATTCATGTACACTGATGCAAAATCACTTAACAATCCCAGACCAGAACGTTTTGATGAAGAAAAGTAAACTCTTGGATACTAAGACACACCAAAGATCTGCAAATTGCTTGGATTTTAAATATCTTGGAGCAGACAAAATGATTATGGAGTTTCTGCAAGACCTTGAGAAAAGAAAAGTTTCAAGCAGAAAGTTTTCTTCTGCAAGAGATCCTTCCTCTCCACGTGACTCCAAAATTTGCAAGGTCGGTCAAGAATCTGGTATTAAGTGTAAAATTTGTAAATAGGCCGCAAAGGTGTCAGGGGGAGTTCTCACTTTCTCATAAATTAACCTTAAAATTCTATCATGGAATGTTAAGACGGTTGAATGATTTCACCAACCTCATCAATACTCCCCTACTCAAGCAGAAATTGATATATGTTGCCCTTCAAGAAATAAATTGAGGTTTGCTCTCCTAAGTTGGCTGGCCAATTACTCTTTGGTAGATGGGCTTGTTATGTAACATTCGACTCTAAGGGTATCATTCTACTGTGGGAAATATAATTCCAAAGGCCTTCACTCCATCTCTGTTTCACTGTCTAACTTGATGGATAACTTCTCTTGGAACCTGACAGGAGTTTATACTCCCATAAGAAAGGCCCAGAATTTGCTATGGCTCGAGTTTGCATCTTCCAGAGGCTTATCGGAGGGAGCTTGGGTTATTGGGGAATTTTAACACTACAAGGTACCCGGGTGAAAAAAAAAACATAATTGTGTTAGTGCAAGATTTCTAACTTAAGGGAAATCACATCATAAAAAAGGAAGATTTGATGGAGTACCAAGACACCAGACGTAAGGAAACATATTCAATCAAACGAAAAGTCAAGGGAGCTAATAAGCAATCAAGATCTCAATAATCAATTTGAGGGTATCAGTAGCCCCTTTAAGGACCCAAAGATGGAAAATGAAGCTTGCCAGGAAATTTTGGCTATAACGAAGGAAGAAAAGATGAAGATAAAAGTTAATAAAAAGAAAAAGATACAGCGACAGTAAAGGAAGGTCACTGGTCAAATCAAATCAAAAGAAGAAGATTACTGGATGAAAGATAAGTCTTTCACTTTATTCTTGGAAATGGATTAATCACAACCAAGGATTAAATCTCTTGGATTGCTATCTCTTCTTGAAGAGCGTCATCATCTCTATAAGATAGAAGTCTAATGAAGAAGAACTACACAAAGAGTCTGAATCATCCCAACTTCTCTACTCTACTTTTATCAAGCACTGTACTACTAATTGCTTTACTTGTAACCAAAAAGAGAGGAATAAAACATTGTTGGTAAGGCGTTGTATCAAAAAGAAAAAAAGAGAGAAATAGTGTATAGATTTAAAGCTATATTCAAACCTTGTACTCAAATCAAATCATAAAGGCTAGAAGAGTAACCCTTGCAACTCAAGGGGACTGAACTAAGATCCATTTTGGATCTTTAAAAAAAAATCTGGTGTCAACATTACATTCCACAATTCCATTATTTTCCTTTTAATTTTTGTTGACAATGAACTTCATTAGTCAATTGTTTAGGAGAAAATAGAAAAAAGCCAATTCACCTTCCCACTTAACACTTTCCATAGGTATCAGGAGCTTGGTCTCACAATTATCTGCCTAATAGTAAGTGAGAAAAGATCATGGCACACCAAACCATTGGGGCACTATTTCAAGGAATCTCTCAGACCAAACCTCCCTACTTTTTTTATGACGACAAGAGAAACCCGCAGCCACTACCCTTTAGATGCCCACAAGGTAAAAAACCCGATCCTATGCATTAGTTTGCAAACCACACAGGACCAATTCCTAATTTAACAGTAAATATTCTCACTGAAAAGTAAAAATGGAAACTTTTATCAAATCATATGATCTGAAACTTTTATCAAATCACATTATTTTGCTTTAGTCATCATTATATCATTAATATGGTGCATTGGGACTTGAACCCAATGTCTTACCCATATAAACATATGTTACATCAAGAATCAATGGGAGTTGAATGCAATATTTATTATCACACTGCTCTGAACTTTAGCCTGATGTCTTACCCTTTTGGTTATCCTCCTCCTCCTTCCCTTCCCCTCTCCGGCGGTCCTCCCGACCAACGGATAACACCTTCTCCTTTTGTTCCCCCAACCTTTTCTCCTTCTTTTCAGCTTTCCGGCCCCGGATCTAGCCTAGCTCAGACCAGTGTTTTGCTCATGGAGGGAACTCAAGAAGGACGGGAGAACAACATTTACTACAACGCAGGATTTAAATCTTTCGAGATAGTTAGGTGCAGCGATGGACAAGGGAACTGGTTTGAATGGACAGAACGCAGCAGA
Organism: Solanum sejunctum; assembly: GCA_025642045.1. Lineage (NCBI taxonomy): Eukaryota > Viridiplantae > Streptophyta > Magnoliopsida > Solanales > Solanaceae > Solanum > Solanum sejunctum. The sequence goes on from JAOTQJ010000007.1 coordinate 10,230,195, forward strand.
ATCTTTTAAGGAAAGTCAAAGTTAGCTTTAAAGTCTTGCGGTGGATGGTGACAACATTTATTGATGCGTCAAAGGTTCAAGTTAATGCAGTGAAAAGATGGAAATTAAAGGAACATTCCTCTGAATATTTCTGCACTCTTTCTGCACTCTGAAATTTAATGTGAATGGTAGATACATTAGCTTTATTGCTATACAGGGCACCAATAAATCTGTTATTATCACTCTGAAACTAAATACAAAGATGGGTGGGGGAATATTGTGCACAAAATTGCAAGATTCACCTATGAGCCTAGAGAGGAGGTGAGCTCGCAGGCCTTCAAGTTGAGGAGACCAGAGGTCTCATACAAGGAGGGTTGCTGCACCAGCAGATGGTCGGCACCTCAGCACTCTGTGGCGACGCGTAGGATGGAAGGGTGTTGCCACCGGTTGACGAGAACAAACTGCTCAGGAGATGCATAGTCAGTAAATTCCGAAACCACCCCCAAGGGCTCCCAAGTCTGAATGAAGCACGGAGGTGGGCATGCAATATCTGGAAGTCAGGAAATGGTATCAATGTTTTCGCAATGAACGGAGGTCATTTCCTCTTCGAACTTCCAAAAGGGCTAGCCGCTGAACATGTCTTCACAGGTCGATGGACTTGGAGGAAGACGACAGTCGATCTGCAATGGTGGAGGCCAAGGATGGGTTGTTGGTCGGCGGAGGTCGCTAGAGACTGGGTTTGGATCAGGGTTATGGGGTTGCCGTTATCCCTTTGGTCAAAGGAAATCTTCAGTAAGATCGGCGACATGTGTGGGGGCTTCATCGAGACTGAGAAGGAAACATCTCTCAAGAACCACCTTCAATGGGCTAGAATAAAATGGGGAGAGGGTCACCAAACAGATTGAAGGGACGGACGGGAGTTTCGTCTATACTATTCCGGTATGGTGTGAGGCTCCGGTTACAGTCAAAAAAGTGGAAACAAGGAAGGAGGGTTTGCGTATTAGTCCAGTGGGTAAAGGAGGGGAACAGACCTATTTAAGGAATTTAGCAGCGAAAAAGGGGGAGGAGCACGTGGGTACATCGAAAGAAGGGGAAATTTGAATTATAGGGCACGTGGCAGGGAGATAGAAGGAAGAAGGAATAGTCATACACGAGTGGGCCAAATTAATAGTGATAAGTCTTTGGGCCCATTTTTGGACCCCATTGCCGAGTGGGCCCAAGAAATTTATGTCCAACCCAACTCTTTGGACTTAGTTAATATTGAAGTCCAGGCTTTCAACAGGGCGGTGGCTGTTTTAAATCCAAGTCCCAAGCGCAAGATTTTCACAAATAAAGATCTCCACTTAAGCATAGCTCAGGAAGAGATAGTTGAAGAAGATGTCTTGGAAGAGGCTGAGGCAACAGGGACTCAGGGAACGATCGCGCAAGGGGACAAGGGGAAGATGGGATTCCGACGGAGGCAGTTCTGGCGGGAATCCAATTCCCAGACGACATCACCTCGAGCACAGACGTTCCCATCTGGATACAACATCACATTATCAAATTGGGGAAGGAGTTTGGAGTCTACTTCAATGGTTGTGAGAAAAAGCGCTTGAGCTTCTTCGCAAAATTGACGGTAACAAGACGGAAAACAAAAGTAGTCAGAAAGCGCAAAAATCACAGAAAAGGAAAGGATTGATTGAATTGAAGAGTCTAGAACTGGACACAAGTTTCATGAGTTATGGCACTAGATGCAAGGGGGGATTTCTAGCAATTAAAGACCAATGAAGTTAAACATAGTTTTTTGGAATGTTAGGGGGCTGAATTGTCGTAAAAAGGGGGGGCTGGTTAAAATTTGTTGTCTACACGGAAGGCTGATATGGTCTGCCTACGAGAGACTAAACTAGAAGGGGATATACAAGCCTTAGTCAAAGAAATTTAGGGTAGTAGATGGGAGGATTTCGTGCAATTAGAGGCCAGCGGAACAAGGGGAGGGATGGTGATTATTTGGGATAAGAGGTTCTGGGAAGGGGAGCTTAGAAGTGTGGGGGCTTTCTCTGTCACTTGCTATCTGAAGGGGAAAGGTCAAGACCTTTCATGGCACTTGACTGGTGTTTA
>JAOTQJ010000007.1:10233293-10246558 GCA_025642045.1 Solanum sejunctum
CTGTGTACCTACATCCCATGAGATTACATCTAACTAATCTCAACTAATTAATCATAACCAACTAACAAACACAACTATCTATCAACTATCAACTAACTGTCAACTATCAACTTCAATAAATTTCTATAATTAGAGGTAGCCAATTGTGTTGTAAGCAACATAACAAATCACCTTTAAAGCCTTTTATTTCAGTCTCCAGTGTAGAACAGAAGTCAATCTTATTAGCACTAGCAAACACCAAATCACCTTGACTATTTCCAACACAAAATACCTTGGAGTTAAGACATTTATTGCTTTGACTAGATCCATCTGTATTGCATTTGTAAGTCATCCTTTCCGGATATCTCCATCTTATTACAATGCTGTGAATTAAAGATGTATATCCTTCCAAAATCTTGTTTAAAATAGATCTTTTATGCGTAGCACTTTGCAATATTGGTATATTGTTTTATTAATTGACAAGTCTTTTGAGGATATATATTATGGAACAACATAAGAAATAGGGATGCATATAGCTTATGATATTGTAAGGAAGATAGTATCTGCCCCTATAATTGTATAAGCTAATAAAATTAAGTTATTTAGAACAGTTACTCTCACTCTTCAAAAATGCATTTAAAGGTAACAAGTATTTCAAAAATAGTACATTTTGAAGTACATTCACTGGTCAAATCTTTGAATTTGAAAGGAAAACCACATTTATCTGTTGAATTTAAGCTATGCTATTATTCAAAATTCTGATCTCAACAAGCTCATAATTCAGTGTCCTAATTTTCAGAGTGAGGTGTTTGGATTAATTTATTTTAAGTGATTTTAAGTTAAAAAGTCAAAAGGTATAAGTTAGGATCTTTCACTTTTGACTTTTGACTTTTGAATTTGGCTTTTAACATTTTTTGGGGTACTTTTTCGATCTTAAAAATTGCTTTTAAGCACTTTTTTGTATTATCCAAATACTTTCAAAATTTAAAAAATACTTAAAAGTCAAAAATTAAAACAAAAGCCAAAACTTAAAAAAAAAATTCAATTCAAACACCGACAAATTACTTTTTTATGTTTGTACTTACTTTCCTGCATCTTAGTCACAATATTCTAATAATTTATGCCCACTACACTAGCTTTGAAGGCAATGGATTGTAAGAGAAGCACACAAAATTTTACCAGATTATCATCTTGTAATTTCTGTTCACGATGGAGATATTTATGATAAAAAATCATGATTGAAGTAGGGAAGACCCAAGGCTTCAGATAGTTTCCACTCTTGAAGTTAGCTAAAACAATTCAGTTTTTTTGAAAGTTGAAGTTACAATGTTAAAAGAATAATAAAATTCTCACATTAATGATAATGAGATGAGTGAACTTCTTATACGACTTGGATAATTCTTCACCCTTTACATTAGTTTTTGAGGTGTAAGAGATAAAATACTTAATTTTACTGATAGATCAGTAAATGAGTAGAATCTGAAAAATAGATTCTTCAATTGTGTAATTCTCATACGCAATGATCATACGATAATATTTATCAATTTCTCTTTTTGACATTCTTATTGACCGTCTGTAAATATGTTTATATGTTAAAATTTTAATACTCATAGATAAAAGTGAAAATTTATTTTTATTATAGTGGACAAATAAAAATAAAAATGTTAAGTATAAAGATTTTACATTATTTATCAAATTTGATACAATATATTCAGGTGAAGTTAAAAAAATTTAATTGCAGAGAAAATACATGAAATCGAAAAAGTTGATATAATATTAAAAATAAAGAGATAAATATAAATAATAAATAAAAATATTAAAATTCTTTTAAAATGATAACAAGGACCCAATATAATTATCATTAGGAATGATTATCGAGTTGGAGATGAAGAAATAAAAGTGAAAGAAAATATTTAATATTGGTGTAAATCACCAATAATCAAGAAGACTGAAATTCTTTTACAAAGGCGACAACGACCCAATATAGTTATTATTTGAAGTGGAATTAGCTAAGTAACAAACATACAATAAGAATATTGTATATAACAAAGGATTAGATAAAATATATGTTTTACTTGCTCGTCATAAAAATAAATAAGTAAAACAAATCGCATATATTTAATTAATTTTTTTTCATCTTCATAGGTTTATACATTCAAATAATATCCAACCATATAATCAGATGATCTATTGATCAATCATATAAACTTAAATGTTAGGAAAAAGTCAAATATTTCTTCTTGAAATTGTCTAAAAAAGTCATTTATACACTTTAATTATCTAAATGATATATTTTAACTCTTCTTATCCATGGCCTAGAATGAGGTAAAAAGTGAGACATACTCGCCCCTGATAAGGCCACGTGTTAAATGAATTCCAATTTATGTATTTGACCCAAATCCATTTTGACTTGTTTGTCAAACATTTTAATTTTAAAATGAGGAACTCCTCAAAGAGAAGAGTTCACTGTACAAGAGCCACAAACATCAAAAGCATCTCTGTCAGCTTCTCCGAGGATTTCTCCGGTACCGATGGTGGCGACTCCTCCTTCAATTGCATCAATACCACCTGTCGCTGTCCCTGCTAATGCTTCTACTATCGCATCTTCTCTATCTGATTCTCCATTGGCATCTCCTCCAACTCCACTAACTGTTGAGACTCCGACATCGTCTTCTTCTGATGTTGCTTCTTCTCCATCCATTGTTGCTGCTCCCGAAGGTTCTCCTACCGAATCTTCAAACTCTGCTTCCTTGAACAGAGCTTCATCGCTGGATCTGCTTTTGTGGCTGTCTTTGCTGCTGCTTTGATGCTCTAAATCTCCGATCTGTGAAATATTTCACACATTTTCATTTGCTGAAATTAATGAGCTAGAATTTATTTTCTATTATTTAATTATTTATTCTTTTTATACTTTTGACTCCTGTTGATGGGATTTGGTAGGAGTTCTCCGGCGAGAAAACAAAGTCACCAAAGGACTGTCAATTTTCTAAAAGATACGACATGGTTGTTCTGTGATGGTGACTTTGGATGGGGCTGGTTTGGTGGATTCCGGCAAGTTGGGATTGCTTGGTGGCTGGTGGTGTTTCCCAACGATGTGGATGAGGAGAGAAAGGAAAAGTAAAGGATTTTTGAGTTTCGTCAGTGGGAGTTCGACGGTGGAGGATAGTGAAATTGGGGTGGGTTGCTATTCCTCCATTTCTCCAATATGATATTTTTAATTTTAAAAAATTAATTTGGTGTGGGTTGTTATATATGATACTTTTAATTTTAAAAAAAATAATAAAAAAAAGATTATATTAGATGGGACGCACTGATAGAGAGTGATAGATATGCACTAGGAATTTGGCATAAGGAGTGTTAAATATATCACTTTTGAGAAGCATATATGTGTAATAGGTTACTTAAATAGTTAAAGAGTTTAAATGACTTTTTGGGACAACATTGAGAGGGGAATTTATGCTTTTTCCTTAAATATTATTATTTTCATGTATAATTATTTATTTTAATATTTATGTTATTAATATTATAATATAAAACTAAACTAATGAATAACTCAACTTTCACGTGCAATGCATGTGTTGAAGAACTCGTATAACAAAACATGTGAAAAAATATGTATTTATTGAAGTTGCTATAATCATGATAATCATAATTTAAATTCGAGATAGTTTTATTTCTATTAAATACAATTTCAAATCATACTTAAATTTTTCATAAACAAACACTATTTTTTAAATAAAATAAGTAATTCTTTGTTTGTAAAAAAAAAGAGAGAGAGAAAAATTGTCACAACTAAACAAATTATGTTGTAAATGAAAATTGTACCACTATATTTGGTCTCTTGGTGGCTATATTATTTTATTCCTATCTTGGTCAAATATGATAGTCATTATATAATATATATATATATATATATATATATGTATGTGCGTTTTGAAGGCAAAGAATACACAGAAATATACATACACGGATATAAGTAAACATCTTCCTCTCTCCTTTTTAATTTTTAGTCTTCTTATTTAATCAAAGGAATTATTCCTCTTTAGATTTAATTTTATAACATGTTATCAGCACGAGATTCTATCATTTAAAGGCTAAAGTATTATTATTTTTTTTATATTTATTATGTCTAATCTTGCTAAATTTGAGTTTGTTGCACTTCAAAGTTCTGGCAAGAACTATCTGTCATGGGTACTCGACGTTGAAATCCATTTGGATGCAATGGGTCTTGAAGACACCATCAAAAATAATAATAAAGCATCAAAATAAGACTATGCTAAAGAAATAATATTCTTGCGTCATCACATTGACGAAGTTCTAATAATGGAATATCTCACAGTCAAAGATTCACTTGTTCTGTGGAATAACTTGAAAGAAAGATATGACCACCTGAAGATGGTCATGCATCCAAAGACACGATATGATTGGATATATCTAAGGCTACAAGACTTTAAGTCTATTCTTGAGTACAATTCTGTCATGTTCAGAATTACTTCCTAATTGAAACTATGTGGGATACTATTAGTGATGATGATATGTTGAAAAAAACATTCTCCACTTATCATGCCTCCAATGTGTGTTACAATAACAATATCGAGAAAATGGTTTCAAGAAGTACTCTGAACTGATTTTCCATCTTATCGTGGCTGAACAAAATAATAATTTATTGATGAAAAATCATGAGAAATGACTGATTGGGTCGGAACCATTACCTAAAATAAATGAAGTGGAGGCCCACCATGCTGGGCGTGTAGTCCTAGTCGTGGACGTGATCATGGACGTACTTATGACCGAGAACAAAATTCTTTCCTTGGTGTTAATCATCCACCAAAGAAAAATCAATATATAAAGAGAAAAGAAAAGGATGGAAAACGTGAAACAGTTAGAAAAGACTGTTTTTGATGTGGTGGAAGAAATCACTATGCACGTGATTGTTGAATTCCTAAACACTTGGTTGACCTTTATCAAGCATCACTAAAAAAGAAGGATAAGAATCTTAAAGCTAATTTTATAACCGAAGATCGTATTAATTGGACATACTTAGATGTGGCGGATTTCCTTGAGCACCCTGAAGGAAAGATAATCACTTGATTGGTGATGGCTCTATAAAATAATAGTAATAATAATATAAATATTTCTAAAATGCTCATCAAGTCTCTTTAATAATATACATGAAAATATGAATTTTTCTTAATTTGTTGGTTCAAGTAATATAATAACAAATAAGATATTCAATTAGAGAAATATATAACTAATAGAGATTTTATTTTATCCTTTGAAAATATGAATAATTCTCAAAGCAAGTTATCTAATTACGAAGACATTTGCTTGGTTAATTCTAGCACAATGCACATGATATTCAAAAATGAAAAATATTTTTCTTATTTGAGTATGAACTGTATAAATATTATTACAATTTCTGGTAGTACAAATTTGATTAAAGGCTTTGAAAGAAAGTCATTATAATTTTTCCTAAGAGAACAAAACTCATAATAAATAATACTATGTTCTTCCCTCGATCTCAACGAAATTTATTGAGTTTTAAAGATATTCGTGAAAATGATTTTCACATTAAGACAATTGATGAAACGAGTCTTGAATATCTTGTTATAACCAAAAATTTATCTGGGCAAAAGTGTTATTAAAAAGTTTCCAACATTATCTTTTGGATTGTATTGGACAAATATTAGTGCTATTAAAGCATATTTTATAGTAAATCAGAAATTTACTGATTTCACTACTACAAAAATAGACTTTAATAATGATTATTTTGTGATAATAAGCTAATTGTCACTAATATATTCAGGATAATATATCAACGGCTAATTTATAATGGCCACCAATAAGTACTTTTTAGTAACAAATAAAAAAAATAGCCAGAAAATCTTTTTTTTTTTTTGAAAAAATAAAATTCCTGCGTCTTGCAACCCTTTTCCCTTTCTAATAAGGTAAACTCCCACTTTGCTAATAAAAGCTTCTCCTGCTAATCAGAAAGCAATTAACCTAGCATATGTTGCAGCAACCAGCGTAAAGTGAACAATGACCATGGACTTCAGCAACAACAACATCCAACAACCAACGAACGACGTAAGAAATTGTAACGTTCAGGTATGTAGATCACTATTCTCCAGATATTGATGTTAAACTTCTCTCCTATGTTTCTATTATGTGTCGCTGTTTCATTGTTTCTGTTTGTATAATAACCTAGCAACATCATTATTCATTAATATGTTTTGCTAATTTGTGTTTGTGATCTCTGATTTCTATCTATTTGATTGCAATTCATGAATCGATTCCTCTTCTTTTTGATCTCTTACTTCTATATATTTGATTGTAACGTATTGAATCAATTTCTCTATTTTTGCTGATATTTTATGAAGTGACTTGATATGTAATAGTTATGACTAAGTAACTTGAATTTATATAGATGATCAAAGGGGTCTTGGTTATTTTGCAATAGGTATCATCTGAAAAGTTTGTGATTTTGTTCTTCTTTGATTTTCTGGGTAACTGTAGGTAGTTGAAGTGGTGTTGAGTATCTTCCAGTGAATGACTATGCATATCTGCGTTGAATTTAATCTCTCTATACACATGTATGCAATAAAAGAACTCCTACAAAATAGTTAGTTTCTGCAATTCTACTATTAATCTTTCAAGGTTCCATGGTGTTTTATCACTATCCTTGCGCCATTTAACCAAAAGTTCAGACTCTGGTTCAAGGATCAATCACTATATCCATGTTGAGTTCACCAAATAATTCCTCTAATAGCCAGTTGAATTTCTGCTTGATCGTTGAAACCAACTCCTAAAGGTGCAACAAAGGTAAATAAAAGATGACATTTGTTGTCTCAAAGAATACCTAATCCACCATCATGCCCAGATCGTAAATAGCTTGGGGTTATACTAGTTAACTTGGATGATTTTTGTTACCTGATTGCATCTTTAAATAAAGGTGCTTAGATCCTTCCAATTTGTAGGCAAATATATATAAGGATAATAAATAATAGAAAGAAACACAGAGATCTCCTTAGTAATAGAGAACTTCACCCTTGTGGTGCTGGACAGTTTTCCTCCATATTTACTCGTACACCTATTCTTCCATAGTTCTAACAAATCAAAATAGATGTCACTTAAAGAATTTACTTATGGGCTTCATTATTGTATTTGGGGGATCCACCACTTCATAAGTAAATTTCGCAAAGGAGTGTCTTGATCTTCATTACTATTAGGCTTCCAGATGGCCATGTCAGTGGTTCCTTCAACATACTTAATAGGGGTATTGAAAATTTTATGAATAAGATTTGGAGGAGCATGTTGTCTCACTTTTACTGTATTCCAACTATCGTTCCTGAAAAAAAAATGATGTTGTTCAGTTTAGGAGGGAGTTACTGTAGTTAGCAAGAGGTTCCGTCTCTGTTCTTTGCAATGTGTCATGTAATTGAACTTGCGATTTCTTTGGACAATTTGCTGAAAAAATTTATTTTGACAGGTTGATTAACTCGTAATTTCTTTTCAGCGTGCAGTACAATTCCTTTTCATCTTCTTAGATTATCAATTAATTTAAATGTGCAACATACAACTCTACAGCTCAAATTGTTGTTCTGATTCATTTAATAGTCATTAGCTTCTACACCTCAGAGTTTATAGAGAATTTTGACAATAAAATCAGATCTACATACACATAGAAATTACTGTATCTTAGAGTTAGAGCCCGTTTGGATTAGCTGGAAAAAAAATGGCTTTTAAAAATAAGTAGTTACGTGTTTGGATAAGAGTTCTTAAACTGAAAAAAGTTAGATGTGTTTGGTACCAAAGAGTTGTCAAGCATTTTTTTTTTATCAAGATGTCTGAAATACTATTAAACTATTACACATTATAAAATATTAATTATTACTCTAAATTTTTGTTCATAAACTAGATTAAATTAGAATTAATTTATTTTAATTCATCTTCAATATAAATTGATCATATAAGTTAATTTATATATCTAAGTTATTTTTAATATTCAAAATATATAATTTTAATAAAATACATATTTGAGTTTTTTAAAAATTATATTTGTAATAAAAAATAGTTATATTTTTTCTTTACCATAAATAATTTATAAGAAGAATAAAATGAGGAGAAAATAATTTAGAAGAATAAAAAAAAAAAGAAAGAGCAAGAAAAAGAAGGAAAACGGAAGAAAAGGAAAAACAGGAAGAAAGAAAAAAATGAAAGAAAGAAATAGGAGACCAACTTCTAACTTTTGGCTTATTTTAAATTATTTTAAACTTATTTTAAGCTATTTTAGAATTTTCCAACACTTTCAAAAACTAAAAATAGCTTCAAAGTAAGTTTCACCAGCGTCAAAACCTATCCAAACACCCTCTTAGATGCATCTGCATACACGTAGGAGTATATATATTAGGAATGTATCGATCTGGATTAGCCAAAGACCTCTTAAATCTATTGAATTTTGTCTGATTTCATAAGTATCAGTTATTTCCCAGTTACATTAGCTAAAGCTCGAGTAAGAGCTGTAACAACAGTTGACATCATTACTACTATTTCATTACTTGTTCTCTGTAAATCTGTCTAACAATTAGACTCACAAATCCATTGGTTAAGTCACTGGAAAGATTGTGATTCTGTTTTCTTTGACAGATCGTTAGTGAGACATGTGAGTTAAAAAGGATCCTAAGTGAATTGCTAATCATTTTTTATCGAGATGGTAATAGATTTTTATTCACTGATTGTTTCTTGAAAGAGTTTAAGTCTCTTATTATTGACGATCCGATTCTTTTCCTCGTCACAATAGTTTACTCTCAGATATCATCTTAAGAAGTTTTGTTACTTTTGAAACAATTTTTTTCTTCGTCAGAATTCCTAAGTGAATTTTCTACTTGAAGAACATTAGTAAAATCCTTTGCAGTATCCTACTTTCAGCAATTAGCCGCGGTTAACATATTTTCCACACTCATAGAATTTGATTAATTTTCTTTCTTTTTACTAATGTATTTTAGCTATTATTAATTGCAGAAAATAAAAAGTTATCTTGATCATCATGGACAATACTAGAAGTAAAAGATGAATATCTTTTGACAAATTTGGTAAAGAATACTTGAATGGAGTAGAAGATTTTATCATCATGCATTTTTTGAAACATAAGATAAGAGGAAAAAATTGTGAATCATTTATAACATCTTCTATCTTGACGTCATTTTATATTCTTAACTTTTTAGACAAGAATTAGATAACGTGATTCTATGTCCAAAAACAAGAATAAGACTTCGTGTTGTCAGATGCTTCTTGCTTGTATTTCTTCAAATTAGTCACACTATGTGTGATGTTTTTATATACATTATATATCTTTCATCTTTTGACACATTTAATTTTCTTGTTTCAGGTCATAAAATATGAAGTTAGCAAATTTCACGTGGGAGATTTCAACACGAAGAAGAGTTGAAAAAATATTTTAAAGATATTATTCAATATATTAGTAGAAACAATATAACTTTTTGTAAGTTATGATACTCATATTTTTTATTAGTACTTTTCTTTTCATTGACTTGATTTCATGAGATATATTCTATTTTCTTGGTAATATAGTTTTAGCATTTGCCAAACTTTGTTGTTACTATTCTCAATTAATGTAGTAGTTATTATTAACGGCGGCTAAACGATTGTGTTAAAGATTATGATATTTAGCATCAGTTTAATTTAATTCATCGTCCATGAAAATAGATGTTAAAGGGTTACATAATGAAGTTTTAACAAGCAATATTGTAACCTTTACTAGAGCTTTCAAACAATTGTCGTTAAGAATGTCAACTATCAGTGACAATTTAATTGGATTTTACCTTCCATAAAAATGGATGCTATAAGGGTAAACTAATGTGTTTTGGAAGGAATGTTGTAGCCATTAATTGCCATTGAAAATATTGTTAAAACTATTAGTGGCTATTTGTATGAATATTATTGACCAAAACAATGACCACTAAAAGACCATAGTTAGCAGTTATGAATTAGGTTTACTAGCCAATATAATTGCCACAAATAATTGCCGTAAAAGCTAGTGATTTTTAGCGACAATCCATGCTGCGCTTTACCAGCATTTCACACAATGATCGGGAAAGACATTGCCGACCCCAAAGTTGCTGGCTAAAGACTATAGGCCGGTATAGGTTATCGCGGTAACTATTATTGTCGGTAAAGTCAAATTTTATTGCCGTTAAAAGGACCTTTTGTAGTAGTGTTCCAATACTTTTGCGTTGTGGCACAATCTTCTGGGACACTGTGAATCCATAATGATGAGACGGATTATAGAAAATACAAATGATCATCCATTAAAGAATATGAAGATTCTTTTAAATGATGAATTCTCTTGCACTGCTTGTTATCAAGGCAAGTTAATTGTGAGACCATCACAAAAGGTGGGAATTGACTCCGCTGCGTTCTTGAAACGTATACATGGAGATATTTGTGGACCTATTCACCCACCTAGTGGGTCGTTTAGGTACTCTATAGTGCTAATAGATGCATCTTCAAGATGGTTTCATGTATGTCTGCTATCATCTTGCAACTTGGCGTTTACAAAATTGTTGGCATAAATTATACGATTACAGGCACAGTTTTTTGATAATTAGATTAGAATAATCCGCCTTGACAATGCTGCAGAATTTACATCCTAAACATTTAATGATTATTGCTTATCAATTGGGATAAGAGTTGAACATCCTGTAGCACATGTTCACACTCACAATGGCCTTGCTGAGTCATTAATTAAAAGATTGCAGTCGATAGTAAGACCTTTGCTTATGAAAACTATGTTACCACTTCTGTTTAGGGTCATGCAATTTTGTATACAATAACTCTGATTCGTCTCAGACCGACATATTATCATAAGTTTTTTCCATTGTAGTTGGTTCTGGGTCAAGAACCTAATATATCTCAGCGACATCTGAAGGGTACAATTGATATGGGTTTCTTTTATACTAACAAAGACTGTGCAGACCTTGTTAGTTATGCATATGAAGGTTATTTATCAAATCCACATAAAGCTCGATCGCAAACAAGCTATTTGTTTACGTACGGAGGAACTGCTATATCATGGTGATCTACAAAATAGTCCATAGATGCTAATTCTTCAAATCATGCTGAAATAATAACAATTCATGAAGCAAGTAGAGAATGTGTGTGGTTAAGATCGATGATGCATTTTATCCAAGAGAAGTGTGGACTGAAAAATGATGTCAAAGTACCCACGGTTATATTTGAAGACAATGTCGCCTGTATAGCTCAGTTGAAAGGTGGCTTCATAAAAGGAGACAGGACGAAACACATTTCACCAAAATTATTTTTTACACATGATCTTCAAAAGAAAGGCGAAATTGATGTACAACAAATTCGTTTAAGTGATAATCTTGTAGATTTATTCACTAAGACATTACTAACATCAACATTCGAGAAGTTAAAATATAAGATTGAAATGCGTTGTCTCCAAAATATCAAATGAAGTTTTCATCAGGGGGAGATCATACACGTTGTACTCTTTTTTTCTTAGCCAAGATTTTATCCCACTGAATTTTTCTGGCAAGATTTTTAACAAGGCAGCTAATGATGCATATTAAGGTCACTTAGAATTTTTTTTTTACTAGACAATTTAGAGGGAGTGTTGTAAATGAAAATTGTACCACTATGTTTGGTCTCTTGGTGAGTGTATTATTTCACTTAGTGGGTGTATTATTTTATTCCTATTTTGGCCAAATATGATGGCCATTATATACTATATATATGTGTGTCTTGAAGGCAAAGAATACACATAAACATACATACACGCATATCAGTAAATATCTTCCTCTTTCCTTTTTAATTTTTAGTCTTCTTATTTAATCAAAGGTGTACACATCCCGAAGGCGCAACGTCGCGGCAACTCGATAAAAATTAATAAAATAAAAGAAATTTGAATAATAAAAAAAATTATTGAATTTTAGCAAAAATAGTTTCATTTGGGGAGTCGCCACCTAATTTTAAGGATAATTAGGAAATCAATTAATTATTTACAAAAATGATCTGCGAACCAAAAAATCTAGGTAAGAGGTTCAAGTGATTCCGAAGGGAAGGTATTAGCACCCTTCAGAATCCACAAATGTGGATCCCGGCTGAATTCATTTTACTTCAAATTGAGGAGGAGATACACAATAACACTAATAGGATAATCATGAAATCAACACGCCAAAATAATATACACTTACATATATTTTACCAATTCAAAACTTTCCCAGCAGAACAACATAATAATTAGCACCAACAGTCCATTTGTTGTCCAGTTCATTGTTATTTCAGCAGCAAAACATACCCAATTTACTAAGATACAACAAGTAAGCAGCCCCGAAATATGCTTAGATTCTCGTATTTGGATGTGACATCGAGATGGACTGGATTGAGGTTTAAACATGCAGATATTTCTCACATAATCAGCACAAGTTTCCTTGTGTACCCATTATAGCACAAAACAGAACCTAGCCCCCTTGAAAGCATCTCATTTCATCACATTCAATAAGAATAGTCTTTCACCTCTGAGTTATCTCATGTTCACGTGCTTATTATATGAAAGAAAATAGATGATTCAACAAACTAAGAGATACAGTCACATTCTTATCTAAAATACATGCTGCCACAGGTGCTTTTCAATGAAACAACCCTGAAACTAGTTAACTATAACGCGGTACAGGTAGAAGCTCATAGTCTCATTTTTAGTAATTTTTAGCAGTGAACAGACCCAATTTAACAAGTTTCAGCAGGTAATCAGTCCCTAAACATGCTAAGTTTCTCATTTGTGGATGTGACATCAAGAGGGAGTGGTCAAGGCTCCAAACAGATCACATCTCTCATACAATCACATCATTAATCTCTGACTTCAGTCCGACAAACCACGTTCGAGTAAGAAACATGGATAAATGACCAAGCATTATTGAAATACGTCAAAACAAGCAGATCTCTGTGAATATTATCAACAATTATGATTAGTTAAGCAACTGAAACCACACTAGGGAGAAATATCCACATGCAGAGTTCACAGATTCAGAGAAACACCTTCAAGTAAAAAAAATATGGACAAACACCAAAACAGTACTGAAATATGTCAAAACAAGCAGATCTCCACAGATATTATCAACAACTTACGATTAGCCAAGCAACTGAAACCCCACTAAACAAAACAATTTGTAGAAACTTCAACATGTACAGTTCAAAGATTCAGAGAGAAGGAGAGAGATACCTCATTGAGATTAGCCATCGTGAGA
>JAOTQJ010000007.1:10271167-10298049 GCA_025642045.1 Solanum sejunctum
AAGCTGCTGGATCTTGTTTTTGCAGGTGTGGTTAGTCAATAAAACAGAGGAAACTCTGCCGAAATTTCTGTAGAATTGCAGACTAGGTTATAAAGGAAATTGGCTTGGTAAGTGTTCATGTGCTCGCACTGGTCACGACCCCCGGGGTGGGGTGTGACAGGTTGATGATCAACAACAACATAACTAACAAGAGCATCTACAAGTTCTATGATGTTAGGCCAAAAATACATATTTCTAGTCATTATTTACCTTATATTTAATACTTTTGTCTATCCATTTTGAGCATAAATTTTATGAATTGTACTAAATTGTGTATTTTATTTGTAGGATTAAGTTGACATGAAAATAAAGAGATTTAGAGCTCAAATAAATTAAAAAAAATTACAGAAGAAAACTCAAGAAAACAACTTAATGAATTAAATTGAATATAACAATATATATTATTATAGGAACATATGTGCGTACATTTTTCAATTTCAATCTCAATTGGAAAACTGCAGCCACATGGCACAAGCAATTGTTGAAGGTGACGTACAACCACATGTGAAGAGCAGTCTACATTTGTTTTGATTTTTGGATTTCACAATTTATTTTGGACTCAGTTATTTTATTTGAGATTTTTTTCTACACATATAAATATTTCATAAAATTAGGTTTTACATAACTTTTGACCTAGAGAGAAATTGAAGTAGCAGTGGAGTCCGGAGAATTTTGGGTTCATTTTTTCTTCTCTATTCTTATTATTATTATTATTATTATTATTATTATTTATTTTTTACATTTATCTTGGAATAAATTATGGTAATTCTTCCATTTCTATGTGGAGTTAAACTTCATATTTTAAGATTATGGTGGCTAATAAAATGATTGTTTAGTTATTATTAATTCAAAATCTTCGGTTATTATATTAGTTGTTCCTATATTCCTTTAATCTATATTTCATGTCTGATCGGCCATGAAATACACTTGTTGTGTGCTCTAGATTCGGAATATGTTACGGTGGATAGAACCAATATATAAAACACTTGTTTGTCTAGAAGACTAGATAATTCGTGTATCCACCTCGCTCGGTTCAAACACAGGAAGATAGCTTTAATGCATTCTTAGTAATCATGCCTATCCCCACTCAACGATGTAGTTAGGTTGTCAATAAGAATAAACTAAGTAGACGCATGCAATCCTGCTTGGTAAATTAAACCATGTGAATCAACAACTAGATGATCAAATAATTTAATGAAATTAATACTAAATGTGATTAGTAGCTAAATCATAATCTTTGATTGATTTATTCATTGATTGTATAGAAAAATCTCTTTTCTTGGTTAATTCATTATCACAAAAATAAATAATAACAATTAATATAACTTAGCAATAATTAATCGACAAGTCCTTTGGAATTCATATCCCGGCTCTTTTAGAGTCATTATATTACTTGGGCTGATCACGTACATTTGCGTGTGCTAGAGAAGCAACAAGATTTTTGGCGCCGTTGTTGGGGACTGAGAAATTAATTATTTTTCTAGATTATATTTTTTTATTATTTAAGTATTTCTTTTAGTATTTCATTCTTTTTATTTTTTATTTTTGCAAAATATTTTTAAGAAAAAAATAAAATAATATAAATATTTTTTAGTACTCTTATCAATATGGATGATTGGGATAAATGGTGGTTAAGTGATGGATAGCCTTATTAATATTGTGATGGACCACCACTTGGATATCGAGTGCCCATTGTGCGCATCTATCCAATCCTTTGAATAAAATATTTATCACCTATTATATGGTCAAGATGGTCATTAAGATGGTTGTCCAAACTCATATCCCTCTCCCTCAAACCCCTTTATTATTATTCTATTATTTGTGATGTTGGCAGGAGTAATGAGTGGAGCACGCACAGCAGACCATAAATCCAGCAATTGTAATGGGTATGAGTGATAGTGACGTGTTGAGATAAATCTTATCCAATAAGCAAAGGCAAGTTGAAAAGATTTGACAAAATGAACAGGGACTTGCGAATCTAGAAAAGCAGATTGGGCAATTGGCACGTGCAAGCGATGCTAGATTTCAAGGTCACTTGTCAAGTAAGACTAATCCAAACCCGAAGGAAAAGAGCAGGGATAACTCAAAAATAGAGAAGGAATAAGAGGCTGGAAATCCTATCCCTCCTAGCATTGAGGTTGAACCAAAGCAAAAGCCCCCTCCTTCATTTCCTTAAAAGTTCAAAAAGAAGAAGGATGATTGCTTTCAATAATTCAACTGTACTTTATTCCCTAGTGTCGATGTTGAGAAGAGTACACATGAGGATGTGAATAATAATATGATTCATGAATTAGGATGTATTAGGCCTCATTCTTATTATTTTCTACTTTGTGCTTGAATAGTGAGATATTAATCAAACTATCTGAGCCTGTGAAAGAGCTTAAGTAAGAGGAACTGTAACACCCGAGATTTAAAGCTGTGACTCAAACCTTTTATCATATGCATATAGGCTCAAATTGATGATTTCTAATGTGGTAGTATCAATTATTAGGTGTTCAAAGTGGAATACAAGTGGTTTGGGGTCATAGGGCATTTCTTATATAAAGCTAAGACCAAAAGATTCAATTCGGCTAAGTTTTGATATGAGTTCATGTAAGAGTCAACTTCAAAATAGAATATATCTTAGAACATAATAAATTAGGTGACCCTCTACTTACCAAATTGTAGATGTTCGAATTAGCTTCCCAATGCATTCAGATTCACATCATTTTAAATTTGGAGTAAGAAGTTATGACAGTTTTACTGAAGTCTGTTTGAGCCGTCAAAAGGGCCAATGGTCAGTTTGATTGCCTAATATATTCAGTACATCACCGAATAGGTTGTCGAATTGCTTCAAAAAGTTTCTAAAACTGTCAAAAAGGGCTGTTTAAAGGTCCCATATCATCGAATGGTTTACTGATAGGACCTCTGGACCATCGATTTTGCCAACAGGACACTTCAAAACATCAGTTTTGACATTTTGATGATATTCATACTTTATCAAGATAGAATTTTGATCCATTTTATCTCATCCACTCTTGTAAGACATTGTAGCTCTAATCCTGTTCCAAATCCTCTCCTTAATCCTCCCCAAAACCTTTCATTTAATCTCAAGACTTCAAGAAACTTTTGTTGGAACTCCAGAATACAGGTGAAACCCCAAGTCTTCCTCAATTTTCCTTCAATAAACTTCAAGTCTAAGGTATGTGGGCCTTTATATCTATGAGTTTTTCCACCCATGGAGCCCCAAAACCCCTTTTTATGAAATCCTTCAAAATTAATGATTGATTTCTTATAGGTACTTCTTATTACTCCTATTAAGCATGATTTATATTGAAATTCTCTATCTATTGAATAAAATTACATGAATTGATTTCAAACTTTTTTCTAATATAAACTATTTTATTATATTCAAAGTTATGAATATTATGATACCTTGAAGTGTTGAGGAGTTGGTAATTTTACAACACTAATTTCCATGTTTCTATATCTATGTTTGAAAGAATGATATGAATGTTTGTGATGGGTTGTTTAGGATGACTTAAATTAATGGATTATATAATATTTTTCATCTTAATCAATTATGAGATTTTGAATCTCAATGTGGATTGCTAAAATTATGAATTTCGAGATGAAATTTCATGATACCCAAACTAAGGGTTTTGTGATGACGATGGTGGGTTGATTTGAATGGTTCCTAATTGATTTTATTTTACTTCATTCATGTTTTATACTCTTGTATTACATGATTTTAAGCTTCCATGCATGACCAATCATGTTTTGAATAAGTTCACATGATAAAGCTTTTTATGTTGATGAATGGTTTATTACAAGAGATGCAAGTTATGAATATGATGAATTGATGAGGTCTCTCAAGTACATTTTAAAATGCATTGAATTCTATGAAGGCTATGTTTTATTGTAAAGCCCCCTTCTCTCCATGTTTCTATGATACATAACATTATGCATGTCATGATTATACCCATGTTCGTATGTCCAATGGAACTACTTTATTTGAAGTCAAGAATGAAGGAATGATTTAGTATGAGTCCTCTACCTAGTAAAGCTTAGAAGATGATGATAAGCCGGTAATAGAGGCTAGGGAAGATTTAGGAGCTATCCTTATAATGATGATCTATATTCAAAAGTCTTCTAGAATGGGTTAGTAGAATACCTCTTCATTGTTTCACACGACTTGTGGGATGGGTTAGTACAATACCCCCTACATTAGATGATTCTATGGTTCATGTCTATGGTCATTTCGTGAGAGTCACACTTAGCACTGAGTGGACGTTGGGATATATGTGGATACTCCCCATAGCTAGGGCAAGAGACCGTTAGTAAAATTTCATCATTGCGTAACTACGCGCCACCATAGAAAATAGGGGTTACTACTAGTAGAGATGGACAACTAGACCAAGAGGTTGCTTGATAGCTAACTTTAGTGAATCCACTTAGGCATCTTGGGAGGTTGCTTTGGCAAGTGACTTCCCCCTTCTTACGGTGTAGGGGAAATATTGGGACTCCATAGTTTAACTCACATAGTTTATGCTGGTTAAAGGTTACTCCCACACATGTTCAATTTCTTCTATGGTCCCAAGTTGTCCCTTTATGATGATGATGATGGTTCTTTCTTTAATGTAAAAGCAAGATTTCCCAAAAAGATATGGCTATTTTACTTATGCATATGATAATTTATGTTTCTCCTTATCCTATGTTTTATGGTTCAAGTGAAGTTTCTTAATGATCATATAGCTCACTAATTTCGTGACATATGTTATGTACATTGTGTTCTAACATACTAATACATCCAAAGTACTAATGCATACTTTTTACGATTTCATTATGTAGGGACCGATGCTTCTTGACATCCTCCATATGGCTAGCTTGATTCTAGAAGATCATTTGTAGTGGTAAGTCCATTTCGAGGATAATATCCAAGTTCTTTCTTGTTTATGTTGAGTTTGTTTTGCTTTACTTTATATTTGAGGGTGAGCCTAGGACTTGTCTTAGCCCCTGCCTTACTCTTATTTTAGAGGTGTCATTGGATACTCATGCTATGTACCTATGTTAAAATGATGGCCTTTTATAGAGAATTATCCCTTAGTCCCTATTCCCTATGTGAGTTTATTTGATAATGTTGATGTTGATAGAAGGTGATGAAAGTCCTAAGTCCCTACTTCCCATATAGTGAGTCATACTTACCCTCCCCTTAGTTATTGCTTACTATGTGATTCATGCAAACCCTTTTCCCTCATTTATCCCCACAACGTGAGTTCAAAGCCCCATTTCCCTTAGAAATGTATATGTTTTATGCTTCCTTATGCTTCTGTAACCAAGGATGTGCAAAAAATATGCTAAGAGGCTTGTTTGGGTTACCCTGGGGTTTCCCATTTGCCATGTCAGATCTAGGCTCTAGGCTTGGATCATGATAGGAACAATATGTCTTTACTCTTGAATTTTTTGAGCAAACATTAAAAAAATTACATTCCTCATTTAAGGGCCAAGAAGTATAAGATGCGATATCTATTACTTGGTTCCTTTTTATTCATACCACCTCCCCTTGAGTGAAGTAAAAAGATAGATGTAAAACTGGAGGTGCAATTCATATCTTCAACATGGAGAGAAAAATTGGTGGTGATTTGAGTCATGCCACGACGTCAATTCAGGTGCTTATTAGGAGGCAACCCAATTGTAGTATAGCTTTTTATTTTATTTTTTTATTGTCACTTTTTTCTCATTGTTGTGCGTTTTTATTTTGTTCACAGATTAGGAGAAGTCTAAGTACCAAAATTTGAAGCAAAGTAGCAATTTGAGCTTATGGTGCACTTTAAACCTATGAATAGGACTCTACTCGACGTGGCATGTTGGATTCAAAGGATCATTTATAAATCTAATTCTCTAACACTAAGCTTGTCACAACCCGGACCTAGGGTCTAGATTGACATGGCGAATGAGAACCCGAGAGTCTGCAAACAAGCCTTAAAGTATCCAAATTCACATCATCGGTTCGAAAACGTATAATAGAATAATAAATACATAATTCTAAAGGATGAGAAAGTATGACTCTATAGGAATATCATAGGAATAGGGATTTGCATGAATACACATAGCACATAACACATAGAAATTAAGGGATGGGTAAGTGTGACTCACTCTATGGGCGCAAAATGGGGTTTAGGATCTAACACATATTCATATTATAACATAAGTACACATCATATCATAACCAATATCATAATAACCATATCCAATAGTTAGCGATAACCATAATCCCCAAATAACAACACATAACATATATCCATTCAAGAGTCTACAAATTGTCCAACAATGCTCCTAAGTCATAGAACAGGACGGGGCTCAAGACATGTATCGGGCTCACCCTCAAAGTAAATATAACATAGGTCAAAGCAACATGAGGTAGATGGATAATGGCTTGTCCTTGGATAATAGGACTCACCACAAAAACTTTCACGAATCCGATTTAGCCATCAAAAGGTGGATAGATATAATCTCTGGTCCCTACATAGTTAGATCATCTAGGCAAAACATATGCATTAATACATTTGAATACACTAAGTATATGGTCATGCAAATGGATATGAACTTATTAAACATGTATTCAATATTAAATGACAAAGGCACATATAAAGAAAAGAGTATATAGACAAAGAATAGTAATGTAACAACATGTCATAAAATCCATGATGCATGAAATGTCATAATACGTACATATAGAGGGGATGTGACCACAACTGACATCTCAAACCCATGTAAGATATCACATGAATTTTCCCAATGAAAGCCTTCCATTGGGTGAGAGAAGATTATTTGCCAAAGGTAATATACACCACACCTTATGACTCGGTCATTTTAGCGTGATGACCACCTTCCTTACGACTCTATTATTTCAAAAGGATTCCTATATCATATCATATCATACCATAATTGTAATTGTACCTTACGACATGGTCATTTCAAAATGGTTACCATATACCTATGCTGGAACATAGTTAAGGAGAAAGGAAGAAGACCCTTGGGAATAGCCCTAATGCCTCCAATCCTATTCAATGCTAAGTCATCATCCTATAAGAATACATATGTACATATACGTGCTTTACAAAGAGGCTCAAGTCATTTCAAATTATTTCAATACATACTTGGGATCAAAAGCCAAACATACTTCATAATCATTTATAGTTGGGCTCAAAAGTCAAATCATACGTTGAATCATACTTTTCATGCATATAAATAGCTCATTCTCATATATCAAGATGGTGCAAACACCTGAAATGCTCAAAGAGCCTATCATAGACATTTATATGATCATATTCTTGTCATAACTATATGTAAGTCTAACTCATTGAATCCTTTTCATCAAAACCATATGTGAGCTTAACTCACCAATCAATTTTCATCAAAAACCAATACTTATGTATGCACATGCCATAAATGATATGACAATATTATGGACAATAAAAATTCAATCTTAAATAAAAAATACAATATGAAATTCAAGTAAATCCACATTTAAATCACAATTTAGATTACCCATGCTTAAATCAAACTTAAGAGGGACAATGTATATTCAAATCGTCATAATATTCATGCAATTAAATATATTAGGGCTAAAATAACTTTAAAAACAATAATTAAACATAGCCCATATCGCAATTGAATCAAATAAATAATAATCGATAGACCAATATTTAAAGTAAGCACAATTTCATAAAATCAAGTGTAAAAGAGTTTGGGGTCTTCATTGTAACGACCCCAAAAAGTATCAAAAATGTGCCTCGAAAGTGCCTAAAATCATAATTTTCATATATCTCAAAATTCATGCATGATATCAAAAATTTAAATTCATATTCTTATTCAGGGGGTCAAATGGAGTGAGAAATGGTTTTAACCACGATTTAAGAGCAATTGATTAGCAATTTAGATTTTCCAAAAATGTAAATTCCAATGAGGTTTTCGCGCTCCTAGTGCGACGCGCCAAGGGCGCACCTTAGTGTATTTTTTTGCCAAGTTTTGGGGTAAGAGAATCATTTATGATGAAAAGGATGAACTTCAAGAGAATAATTCGGGGTTCTTACTGAGTGGAACCATGCAGTACTAGACACAAGATAGATCTTCCAAAGAACAAGACCTTTTTTGAATAAGCCAATTCATTTGGGTCCCTGCAAATCCACTATTTTTCCTATTCAGAGATCAGCCCCGTGGCTCTGTATTTTCATATTGAGAATTATTTGTGGACAAAGAGATGTTAATGGGGATTCTTACTTCCCAAGTAGATCCTCCAACATCTATATATAAACACTGGTTTATCAAGAATACGTAAGAAAAGCACTTCAAATTATTGATTAATCGTCAGAGATGGCTTAGAACCAATTGTTCATTATATAATGGATCTTTCCATTCTAATACTTTACTCGAGAGTTATCAATATTTATCAAATTTGTTTTTATCTAATGAAACGCTATTGTATCAAATGACAAAGACATTGTTGAGAAAAAGATGGATTTTTTAAGATGAAATAAAAATTAGATTCACGTAACAAAAGAAAGATTTCCTATTCATTAGTCGGAAAGATATGTGGCCATGAAAGAGGGATTAAGTAAAACAAAAGTGACTGGATGGTAGAGTCATAGAAACACTTGTTTCTTCCATATTTTGGACCTTAGATCCATGGAAGAATATGTTACTGCTGAAACATGGAAGAATTGAAATCTTAGATCAAAACACTATGTATGGATGGTATGAACTGCCTAAACAAGAATTCTTGAACAACAAATAATCATTTTAGATATTCATGACCAAGAAGTGCTGAATTCTCTTTCGGATAGGCACTGAAAGGAGAAGGAAGGCTGGAATGCCAACAGGAATCTATTATATTGAATTTACTTGATAGTCGCCATTTTGTGAATGTCAAGTGCCTAAGTCACTGAATGGGTAAGTCGGCAATCCTTGGACAATGTAATGCACTTTATATGCTGGGTTACAGGTAGATAATCTTAAAGAGAACTCCCCATTCATTAGATAGAGAAGATCACCAAGATTTCGTGATCCGCTGCCAAATTTATTTTAATTCTAAGAGCTCAGATTGAATCGATATTAATATACCGATTGAAAATGCTCATTGAATGAGCATTCTCAATATTATGCCTTGAAGAGGACTCGAACCTCCACACCTTTTAGCATGAGATTTTCAGTCTCGTGTGTCTACTATTTCACCACCAAGGCATCTTGAAAGTGAATCATATTTCATGAACATGATATCTATCTAGTGTGATGTATGGAATATATGACAAAGGTGGATCTATTGATCAGTCATGTCATATAGGCCCGAGATGGATATCCAATTGCTTCGATTTGAATTATCCAGAGAATGCAATGCCTGATATATATCAAAAAGATGGACAATCGAACCTATTTTCGATTCACTCAAAGAGGTGAATAGGGTCCCAATAGAGATATGCAAAAAGCAAGTCTAATTACACATATTCCTAATCCTAAATATAATGTAACGATGTAGGGATCCATATGTAAACATAGTATCTATTAGATAGGCCCGAATGGACCTTTCTTATTATAAGAATGTATATAACCCAATTTTGACTGAGTCCGGTGTGGAATGAACTTATAATCATGGAATCGAATTGATCATTAGATTATAAGTTTATAACCCTAATCCACTCCCATTTTGGGTGGAATAGATCTACTATTTCTTTGATTCCAGTTAGTAAGAGGGATCCTGAACCAAGAAATAGACCCTAGAAGCTAAAAAAGGCTATTATGCTCAATTGCAATAATTGGGTTCATTGATATTCCTGGTATAGTAGATGCTATCATACATACAATCATACTCAATTCGATAGAATTGTTTGATCTTAAAGGAGACCTTTTATAATTTAGCACGTGAGGAGTTATTTCTTGGTTTTGTCTAGTCATTAATAACTTGATTATTTTTAGATAATAGTAGATAGAAATAATGCTTTTAAGGAGTCTTATTAAAACTAAGAAATATAGGCCTGCCTACCATCCACACTAGAATAAATAGAGTTTTCTAAAAAAATCCGCTAGTGGAGGAAGATCTCCTAGGGATAAGAGACATAGGGCTAAAGAGAGAGCCAAAAAAGGATGTTTTGTGTATAATCATGCATAATCTCGAATGTTATCAGTTCTGGTACATAGACCAAATAATACAATGCAAGTAAAAGTTACTAGATTCATGGAGATACAGAACAACATTTAAGTTATCATGCTCATATCCATCATTTGAGTCTCCAACAATTATTCCAACAATCACATATCTGATTTGGCCTATGGACGAATATACAAGCATAAGTTCATGCTTGTTTGAGTAATAATAATGAGATTTTCCTATATCATGCTAAGAATATCTAGGATTTCCAGAAGAAGATTCCATTCATTTGTTGAGAAATAAAAAGGAATATATAAAATTCGAGTCTCTAAAGCTGACGCAACTACTTTTAAAGTAACAGAAAAAGCAATGACTGGAGTGAGAGAGTTAGAGTCGAAAAGAGAATTCCTCACTTCTTTCTCTCATTCAAAACCATGCATGAGACTTTCACCTCACATGACTCTTAAGTGATAAAAGAAAGAAGAACCCATTTTCTTTCTTTTTTGATTACCTTCCTTGCATATGTATAAGATCGAATCCATTCGATTTCTAAAAAGGATTACTAATCCTTAATTTTTCAATGAATCCTTCATCAGTGGTTGTGAATGACTAATTTTTCCAATCTTTTCGACCTTGGTTTCGTAGGAGCAAGTTAGAAAGATTGAGAAATAGAACTATCTGATTTCATTTGTTCTCAATAGCCATGAGATGATCATCTTAGGGTGATCCTTTTGTCAACATATGCTCTTATTACACTCGTAGTCTTTAAAGGATGAGAACCAACTATGTAGCATCTACATCAAGAATTCAAGTATTATTTATGTCATTAATCTGATCCTTTGTAGGAACTACCCGTAATAATGAACTTGCAAAATGGATCTTTTTATAATAAAGATATTTATCGTTCCTGACCCTGCTTCACCTTAATTGTTATTTGAACAAGTAAAAGTTCTGTCTTGGTCTGATTGGGGATAACATTTATCTTATACATGTCTATGGAGTTTTAAAAAATTCAAACATCTCAAAGATAGATAGAGAGGTGGGAATTTCACGAACGAACCACACTCTTTTGTATATGTCAGGAATCCATTAATGAGAAGGGGCTAGGGAAAGCTTAAACCTAATTCCTATGGTAATGAATATGAGTGCAATTAAAATTCCCAGGGAGTTATATATTTGTGTATTGATAAGATGGTTTACGATTTCTTGAAGCTCAATCTCTCTCCCAGATAAACCATATAGCCAAGAGAAACATGAAATAGAATAGAAGAGCTTGCCCCACCCATGAGTAAATAGTTCATAGTAGCCTCGTTAGATCGTACATCTTTCTTCGAATATACATATAATAAGGAGGAGCATAAACTGAAACATTCTGGGGCTACAAAGATAGATATTAAATCGTTAGCACCACATAAAAATATTCCCCCTAGAGTAGCTGTTAATATGAATAAGAGAAACTCTGTTATAGCCATTTTTATACATTTAATGTACTCTACGGATGGAGGAATACATTAAGCTGAATATAGTAAAATAAGAAATTAAAAGGTTTCGTTGAAATAGTTCATTTGAAAATTTTTCAAAAAGCTAATCATAGGTTCTTCTCTCCATCATAACAATAGAGCCATTATGCTCATTACTAAACTTGTTAAAGAGTTGAAATATAACCAAGGTATATCTTTTTTATCAGAGCTTGAATCGATCATCAGAAGAAGAATTAAGCCAAAAATTAAGATACATTTTGGGAAAATCAAACTTCCATTGAAGAGAAACAAATGAAAGACTTTCATAAAAATTCTCATAGAATCGAGAATGAATTTTTTATTCTATACATGGCAAATCATGAATTAGTAACTGCTTTCAATTTTTTTTTTAAAAAATACCAATTGTGTCAAACTTTCCACTTTTGGAATAGTTACAAAATCTCCATGAATAGGATCAAACCTTACTCCATAGTATTTACATGAGGTTCCTCTTTTAAAAAGTCCCGAAAAAGGCTTAGTTGATCTATTATTTATCTTTCATCTTTCGTTTTCTTTTCATTTGTTTTGAGAAATCTAACGATCAATTTCGATTCTTTCTTTTTCTCTAGATTCGTTTCCAATCAAGATGTATAGATCCTATTCATGGATTAACGAAAATGTGCAAATGCTCTATTTACCTCTGCCATTCTATGAGTCTCTTCCGTTTTACATATGGCATAGCCACTACCTTTGGCAGCATCTACTAATTGAGAACTTAATTTGAAAGCTATATTTTAACCAAAACATTTTCGGGGTGCCACTAATAACCAACAAACGGCAAGTGCTTCTCCTTGTGTGGATCCTATTTCAATGGGAACTTGATGAGTTGATCCACTTACACATCTTGCTTTTACTGTTATATCAAAAGTTACTACTCGTATTTCCTATTTTTATAGGAACTTATGTACCAGAAATAATGGTATCTCCAATTATAGCTCCTCTGGGATGTAAAAAATATCTATTCTCACCATCCCCATAATGTATAAGATAAATGTATACATTTCAATTAGGGTCGTATTCTATGATTATGATTCTACCATATATGTCTGTTTCATTCTGTCAAAAATTAATTTTACAGCATAGATGCTTATGAACTCCCCTCTATGCCTTGCAGTAATGATTCCTATGGTATTACGACCTTTACCACAATGATACTATCCATAGATCAAATTATTTTGTGGATTGGATTTCACTTGATTGTCTACAATTTCATTGCGTGTGTTCGGGGTAGACATTTTGTATAAATGTATCGCCATGCTATTAAGTATTTTTATTTAAGTTCTTTTCTTTCTAAGAGGTGGAATAGAATAACTCGGTTGAAGCATAATGATCATATGTCTGTAATACATTGTATGTCCCATAATAGGTCCTATTCTTCTACTCTTTCCCGAAAGTTGATGACTATTCATAGCTATTACCTTGACACCAAAGAAGAGTTCGACCTAATGCTTTATTTCTGTCCTAGTTGATCTTGATTCGACATTAGAAGTATATTAATTTTTCCCCAATAATTAAATACTTTTGTCTGTAAATACTACATATTTGATTTCATCTATAAATTAATTTTCTTCCCTATGAGATATAGTGTCAATAAGAATGCTAGTTCTTACTGTTCATATATTATGATATGAATATATCACATCAATTTGTTATATATAGATAATGAGATTCCATTGATACAGAGCCAATTCCAATAGACTTATTGGAGGGTCACATTGGTGTGCATCCAGTAGAAATTAAACCTACAAAATTCACCAATTATGAGTTGGGCGATTTAACTATTCAGCCATGGATGCTTAATGACGATCCTCATACATGGTGAATAACCAAATTCCAATTGAAATGAAATCTTTAGGAAAATCAATACAATTTAGGAGGAATCAATGAGAGGACATCAATTCATATCCTGGATTTCGAATTGAGAGAGATCAATAATTCTCACCATTACTTAGATTCATGGACCCAATTCAATTCAGTGGGATGCTTCATTCACATTTTTTCCACGAACAATGTTTTCTAAAACTCTTTGACCCCGAATTTGGAGTATCCTATTTCCACACAATTCATAGGGTTCAACAAGCAATCGATATTTCACGATCAAGGGTGTAATACTCCTTATAGCAGCAATCCTTATATATCATATTAACAATCGAAATATGGTCGAAAAAAATCTCTATTTGATAGGATTTCTTCCTATACCTATGCATTTTATTGGACCCAGAAATGATACATTAGAAGAATCCATTGGGTCTTCCAACATCAATAGGTTGATTATTTCACTCCTGTATCTTCCCAAAGGAAAAAAGATCTCTGAGAGTTGTTTTCTAAATCTGAAAGAGAGTACTTGGGTTCTCCCAATAACTAAAAAGTGTAGCATGCCTGAATCCAACTATGGTTCGCGTTGGTGGAGGAACTAGATAAAAAAAGGGATTTTAGTTGTAAGATATCTAATGAATCCATTGCTAGAATTGAGATCTTATTCAAATAGAAAGATCTCAAATATCTAGAGTTTCTTTTTGTATATTATATGGATGATTCAATCCGCAAGGACTATAATATGGAATTGTTTGATCGTCTTTCTCTGGGGAAGAGTTAAAATAAAATCAACTTGAGTTCGGGACAACTATTCAAAATCTTAGTGAAACATTGGATTTCTTATCTCATGTCTGCTTTTTGTGAAAAATAGCAGTTGAAGTGGAGGGTTTCTTCAAATAACGAGGGTCTGGATCAACTATTCAATCAAATGATATTGAGCATGTTTTCTATCTCTTCTTGAGAAGCAAGTGGGCTATTACTTTGCAAAACTGTGCATAATTTCATATGTGGCAATTCTGCCAATATCTCTTCGTTAGTTGGGGGAAGAATCTGCCCGAATTGGATTTTTTGAGGAACGTATCGAGAGAGAATTAGATTTGGTTAGACAATGTGTGATAGGTAAACAAGGATCAATTTTTTTAGCAAGGTACAAAATGTATCGTCAAATATTCAATATGATTCCACAAGATCTGGTTTCGCTCAAGTAACAGATTCTAGGCAACTGAAAGGTATCCAGAGATTATTTGGATTCCATTAGTAATGAGGATTCCTAATATCACACATTGATTAATCAAAGAGAGATTCAACAAGTGAAAGAAAGATCAATGTTTTGGGATCCTTCCTTTTTTCAAATAGAACGAAAAGAGATAGAATTAGGCCTATGCCCGAAATGCCTTTCTGGATATTACTCAATATCCCAGCTATTCACGAAATGTGAGAAGAAGAAACTGAAGAATTTCTTGGGAATCCTATAAGATACATGCATTTTTTTTTCTCTGATAGATGGTCAAAACTTCATCTAGGTTCGAATTTTACTGAGAGGTCCACTAGAGATCAGAAATTGTTGAAGAAACAACAAGATCTTTCTTTTGTCCCTTCCAGGTGATCGAAAAATAAATAAATGATTAATATATTTAAGATAATTATGTATTTACAAAATACCATCTCAATTCATCCTATTTCATCAGATCTGGGATGTGATATGGTTTCGAAGGATGAACCTGATATGGACAGTTCCGATAAGATTTTATTCTTGAAATAAAATCCATTTTTTGATTTATTTCATCTATTCCATGGTCGAAACAGGGTAGGATAGATGTTACACTATGATTTTGCATCAGAAGAGAGATTTCAAAAAATGGCTGATCTATTCACTCTATCAATAATCGAGCCAGATTTGGTGTATCATGAGGGATTTGCCTTTTCTATTAATTCCTGCAGATTAGATAAAAAATAATTCATTGATGAGGCCAGTGATGAATTGAAAAAAAAAATCTATATTGGTTCTACCTCATATGTTTTATGAAGAGAATGAATCTTTTTCTCGAAGGATCAGAAAAAATGGATCTGGATCTCTTGTGAAAATGATTTGGAAGATCCAAAACCAAAAATAGTGGTATTTGCTAGCAACAACATAATGTAGGCAGTCATATCAATATAGATTGATCCGAAATGTGATTAAAATCCAATATAGTACCTATGGGTACATAAGAAATATATTGAATTGATTCTTTTTAATGAGTAGATCTGATCACAACTTTGAATATGGAATTCAAAGGGGTCAAATAGGAAAGGATACTTTGAATCATAGAACTATAAATATACGATCAACCAATATTTATTGAATTTGAAAAAGAGTCAGAAGAAATGTTTCAAGCCTCTTATTTTTATTTTTTGAACTAAGAGATCCATGAATTGAAATCCTGATGCATACAGATACAAATGGTCCAATGGGACCAAGAATTTCCAGGAACATTTGGAACAATCCATTTCAAAATAGAAGAGCCATTTTCAAGTAGTGTTTCATCAATTATGTATTAATTAATATTCGATTAATCGGTCTGAGGTTATCAACAAAAAAGATTTATCTAAGTCATTTAGTTTCTTTTTGTCCAAGTCATTTCTTTTTTTGTCCAAGTTGCTTTTATTTTTGTCTAACTCACTTCCTTTTTTCTGTGTGAGTTTCAAAAATATACCCATTCATAGGTTTGAGATCTACATCTATGAATTGAAAGGTCTGAATGATCAATTCTACGATGAATTATTAGAATCAATAGGTCTTCAAATTGTTCATTTGAAAAAATTAAAACCCTTCTTATTGGACGATCATGATACTTCCCAAAAATAGAAATTCTTGATCAATGGAGGAACAATATCACAATTTTTATTCAATAAGATACCAAACTAGATGATTGACTCATTCCATACTCAAAATAATCACAAAAAATCCTTTGATAACCTGGATTCATATTTCTTAATGATATTCCACGATCAATACAATTGGCTAAATCCCGTGAAATCATTTCATGGAAGTTCATTGATATCTTCTTTTTATAAAGCAAATTGACTTCAATTCTTAAATAATCCACATCACTTCTGCTTCTATTAGAACATAAGATTCCCCTTTTCTATGGAAAAGGCCCTATCAATAATTTAGATTTTATGTATGGACAAGTTCTTAATATCTTGTTCATTCACAACAAAAAAAATATCTTGGGCCTAAGTGTTCCCAAACGTGAAATTACCTTTACTAAGTCATTTTTCACCCTCATATCATTCTAAACATTCCCCAATAATTATTCAAACACTTATCCAAAATTTCATCTCCTAAACCAAAACACTCTCTAGATCTTAAGTAATTTAACCATGCTTCAAGTCTCAATCTCTAACCTTCATCAAGTTCATCTCCAAAGCTAAGGTATGTGGCTTTCTTTCACCCATGATACCAAGCTTCCTTTAACCCTAAATTGGATGATTCAAAGTTGATTTACAAATGGATCTTATTTATTATGAAAAATCACTGTATAGTATGCTGGGTGTATGAAATTATGACTATGTTACTATGTTTTGGGCTATGATCTAAGATCTAATGTGAGATTTGGTGAACGGTTTTGATGTATATTGCTTGAGTGTGTTAGCATTTTATATTGAATTTTATAGCATGGTAACACTATTGAATTACATGATTTTACACTAGAACTACACACCCTCCAAGTGTTTGATAAAATGTTTGGTTATAGGTTCTTGAGAAATTGAGGGTCCAATGCTTGTATTAAGAGATGAATGACTATATGATAATGAGATGTTAATGAAATGATGATGAAATGAATATATGTATATGGTATTCTCTATATAGTGTTGGAATGTGACCATGCCCTACTCGGGGGTTGCACGCCGGGTAACCGGGTCAAAGTTTGTACCTTGACAAACATGTCAAGGGGTTTATACCTTGATAATATTATCAGGGGGTTTGTACCTCGGTCATCATGGGTGGTAGGGTGTGATAATCCACCAACTATGTCGGGGCGTTTGTACCTTGGTAACCATGTTGCAGGGTTTGTACTCCGGTCACCACGAGTGATAGGGTGCGATAATCCACCAACCTATTTAAGGGTTTTATATCTCAATAACTAAGGGTAGTAGGGTGAGATGAACCACCAATATGATAGTGATTTCTCCTTACATGTGTATTATATTCTGTGCAAGCATGTTTTATGTAAGCATTAATCATACATGTTATCTTGCTATTATGCTACCTATTGAGAATTATATGCATTTTTCCTGTAATGCCTATCTATTATTGCATTACATCCTACAACCTTAGTACATTCAAATGTACTAGCATATACTCTATGCTTACATGATGTCACCATGTATTAATTGGTACACCGCTTGATCATCCTCCTTTACGTGACTAGTATGATTGTCACTTAAGCTAGTTGGTGAGTCCTCTATTCCAAAAATGTTTACTTATAATCTTTTGCTATGTACTAAGACTATTTTTATTTTATTTATGTATTAACTATGAGGGTGATCCCGGTTGTTTGTCGCGACCCCTGCTCTTATTTGTGTAGTAGAGGTATTGTTGGACATGTTATGTATCTATGCTATGAGCCTTAATTCTCTTGTTTCTTGATGATATGATATGGAAGTTTACCCTTAGCCCTAATTTCCTTGATTATGCTTATCTCTTATTATCATTTTAATTGCTTCCGCAACTGAGGATGTGCAATGATATGATATGAGGCTTGTTTGGGGTTCCTTCGAGTTTCCTATTCGGTGAGCACGTCTAGGCCTTAGGCTTGGATCGTGACAAATATAGTATCAAAGCACTAGGTTATGAGGTCCTTGGAGTCCAACACACCACGTTGATTAGAGTATTATTCATGGTTGTGTTGTGCACCACAACTATGAGTAGGAGGGTATGAGACATTTAGGAAATATTTCCCTTTTTCATGTTCTAAGTCATGCTATAGAGTTGAAGTAAGTTTTTCCCCTAGTGATTGTTCTTTGCTATGCTAGATCATCCCTAATATAAGAGAAAGATGAGCCCGCACACACGAGGAGAAATTGGCTAATGGAGAGCTTAGGGATGCTCTCACCTTACTTGCACAAGTTGTGGCTAATCAAGCCAATCAAGGGACCAAAGCTCCTCATGCTCCTACACCAGCATCTTGGATGAGAGACTTCATGAAAATGAACCCCCTGGAATCCCATGGGTCAAAGGTGAGAGAGGACCCTCAAGATTTCATTGATGAGATCTACAAGATTTTGTCTATCATGGATGTGAGGTCGGAGGATAAGGCAGAGTTGATAGCCTACCAACTCAAGGTGTTAGCTCAAATATGGTACAACTAATGGAAGGAAGAGAAGGGAGTCAACTATATGGTGCTTTGGGAGAAGTTTAAGGTGGCTTTCCTTAATTGGTTCTTCCCCCTTGAACTTAGGGAAGCTAAGTTGGTGGAATTTATGAATTTAAGACAAGGATATATGAGTGTAAGGGACTATTCCCTCAAGTTTAACCAACTTTCAAAATATGCTCCATATTTGGTGGCTAACTCAAGATCTAGGATGAACAAATTTATGATGGGTGTTTCCGACTTGGTTAGTGAGGAGTGCTAGTCCACCATGTTAATTAGTGGCATGGACTTATCACATTTGATGACCTATGCAGAGCAAATGAAAGAGGACAAATTGAGGAATAGAAGGGGCCATGATGCCAAGAGGGCTCGTTTTGATGGCAAGTTCCAAAGCTGAAGGGGTGGCTGGTTCCACCAAGGCCAAGGGTCTTCTCATGCTTCTAATAGGGGATTTTCCAATAACTTTCCAAGAATCTAAGATGTTGGTGTGGTGGTTACTAATGAAGTATATCGATCTTGTAAGTGTCATAAGGGCCCATGCTTGAGAGATACTAATACATGCCATGGTTGTGGCGAAGTGGATCACAAAAAGGTGGATTGCCCTCGAAATCATGACAAAGGCAAGGAGGTTCATCCACAAGGTGCTAATGTAGTTACTTTGGGAACAGCTGGATGACAAGATAGTGCCCCACAACACAATCAGTTTTGTGCTTTACATGGGAGACAAGGGGTTAATGAGGTCCCCGATATTATTATTGGTATGTTGAAAATATTTGACTTTGATATGTATGCATTGATTGATCCAGGTACCACTCTTTCATTTGTTACCCCTTTTGTGCCAAAAAGTTCCATGTTGACCCCGAGTTGTTGTGTGAGTCATATGAGTTATCTACTCCAATTGGTACATCTATTATTTATAGAAAAGTCTATAGAAATTGCCCTATTTGTAACTTGCATAAAATATTGTGTTGTGATCTTGTTGAGTTAGACATGGTTGATTTTAATGTTATTCTTGGAATGGATTAATTGCATGCATACTATGCTTCTATTAATTGTATAACTCGTAGGGTCAAATTCCAATTTCAAAATGAGTCTAGCCTTGAGTGGAAGAGTCATGATGTGGTGGTCAAGGGTAGGTTCATCTATTGCATTAAAGCTTGTACATTGATCTCTAAGGGGTGTCTTTATCACCTTGTGAGGGTTAGGGATGTGGAGTACAAGGTCTATCCCATAGAGTTGGTTCCAGTTATAAATGGGTTTCTTTATGTCTTTCCAAATTATCTTTCTGGTGTTCCTCCTAAAAGGAAAATAGACTTTGGTATAGACCTCCTCCCTGATATTCAACCCATTTCTATTTCCCCTTATCGTATGGCCCCGGTAAACTTGAAGGAACAACTAAGGAACTTATTGGAAAAGGAATTTATTAGGCCTAGCCAATCCCCTTGGGTGAATCGGTATTGTTTGTGAAGAAGAAGGATGGGTCCCTTAGAATATGTATTGACTATCGGCAACTCAATAGGGTCACCATCAAGAATAGATATCCTCTTCCGAGAATTGATGATTTGTTTGACCTCAGTAGGGTCACCATCAAGAATAGATATCTTATTCCGATAATTGACGATTTGTTTGACCAATTGCAAGGGGCTAGCCATTTATCTAAGATTGATCTTTGATCAGGGTATTATCAAGTGAAAGGTGAGGGAGTGTGATATTCCCAAGACAACCTTCTAGACTAGGTATGGGCATTATAAATTTGTTATGATGTTTTTTGGGTTGAACAATGCACCAACCATCTTCATGGATCTTATGAATAGGGTTTTCAAACCCTACCTTGATTCATTTGTTGTGTTATTCATTGATGATATTTTGATCTATTCTCATCTTGAGGAGGAGCATAGGGCTCATTTGAGGCTTATGTTGCAAAGATTAAGGGAGGAGAAATTGTATGCTGAATATGAAAAGTGTGAATTTTGGTTGAAGGAGGTTTCCTTCCTAGGACATATGGTATCGGGTAATGGTATCAAGATGGATCCTAAGAATACTGATGTTATTAGAAATTAGCCTAGACCATTGATCTCATCGGATATTAGGAGTTTCTTGGGCTTAGAAGGTTACTATTAGAGATTCGTGAATGGGTTCAATTCTATTACTTCCCATATGAAATAATTGACTCAAAAGAAGCCCAAGTTTGTGTGGACTGATGAGTGCGAGAGGAGCTTCCAAACCTATAAATATAAGCTTGTGTCTGCTCCTATATTATCACTACTGGATGGGCTAGAGGGATTTGTTGTGTATTGTGATGCTTTTAGAGTTGGGTTGGGTTCTAATGCAAAACGGTAAGGTCATAGCCTATGCTTCTAAGAAACTCAAGGTACATGAAATGAACTACCCTGTCCATGAACTTGAACTAGCCACTGTGGTATTTGCATTAAAGATTTGACGTCATTACTTGTATGGGGTGTATGTTAATGTGTTCACCGATCATAAGAGCCTCTAATATGTCTTCACTCAAAAGAACTTTACTTGAGGCAATGGAGATGATTGGAACTTCTTAAGGATTATGATATGAGTGTGCATTATCATCCAGGTAAGGCTAATGTGGTGGTAGATGCTTTGAGTAGGGTGCATCTGTGTAGCCTAGCTCATGTTAATAGTGGTGATAAGGAGATAGCTAGGGAAGTGCATTGGTTGGCTAGATTGGGGGTTAGGTTAGAGAAGGTTGGTGATGGTGATGTTATTATTGTGTATGGTTCTAAGTCCTCCTTGGTTGATGAGGTGATAGCAAAACAAGATGTTGACCCCTCCTTGTTAGAATTGAAGGTCTCGGTGAAAGAGGAAAAAGTGGAGGTTTTCCCCCAAGGGGAAGATGGTGCTCTTAGATACCAAGGTAGGTTGTGTGTACCTTGTGTTAATGGCTTGATATAAAAAATCCTTGATGAGGCCCATAATTCTTCTTATTCTATCCACCCTAGTTTTACAAAAAATGTATAGAGATTTGAGGGATGTGTATTGGTGGGGAGGCATGAAGAGGGACATTGCCAAATTTGTTTTCAATTGTCATAGTTATCAACAAGTTAATGTCGAACATCAAAGGCCGGGTGGCCTAACCCAAGACATAGAGATTCCTACTTGGAATTTGAAGGTGATTAATATGGATTTTGTAGTTGGGTTACCTAAGACTATAAAAGGTTTTGATTCCATTTGGGTTGTGGTTCATAGGATGACAAAAATGGCTCATTTTCTACCGATTAAGACCACATATGGGGCTAAAGATTGTGCAAGGTTGTACATCCATGACTTGGTAAGGTTGCATGGGGTTCCTTTGTCCATCATATTGGATTGTGGTGCTTAATTTACTTTACATTTTTGGAGGTCCTTTCGAAGGGGTCTTGGTACAAGAGTTAAGCTTAGTAAGGCCTTCCACCCTCAAACGGATGGCCAAGCTGAAAGGACTATCCAAACCCTTGACGATATGCTTAGGCTTGTGTATTAGAGCTTAAGGGTAGTTGTGATGATTATCTCCCATTGATTGAGTTTTCCTACAACAATAGCTACCATTTTAGAATCAGTATGGCTCTTTTTGAGGCTTTCTATGGTATACATATTTTTTGTAGATAATTGATTGGGTGGTTTGAGGTTGGTGAGTTGGCCTTTTTAGGACCAGATTTGGTTATGAAGGCTCTTGAGAAGATTAGGATGATTAGAGAAAGGTTGAAGACGACCCAAAGTCATCAAAAGTCTTATGCCGATGTGAGGAGATGGAGCTCAAATTCAAAGTTGATGACTGGGTCTACTTGAAAGTATTATCCATGAAGGGTGTGATCCAGTTTGGTAAGAAGGGAAAGTTGAGACTAATATATGTGGGACCTTATAGGTTGATAAAAAGGATTAGAAAGGTAGCTTATGAGTTGGAATTTTTCATCCAGTGTTTCATGTGTCTATGCTCAGGAAATATGTGGGTGATCCAAATGCTATTGTACCTCTTAATGTTGTGGGTGTTGTTGAATATAATTTAACCTATGAAGAGGTTCTGCCTCAGATTTTGGATAGGCAAGTTAAGATGTGAAACAAAGAGTTGGCTTCAGTTAAGGTCCTTTGGAAGAATCAACAAGTTGAAAGTTCTTCTTGGGAGGCTAAAGCGGGCATGCAAAGGCGATATACTAAATGTTTTCCATTCCACTCAAGCCTAAGGTAACAATCTAAGTCCCCTATGTAATTTCAAGTCTAAGTTCAGCCCATGACATCTGTATGTATTCATGTTTAAATTGACAAGTTCATGATGATTTTACACTTATGATGAGATTTTAGAAATAATGTTTAAGTGCATTGTTGCATCCTTATGTGCGCTGAAATTTGTCATGTTTACATCTCTCATATATATCTCTTTGACATTTGGGGATGAATATTCCCAAGGGGGAAATATTGTAACTACCCCAAAAAGTGCCTGAAAATGTGCCTCAGAAGTGCCTGAAATCGTAATTTCCATATTTCTCAAAATTCTTGCATGATATCGAAAATCTAACTTTATATTCTTGTTAAGGGGTCAATTGAGCGGAGAATGAGTCTAACCCCAATTTAAAAGAAATCGATTAGCAATTTTAATTTTCTAAAAATGTAAATTCCAGTGAGGTTTTTGAGCCCATGGCGCAACACGCCAAGGGCGCGCCTCAGTGTATTTTTTTTTGCCCATTTTTGACTTTGGTCCAAGACTTTAAGGTCTTGGGTCTAAGTGCTTCTAGACGTGAAATTACCTATACTATCCATTTATCACCCTCATATCATTCTAAACATTCTTTAATACTTATTGAAACACTTAGCCAGTATTTTCTATCCTAAATTTAAGTCACAAAACCCTCTCCGGATCTTAAGGAATTCAACCAAGTTTCAAGTCTCCATCTCCAACCTACATCAAGTTCATCTCCAAAGCTAAGGTAGGTGGGTTTGTTTCATAAGTTCCTTTCACCCATGATGCCAAGCTTCCTTTTACCCTAAATTGGATGATTCAAAGTTGATTTACAAATGTATCTTATTTATTATGAAAAATCACTACAGACCATATTGGGTCTACGAAATTGTGATTATTTTACTATGTTTTGGGCTATGAATCTAAGATCTAATGTGAGATTTTGTGAAGGGTTTTGATGTATATTGCTTGAGGGTGTTACCAAGTATCTATTAATGATTTTACATTGAATTTTCTAGCATGATAACACTATTGAATTGCATGGTTTTACACTAGCACTATGCACCCTCTAAGTGTTTGATAAAATATCTGGTTATGGATTCTTGAGGAATTGAGGGTCCAATGCAGGTGTTATGAGATGAATGACTATATTATAATGAGATATTGATGAAATGATGATGAAATAAACTTATGTATATGGTGTTTTCTATGTAGTGTTGGAATGTGACCATGCCCTACTAGGGGGTTGCGCCACGGGTAACTGTGTCAAGGGGTTTGTACCTTGATAACTATGTTGAGAGGTTTGTACCTTGATAATCATATCAGGGGTTTGTACCTCGATCACCATGGATAAGGTCTGACGATCCACCAATATTGTCAGGGGATTTGTACCTTAGAAACCATGTAGAGGGGTTTGTACTCCGATCACCATAGGTGGTACGGTGCCATGATCTACCAACCAATTAAGGGGGTTTGTACCTCAATCACCAAGGGTGGTAGGGTGCAAAGATCCATCAATATGATAGTGGTCTCTTTTTACACGTGTATTATGCTCTGTGTAAGCATGTTTTATTAATCATACATGTCATCTTGTTATTATGCTACCTATTGAGAAATATTATGCATTTTACATATGATTCCTATCTATTATTGCATTGAATCCTACATACTTAGTACATTTAAACGTACTAACTCATACTCTATGCCTACATGATGTCACCATGTAGGAATTGATGCATCGCTTGATCCTCCTTCTCCACGTGGCTAGTACGATTATCTCTCAAACTAGTTGGTGAGTCCTCCATTCCAGGGATGTTACTTATGATTTCTTGCTATTATTAAGATTATCTTTCTTTTATTTATGTATTGACTATGAGGGTGAACCTGGTTGTTTGTCATGCCCCCCACTCTTATCTATGTAGTAGAGATGTTGTTGGAATGTTATGTATCTATGCTATGAGCCTTGATTCTCTTGTTTCTTGATGATATGGTATGGAAGTTTACCCTTAGCCCCAATTCTCTTGCTTATGCTTATCTCTTATTATAATTGTAATTGCTTTTATGACCAAAGATGTGTAATGATATGCTATGAGGCTTGTTTGGGATTCCTTGGGTTCCCCATTCGCCAATCATGTCTAGCCCTAGGCTTGGGTCGTGATGTTCATAGTTCAAAGGGACCATGAATCAATCCCACATACATTAGTTAACCAGGAAGAAACAACAAGAATTTGATAGTTTCAATAAATTTTAAGTGTTAAATTGTATTTTATTTGAGAGATGAGGAGTATAGGTCTTTTGAGAGGTTTAGGATAGGTTAGAAAATTATAAACAACCCTTAGCAATAGCCAAAATTACAAGAATACCATTAATGAAATGGAAATCAAAATGCTACCAGGGGTCCTGTAGAGAAGCCTCATGGATCATGTAGAGGAACAAGGACCATGTAGCCTTCCATGAGGCTTCACTTAGAAAAAGTTTCACCAACAAAGTTCCAAGATGACGATTCTATACTTAGAAAATTTTCGCACCAACGCTCATATGGAAGGCCATACGATCCGTGAAAGATCATATGGATCATATGTCCATGTGGTGTCACCGTAGTAAAAAATTTTCTGGAACCAAAATCCATGCACCATTAAGGCCTTACAAAGTCTGACTCCTTAGAGTTGTTTTGGGTGAAAGGGTTGAAAAGGATAATGTACTAGATTCCCCAAAAATTGATGAGAAAGCCTTGGGAGTTAACATCAGTGATCACGCGCAAGTTACACCTCTCTTTAGGAAGATAAAGAGATCTTTGTTAAATATAAGACCTGTCACACCCCAAAGTCCTATTAGCGCGTACCAGCACCCGTTACCGATAAGGCTCCGGAGAACTAACCTTTATCTATGCACTTCGTATATATCTTATAAGGAATTTCTATATTTCGCATGCTTCTAAGAACATAAACGATAATAATCTAAAAGGAGATGCGTATAGCTAGGCTATTGGGACCACGGTGTTTAATGTACGAGATATGACCATACTTTAATTTACATAGTCTACAAAGCCTCTAGTCGAGAGAAAGTATCCACAAATATTCGGGACAGGCCCTATCTAAATTAATGGTATAATCCAAACATATAAACTCAAAATACGCATAAAGCTTTGAAACAACCTAGAGTTTGGTAACAGCAGCTGAATGTCCTGAACTCTACTGGGAATATCTATTAGCACCTGTACCTGCTACATGAAATGCAGGCCCCTCGGAAGGGACTCAGTATGAGATAATGTATTGAATATGTAAGGCAACAAATACTGTACATGAAATATAACTCAAATGAAATTATGCATTGATTGCAGATAAGAGACCACCTTTAATTATACTTTGGGATCGATTACTTTATGTTCCTTATATTACTTTAACTTTACTATATCATCTGTGCACATCATGTACTGTAAATGACCAACTGATCAGTGGTGAACTGTATTGGGTTCGTCCCTCGCTAGGTTCTTCCTTAACCCCTGGGGCTACCCCTCATAAGAAGATTTTTCCCTGGTTAAGTAATTCTTCCACCCCTCTGGATATTGGGATCGTCTTTTTGCTAGGTTCTTCCTTAATCCCTCGAGCTACCACCCGTGATAGGATCGTCCTTTTGCTAGGTGTTACTTCCACCCCCTCGGGCTACCACCTATCAAAACTGTATACTTTATCTTTTTATTACCTTTGGGATTATTCTTTTGGTCGTCATAATATTGGAGAAATAAGTCTATATATGTAGCATGTGCCATGTAAGTAATCATACCATACAATGTGGAAATGAAAAGAGTATGTTACATAGACAATGAAATGCGTATGAACTGA
>JAOTQJ010000007.1:10326617-10351412 GCA_025642045.1 Solanum sejunctum
TTCTTTTGATAGTCAACCTTAGCATAGCAAGAAGCCAGCCAATCCATACCCATAATTACATCAAAATCCATCATATCTAGCTTTATCAAATCAGCCAAAGTACGACGATTGAGAACAGATACCGGACAGTTTCTATAAACCATGCTAACTATAATAGATTCACCTAATGTGTCCCAACCTCGCAAGGCTCTATTGGTTTAGACTCTATATTAATTGTGTATGCAACTAATGAAGAAATATACAACAAAGTGGAACCCACTGCTGGAGCACCTCGTCCCGCGAGATTCATAGCCACTGAGGTAGAAGAAGCCCCGCCTGCTCCAGAAGTCTAGGAAGATCCTTATGCACTAGCTCTGTTGGGAAAATTATGTACCTAGTGGCTAGGACGACCATAAAGAAAACAGGCACCTATAGCACGGAAGCATTCCCCGGGATGACATTTCGCACATAAAGAACACTAGAGTATAGTAAAACCCTACTGACTACCAGAACCCGGCCTTACCCCTGACTGACTCGAGACAGATGGTCTCCTACCGGAGGTCTGCAAAGGTATGCTTCGCATCGGTCGAGGAGGAGGAGGCCAACTTAGATGCATCCGAAACTGCCTGCCTCAAAAATCTACTCCTGAATCGGATGACCTAGCCCTCTTTGGCGGCCCTCTATCATCTATCCTGTCCATCTGGCGCCCACGACGACGATCCTCCATCCCTAGGAAATGAGCCTAAATATGAGCAATATCCATCCCAGGTTGGGCAGCCAATACCAGGAAACTATCCAGATAGTACATATCCAGCCCAATAATATAACGATGCATGTGATCTGTTATACTGGACACGTGTACCAGTGCATATCAAGCGAAAGAATCAAATTCAAGGTTATACTCCCGAACCAACCAGCCCCACTATCGCAACATCAAAAATCTATCCTCCCTGGCGTGTCTAATCTTGGGAGGTACAAACTTAGCCAAAAAGGCTTCAGTAAACTCTCCCTGAACTGCAGGTTGGGCATTCTCACCTCGGGACAGCAGCCACGATTCATACCAGTTCACCCAATATCATGTAATCAATAAGATGCCAACTCCACCGATTCTACTTTTGAGGCCCTAATCACCCTCAAGGTCCTCTGCATCTACCTCACGAACTCCTAAGGATCTTCCAAAGGTTTGGACTCAAAGAACTCTGGTGGTCCACAAGCTAAGAAATCACAGGCCCAAGAACTATCTCGACGGGTGGCCTGACTACTCTCCGCTTCCTATCTATGGGTTTGGCGGGCCATAATCTGGGTCAATAACTATACTGCCTCCCGCAGTTCCCTGATTTTAGTGCCTGGCTAGGGAGTTGGAGGTTCTAATGCCTGGCCCTCAAGGGCTAGTGCAGTAATCAAACCCGCTGTCAGGAAAACAGTCTTCGACTCTGGATGATTATGAGCCCGGGTAGTTCCCCGACTGCATCGGGCCCCATTTACTACTGCAGGCCTCCCTCTGCGGCCGGCTGGTTGCTTCCTCGGCGGCATATCTGAAATACAAATCAATTCTATCAAAGGGGGAAAATCACCCTATTCACATTACTCTAACGCACGATCTAAGATCAAAAAGAAAAGTATCATCCTAATGTCCCACAGCCTCCTGTTTATCGATGTGGTGCACGACACACTGATAAACAAGACTCTACTAGACACGGTCTGTGGAAACTCCGAGGACTGACTGCTCTGATACCACTTCTATCATGACCCAACCCAGGGGCCGTGATTAGTGCCGATAGGGCACCCAAACATACACTATACCGAATTTTCATTCACAACAGCTAAGAAATTTCACGAAATTTCAACAGAGTTTCATCTGTTTTTCTAACTAGCCTCACCTGCAAACAGCGAATCTAACAGTACCAGACATCGCCATATGAACATATATATATGCGAGCCGACAAGGTCACCGCTGCAGCTGAACCGCCCAACAAACATATCATACAAGCAAGATCATACCAACATAATCTCCCACACCCACATGTATCCACAGACCTCTATGCACAGAAACTAGATCACAAGATAGGACAAGGCCCCGTCATATCCTCGAATATATATATATATAAATGCAAAATACAAAAGTACGTATATAAGTCTATACCGAATGACTTGCTTCTGATGCAAGGGAACACTTCAATGGTGGGCGAAAGTCCTAAGAAGACGGCCCTCTAACCTGTTCGTCTGTACCTGCGGGCATGAACGCAGCCCCCAAAAAGAGGGGGTAAGTACGAAATACGTACCAAGTATGTAAAATTTTTTTCATAACTACTAACTTGTTATTTTGAAGTTCTTAGTTTAAGTTTTGCATCTAAAGCAATAGTTAGCGAACATCTCATAAGTTAGACATAGTAAAATATTGTAAACTATTGCCCATGACTTATATTTTCTTAATCCCTGAACTATGATTTGCCTCTAAGATAAAAATTCTTGCATTCCCCATTAGTATTAAGTAACATTTTCTCTCCCATAAATTAGACTTAGTAAAATGTTATAAAATATCTTTCTTGAGACACAACATGTTCTTCAAAGTCCTTGCTTT
The DNA here is from genome assembly GCA_025642045.1 of Solanum sejunctum. Taxonomy (NCBI): domain Eukaryota; kingdom Viridiplantae; phylum Streptophyta; class Magnoliopsida; order Solanales; family Solanaceae; genus Solanum; species Solanum sejunctum. The sequence continues at coordinate 10,329,178 of JAOTQJ010000007.1, forward strand.
AAGTCTTGCCTCTCAAGAGTTATAAAGCATTATAAATCAAGGAATAATATCATAGTGTCAAGTCTTGCCCATAAGGCTGAAATTATTGTTTGAAAGTCCTTGGACTAAAAATTCTTACCTCTAGAGCAATAGTTATACTGTATTTCATAACACAAATCATCTGAAATCTATTGTTCATTGATAATCAATAGCTTACCAAGGCAATGACTAGTAGCTGGTCCGAGAGGATGATCGCCACACTAGGACTGAGACACGGCCCAAAATCCTACAGGAGGCAGCAGTGGGGAATTTTTTGCAATGGACAAAAGCCTAACGGAGCAATGCCACATGGAGGTAGAAGGACCATGGGTCGTGAACATCATTTCTTGGAGAAGAAGCAATGACAGTATTTGGAGAATAAGCATCGGCTAACTTTGTGCTAGCAGCCGCTGTAGTACAGATGATGTAAGTATTATTAGAAATGATTGTGCGTAAAGTATCTATAGGTGGAATGTTAGGTCCATCATCAAATCCCAGGGCTAAACTGTGGATAGGCGATGGAAACTACCAAGTTGGAGTATGGTAGGGGCAGATGGAATTTTCGGTGGAGTAGTGAAATGCGTAGGGATAGGAAAGAACACCAACGGTGAATGAACTCTGCTAGGCTGACACTAACAATGAGAGACCAAAGCTAGGGGACCAAATGGGATTAGATACCCTAGTAGTCCTAACCATAAATGATGGATACTAGGCACTATCCGTATCAACCTATGCAATATTATAGCTAACACGTTAAGTATCCCGCCTGGAGAGTACGTTTAGAAGAATAAAACTCAAAGGAATTGATGGAGCCCCATACAAGAGGTGGAGCATGTGCTTTAATTTGATGCAAAGCGAAGAACCTTATCAGGGCTTGACATGCCGTGAATACTCTTGAAAGAGAGGGGTGCCTTCGAGAACATGGACATAGGTGGTACATGGCTGTCGTCAGCTCGTGTTGTGAGGTGTTGGGTTAAGTCCGCAATGAGTGCAACCCTCATGTTTAGTTATCATCATTGAGTTTAAAACCCTAAACAGACTACTAGAGGAAGGTGACGATGACCCTTATACCCTAGGCAACACACGTTCTACAATGGCCTAGACAAAGGGTCATGATCTCACGACGGTGATCTAACCCCAAAAACCTATCCTCAGTTTGAATTGCAGGCTACAACTCGCATGCTTGAAGATAGAATTGCTAGTAATTATTGATCAGCCATACAGTGTTGAATTCATTCCCTGGCCTTGTATATACCACCTGTCACACTATAAGAGTTGGCCATGCCCGAAGTCGTTAACTTAACCACAAGGAGGGGGATGCCGAAGGCTGGGCTAGTGATTGGAGTAAAGTCATAACAAATGTATCCGTACTAGAAGGTAAGGTTGGATCACCTTCTTTTCAAGGAGATTTAATGCTTGTCGAGTATTTTGGTTTGACATTGCTTCACACACACCCCAAAAAAGAAGGGAGATATGTCTGAGTTAAACTTGGAGATGAAAGTCTTCTTTTCTTTCTCGATGGTGAAGTACGACCAAGCGTATGAGCTTATTATCCTATGTCTGAAAATGTTGATAGGACCTCCTTTTTTATGTCCCTATGTTATCAACTTGTGGCGACATGTGTGAGAAAAAAAGGATAGAGAGGGATGGGGTTTCTCTTACTTTTGGCATAGTGAGGCCCCCAATGAGAGGCTCCCACGATAGGCTATTAGCTCTATGGTAGAGCGTGCCCCTGATAATTATGTCATTATGCCTGTACTGTGAGGACTCTCAGACACATGGATAGTTCAATGTGCTCATAGATGCCTTAACCTGAGATTTGGATCATCCAAGGCATATTAGCATGCATACTCCTCCTTTCCAAATTGGGGTTTGAAATCAAACTCCTCCTCAGGAGGATAGATGGGGAGATTTGGGTAAGATCCAATGTAGATCCAACTTTTGATTCACTCATGGGATCCGGGCAGTCTTGGGGGGCCACATGACTCCTCTCTTCTTGAGAATCCATATATCCCTTATCAGTGTAGAGACAGCTATCTCTCAAGCACAAGTTTAGGTTAGGCCTAAATGGGAAAATAAAATGGAGCACCTAACAACACATCTTCATAGACCAAGAACTACGAGATTACCCCTTTCATTCTAGGGTGATGGAGGGATCATACCATTCGAGCCATTTTCTTCTTGACTCGAAATCGAAATGGGAACAGGTTTGAAAAAGGATCTTAGAGTGTCTAGGGTTAGGCCACGAGGGTCTCTTAATGCCTTCTTTTTTCTTCTCATCAGAGTTATTTCACAAAGACTTGCTAGGGTAAGGAAGAAGGGGGGAACAAGCACATTTGGAGAGCATAGTACAACGGAGAGTTGTATGCTGCATTCGGGAAGGATGAATCGCTCCTAAAAAGGAATCTATTAATTCTCTCCCAATTGGTTAGACCATAGGTGCGATGATTTACTTCATGAGTGAGGTCTCTAGTTCAAGTCCAAGATGGACCAGATACGCCAGAGAAAAGAATAGAAAAACATCTGACTATTTTATACAATCTCCACTTGTCTAGGGGGGATGTAGCTCAATTAGTAAAGCTTCGCTCTCGTAATTGGGTTTTTGCAATTACAGGTTGGATGTCTAATTTTCCAGGAGGTAATGATAGTATCTCGTACCAAAACTGGTGGTTCACATTTTCTAAGTAATGGAAAAGAGGAACGAAACGTGCCACTGAAAGACTCTACTGAGACAAAGATAGGCTTTCAAGAACGTAGAGGAGGTAGGATGGGCAATTGGTCATATCTAGTATACATGGACGGTAGTTGGAGTCGGTGTCTCCCTAGGTTTCCTTCATCTGAGATCTCTGGGGAAGAGGATCAAGTTGGACCTTGAGAATAGCTTGATGCACTATCTCCCTTCAACTCTTTGAGCAAAATATAGCAACAGAAAAGGAAGGAAAATCCAAGGATTGACCCTATCATCTCTACCTAGTAGGAACTACGGGATCACTCCAAGGACTCCTTCAGCATCCAGGGGTCACGGACCAACCATAGAACCCTATTCAATATGTAGAATTCATTAGTTGTCCGTTCTCAGGTTGGGCAGTTAGGGTCGGAGAAGGGCAATGACTCATTCTTAAAACCAGCATTCTTAAGACCAAAAAGTCAGGCCAAAGGGGGGGAAAGCCCTTCGTTCTTGGTTCTTATGTAGTTGGATCCTCCGGAACCACGAGAATCCTTAGTTAGAATAGGATTCCAAGTCAGTACCATTTGAGTGAGATTTTGGGAAGAGTTCCTCTTTGGAGGAGCATAGTACTATGAAAGTTGTAAGCTATCTTTAGGGGGGAGTTATTGACTATCGTTGGCCTTTATGGTAGAATCAGTTGAGGGACCTGAGAGGCGGTGGTTTACCCTACGGCAAAAGTCAGCGGTCCGCTTATCTATAACTCATGAACTTACCCTATATAAAGCTTTATAGTAGCACCTAATTTTTTTGATCCAGTAGTTCGATCTATGGTTTATCATTCATGGACGTTGATAAGATCCATCTATTTAGTAGCAACTTAAGATAACATAGCCTTAAAATTCAAGGGCGAGGTTCAAATAAGGAAAGTCTTATGGTTGATACCTAGGCACCCAGACAGGAGAAAGGGCATAATAATCGACAAAATGCTTCAGAGAGTTGAAAATAAGCATTGATATAGAGAAACCCAAATAAGGAAACTTTTTGAACTGCTGCTAAATCCATAGGTAGGCAAGAGACAACCTGGTAAACTAAAACATCTTAGTACCAAAAGGAAAAGAAAGCAAAAGTGATTCTCATAGTATCACCGAGCGAAATGGAAGCAGTCTAAACCATGAAAACATGGTTGTGGGAGAGCAATACAAGTGTCGTGCTACTAGGCGAAGCAGTATGAATGCTGCACCATAGATGACAAAATTCTGATAGCCGAAAGCATCACTAGCTTATGCTCTAACCCAAGTAGCATGAGACACATGGAATCCCATGTGAATCAGAAAGGACTACCTTACAAGGCTAAATACTCCTAGGTGATCGATAGCAAATTAGTACCATGAGGGAAGGGTGAAAAGAACCCCCATAGAGGAGTGAAATAGAATATGAAATCATAAGCTCCCAAGAAGTGGGAGGAGCCAGGGCTCTGAACGTGTGCCTATTGAAGAAAGAGTCGGTGAGTCTTAGGCAGTGGCTTGGTTAAGGGAACCCACTGGAGCCGTAGCGAAAGCAAGTCTTCATAGGGCAATTGTCACTGCTTATGGACCCAAACGTGGGTGATCTATCCATGACCAGGATAAAGCTTGGGTAAGCTTAGGTGAAACTAAGTGGAGGTCTAAACTGACTGATGTTGAAATATCAACGGATGAGTTATGGTTAGGGTTGAAATGCCACTCGAACCCAGGGCTAGCTGATTCTATGTGAAACGCTTTGAGGCGTAGCAATTGACTGGACATCTAGGAGTAAAAGACTATTTCAGTGCAGGTCGCGAGAGTGGTACCAAGTCAAGGAAAACTCTGAATACTAGATATGACTTTAAAATAACAGGGGTCAAGGTCGGCTAGTGAAATATGGGGCATAAGCTTTATCATCGAAAGGGAAAAAGCTTGAATCACCATCTGAGTCCCCTAAATGACCGCTCAGTGATAATGGAGGTAGGAGTAAAGACATAGCCAGTAGGTTTACCTAGAAGTAGCCACCCTTGAAAGAGTGCGTAATAGCTTACTGATCGAGCACTCTTGTGCCGAAGATGAATGGGGCTAAGCGATCTGCCAAAGTTGTGGGATGTAAAAATACATTAGTAGGGGAGCATTCTGCCTAAGAGTAAAGACTCTATGTGAACGGTAGTGGATGAAGCAAAAGCAATAATGTTAGCTTGAGTAGCGCAAACATTGGTGAGAATCCAATTCCCTGAAAACCTAAGGGTTTCTCCGCATGGGTTTATCAATGGAGGGTGAGTCAGGGTCTAAGATCAGGCCGAAAGGACTAGTCGATAGACAGTAGGTGAATATTCTGGTACTACCCCTTGTTAGTCACAAGGGATGGAGGAGGCTAGGTTACCCGTAAGATGGTTATCGATTCAAGAATGTAAGTTGTCCTTAGTTTTTTACGGTAAGAAGGGGTAGAGAAAATGCCTCAAGCCAATGTTTGAATACGAGGTGCTACAGGAAAAGATCAAATGACTTGAAGGAAGAGGGTACCTATACCAAAAATTGAAATAGGTGGGAAGGTAGAGAATACCTAGGGGCACGAGACAACTCACTTTAATAAACTCAGCAAAATAGCCCCATAATGTTGGGATAAGGGGTGCCTTCTCACAAAGGAGGTCGCAGTGATCTAGCACGGGTGACTTTTTAGCGGAAACACAGGTCTTTGCAAAGTAATAAGACCATGTATGGAGGATGATGCCTGCCTAGTGTCGAAAGGTCAAGAAAGTTAGTAACCTGATAACAGGGGAGTCAATGACCAAAGCCTCGGTGAATGATGGACTTAACTATAAGGGTCCTAAGGTGGCGAAATTCCTTATTGGGTAAGTTCCAACCTGGACGAAAGGTGTAACAATCTGTGCACTATCTCAGAGAGAGGCTCGATAAAATAGACATGTCTGCAAAGATACAGACTACTGCACCTGGACCGAAAGACCCTATAAATCTTCACTATTCCCTAGGATTAGCTTTGGGCCTTTCCTTTGCAGCCTAGGTGGAAGGTGAAAAAAGCCTCCTTCGGGGGGGCCGAGCCATCATGAGATACCACTCTGGAAGGGCTAGAATTCTAACTTTATGTCAGGATCTATGGGCAAAGGGATAGTCTCAGGTAGAAAGTTTCCATAGGGCGTAGGCCTCCCAAAAGGTAATGAAGGCGTGCAAAGGTTAACTTGGGCTGGACAGAGATTGGCCCTCGAGTGTAAAGGAAGAAGGGAGGTTGACTGCAAGACCCACCCATCAAGCAGGGATAAAAGTCGGCCTTAGTGATCCGAAGGTTCTGAGTGAAAGGGCTATTGCTTAATGGATAAAAGTTACTATAGGGATAACAGTCTAATCTTCCCTAAGAGCTCATTTCGACGGGAAGGTTTGGCACCTCGATGTTGGCTCTTCGCTACCTGAGGTTGTAGTATGTTCCAAGGGTTGGGCTAGTCGCCTATTAAAGCAATACGTGAGCTAGGTTCAGAATGTCGTGACATATTTTGGTCTATATCTAGTGTGGGCATTAGATTATTGAGAGGACTTTCCTTAGTAAGAGAGGACCGAGAAGGACACACCTCTGGTGTACCAGTTATCGTGCGCACGATAAACGCTAGGTAGCCAAGTGCAGAGCAGATAACTACTGAAAGCATCTAAGTAGTAAGCCTACCCTAATATGAATACTCTCCTTTTTTGACTTCCCCAAAGCTTTCGGTAGCACAGCCGAGACAGTGACGGAATCTCTACCCCTGCGAGAATAGAGCGACAAAAGTTTTGTTGAGAATTCAAGATAAGGTCATGGCAGGACAAGCCATTTATCATTATGATAGGTGTCAAATAGAAGTGTAGTGATGTATGCAACTGAGGCATCCTAATAGACCGGTGGAATTGAACCTTGTTCCTACATGACCTAATCAATTCGATCAGGAATTCGCCATCTATTTTCATTGTTCAAATCTTTGACAACATGAAAAAATCATTTTACAACTCTTTGACAACATGAGAAAACCAAAAGCTCTGCTCTCCATCTCTATCTATCCAAGGTATGGAAGGGAAGAGGCCTTTGGTGTCCACTCCAGCCAAGAATTAGGGTCTCCAATCACTAGCCAATATGTTTTTCTCTCATGCCTTTCTTTATTCATGGTTGGATATTCTGGTGTCCTAGGCATAGAGGAATCATACCAGTCTCTCCCAAACTTGGTAGTTAAACTCTAATGTGGTGACGATACTGTAGGGGAAGTCCTGTGAAAAAATATCTCGATTCCAAGATGATAAAAAGCTTAACATCTCTCATTCTTATTACTTTTTCAACAACAAAAAAATGAAAACAAAAAAAATGAAAAATCAAAAGATCATTTTATTCAAAACCCCAATTGTGGCATCCCTTCTCTCCCACTTCACACCTTGGAATGCACCCTTCTTATAGACCTATAGAAATAAATGTACTTTCATATCTTCTTAACCCAAAATGGTTGGGGAGAGGAAAGGCTCTTATTTATGAAGGTACTCTCGGGAACAGATCCAGTGGAGATGGTGTTGAGGGTTCAAATCCAGAGTATGTGGCTACGAACCATGGTATTGAGGGTTCGAATCCCTCCTCGCCCACAACCAGCCCAAAAGGGAAGTATTTTTCCCTCTAGAGGTAGGAAAATATGATCAGGATAGTAAACCAAAAGTTATGGAACTTGGGTATTGGTCTTTTGTCGAAATGGAATGGTTTTTATTTTTATTTTATTATTTATCGTGAATGGGGGAATCATTACACATAGTATGCCTAATCGACGTCTTTTTTTATTTTATGCCCCATAACTCTTCCACATCCAGGCTTGGGTAGAATAGCAGAGAAATTATTAGTAGCATAACAAAAAATCCTTCCTCGTCATTAATATCTTTGCTCACAGCAATTGTGACCTCTAGGGAGAATCGATGACTGCATCAAAGATGCAGTGCTAGTACATCTGAGACTTCTCAATTGGCTAGTTGTAAATAGCCCTAGGATTATGCAATAAAGGATTATCTCAGACCTAGACTAAGGTATTGATGGTGATTGTCGAATCTTGCAGAACAGAATGTGATAGGATGAGATAGAATGCAATAGAAAGAAAGACAGGGAACCGGTTACCTACTATTAACAGGCAAAATAAGCCCTTTTTATTCTGAATTAAGGAATTCAGAATCAATCAAATCTCCCCAAGTAGGATTCAAACCTACGACCAATCAGTTAACAGTCGATCGCTCTACCACTGAGCTACTGAGGAATAACAGGAGATTCGATCTCATAGAGTTCAATTTTCGTTCCCAACCCATGACCAATATGAGCTTGAAGTTTCCTTCATAACTCCCGAAACATCTTTGTAGTGGCTCCCTTACATGCCTCATTTTAGAGGGAACCTCAAAGTGGTTCTATTTCATTATATTCCATCCATATCCCAATTGCATTCATTTAATATTGCTTTAGTGTCATTGACATAATAGATGTCATTTCTAGTCTATCTCTTTCTACTTCTTTTCTATAAATTGAAAGTTCAAAAACCATCATATAATAATCCAGAAATTGCAATAGAAAAGAAATAAAGGAGGTTTGTGATAATTTTTCAATCTTTTCTACTAGGTAATCTAGTATCCTTATACATGAAGATAATCAATTTGTTCATTGTGGTTGAACTCTATTATGGATTTGACCATATTCTCCATAGGGCCCTCTTATCTCCTCCTTCTCTGAGCTCTGGTTATGCAAAAAGGAACTAAGAAGAAGGTATCAGCAACAACTAGTTTTATTATGGGATAGCTCATGATGTTCATATCGATCTATTATGCGCCTTTACATCTAGCATTGGGTAGACCTCATACAATAACTGTCCTAACTCTACCATATCTTTTGTTTCATTTCTTCTGGAACAATCACAAAAGCTTTTTTTATTATGGATCTATTACCAAAAATTCAATGTGTAACCTAGCCATTCGACATGTATTCCTGAATAATCTTATTTTTTAATTATTCAACCATTTTATTTTACCAAGTTCAGTGTTAGCCAGATTATTCAACATTTATCTATTTTGATGCAACAAAAACATCTTATTTATAACAAGTGATTTTGTTAGTTGGTTAATTGGTCTCATTTTACTCATGAAATGGCTTGGGTTAGTGTTAGTCTGGATACGGTAAAATCATTCTATTAGATGGAATAAGTGCATTCGATCAAATAAGTACCTTGTATTAGAATTGAGAAATTCTATAGCTTAGATCTTTAGTATTCTCTTATTTATTATTTGTGTCTACTATTTAGGCAGAATACCCTCACCCATTCTTATTAAGAAACTGGAAGAAGCCTCAAAAACAAAAGAAGGGGTGGAAAGTACAGGCTATAAAAATATTAATACTAGTAATGGTCCACATTATGATTATTAGAATTCTTATTTGAATAATAATAACACGGGGAATCTAGAAAATTTTAAATTGCAGTTGCTTAATAAAAAAATGAAAATCAAGAATTTGACCTCTTAGGGTTTGAAAAACTTTTTATGAGTCTTCTTTTTTATTATAGTCGATGGAATCGACCATTTCATTACATAAATAATGATCGATTTGAGCAGCCTGTAAGAACCGAAATATCACAATATCTTTTTGATACATATAAAAGTGATGGAAAACAAAGAATATCTTTTACATACCCAACAAGTTTATCAACTTTTTGGAAAATAATAAAAAATAAAGATACCCCTATTGTCATTTCAAAAAATATACCCTAATGAACTGGACAATCAGTGATTTTCTACAGACAGAGAAAAAAGTGATACTCTTAATAAGGAATTTTTAAATCGACTTGAAATTCTAGACAAAGAATCTCTTTCTCTGGATATACTCAAAACACAGACTAGATTGTGCAATGATGATACTAAAAAAGAATACATGCCTAAAGTGTATGATCCTTTGTTAAATGGACCATATCGCGGGACAGTCAAAAAAAGAGTTTCATCTTCAATAATAAACAATACTTTGCTAGAAAATAGGAAAGAGAAAGTTAGACTAAATTGGATTCATACTATCTTTCTTCAGAATACTTTTTACAAAGAATTGATTACCAAGAATTTGAACAAAAAGCATATATGGTTGATAAATCACCTTAAATCTATTTAAGGTGATTTGTGTATCGAGCCCAATGATACTATTTTTCCATACCATTATGGAAGAAGATCCGGGCAAGATATGCACCTCTTCAGGAATGAAATAAGATTGATCTACTTTCATTTGGTATTTAGGCCTAAATTCCTTGACTCCTCGATACTCAATCAAATTCTCTTTTTGGATGACTGAATGCATTTCTATAGTCCCATATTTAATAATGCCCGAACTCTTTCTTCTGTATCGAGGATCATCAAAATAAACAAGAATACTATTTCGATGAAAACTACCATTTACGAGAATTTCAATCAAGATACCTGAATGAGGTATTAGTCCATTCTTGATTTCTTGAATCGAGTATAGTGGAATAATGAATTTATTTATTTACCTTTTTGAGAATAATTCAGAATTCTCGTGGAGAATAGGCTAATATACGAGAGTATATTGACCAGTACGTATGATTCAATTAAGGTCTAAATAATCAGGAATCCTATCGTCTTTTCGACCATTAAAATCCAAACTAAATAATTTTTGTCTTACCTGATCATTGGTTACTAAGAGGTTAGAAGTATATCTTCGCTTGTCAGAAAGAGAATGCGCATTCATTTGATCCTGATCCTTGTGGATTGAAAGGTACACTAGATTGCATTTGCACGGCCCTCCTAATAATATCCATAAATGACTTGTTTTTGGTAATAGATAAACATTACCACATGTAAATTGGGGTGCATGATAGACATTAATACTCCAGTGTATTTATCCATCTGAATCAGAATAAATATATTTTTGAACCGTCTCTTTAAAATTCAAAGTGGATATTCCTGTGCGAATCTCAGCAATTACTTGTTTTGATTCTACATATTGATTGTTTTAAACTAAAAGCAAACTTTTGGATGGAATATTCACATTATGTAGAATATCTTCACTCTCAATAGTTACATACAAGTCCATAAAACATTGAAAGGCAGGATGCCCATGATATGTATGTGTTGGATGAACGAAGTCCTCATTAAATTTAACTTTTCCATTAGATGGGGCTCGCACATACTCTAAAGTACCCCCTGTGAATACTCCTTCGGTATCAAAAGTTCTTAATGTCAATTGAGTACCCAGTCTCCAATTGATTGACCTTCAATAACACCTATAGCTTCCGCCAATTTAACCAGGTCGCTATGAGTAGGACTATGGACATAACATAATCGACAAATCCAAGATGTACTCCTACAAGTAAAGGGAGTTCGAATAGAGATTGGTTGTGCCGAAAAGGTTATGAATTGATTTGGAAGTCCAATTCCAATGGCTTGTTTTATAGTGGCAATACATCGTGAACCCATATATATATCATCTGCTAATACACGGCCAAGTAATGTTTGACTAAAAATCCTTTCCTGTATTATCCCATTCTGAGGACTCATAGAAATACCCCAGGCAGTGCCACAATCCATTCGACGTACAATAATGTGTTGAACTACTTTAACAAGTCTGCTAGTGAGATATCTAGCATATGATGCTCATACAACAGTATCCACAACTCTTTTATGGGCTCTGTAGCAAGAAAGGATGTATTCTGTTAAAGAGAGACCCTTGTGTAAATTACTTTGAATAGTCAAATCAATCATTTATCCTTGATGATCTGACATTAATACTCTCATACCTACTAATTGATGTACCTGAGATTCATTTTCTCGAGCTCTCGAGAAAGACATTATATGAACTTGATTAAAAGGATCAATCATCCAAAAATTAGGATTCAGTTCTTGGCAAAAAATTCACTTATAGCATACCATATTTCAATGGATTGACGTAATTTTTCTACTGCGTGTACCTTCACATAATGATGGTGTTTTTTCAAAATCAAACTTTGTTGTTCAGTATCTTGAACTAGCCATCCCTTAGAAGGTATTATTAAAAGATCATCAATTCCTAATGAAATAGATATAGCAGTAGCTTGTTGGAACCCCAGATTTTTTACATGATCTAGGATATATGATGTATATGCCATTCTGAAGTGATCCATTAATCTACTAATAAGTTATTTCATGGCAGTTCCATTTATTGCTTTATTGTGAAAGACTAGATTGGCCCATTCTGCCATAAGTACCTCCATATTCCACTGAGTAGGATTCGACAATGAGTTTCAGTTGGTGATTGTAAAACATTCTTTTATCGATCTTGATTCACATATAAATTCCAAAACTATGGACCTAGCTGAACTAGAGAGCTCCCAAGTCCCACGGTATCATAGAATTCAGTACCATATGAATAGGCCCAAGAAAACCCTTGTATAACTTCTTCGATTTCTCGATAAAGAGCAATATAACCAACAGTGGTTCGAATGTATACAAAAAGGATTTTTTTTTAGACTTCTTACTATTAGATAGTGTCCATAAATCTCATAAAAAGTACCTAAAGATTCCCAATAAACTTTGTCAGGAGTTTCTCTTCAAGTAATAAAGCATTGATCTAGTCGCAACCGGAGCCATAAAGAACTATCTAAATGATTCATTTCTATCGATAAGCCCCAATTGCATCATAGGAATTAGAAAAAAAAGGGTTCTTTCGAATACTTATCGTAACTATTATCACTTCTTTTGATTTTGATAGTTTCTGCAATTATGTAGATTATATTATTTGCAAAAATACCTTGATGATTTTCGCTCATTAATACATAGAGTCCAATAAGCATATCTTGTATGGGTACAGAAATGGGATCCCCAATAGCCAGAGACAAAAGATTCATATGATAAAATATAAGTAAATGGGCCTTTATTTGAGCCTCCAAGGATAAAGGTACATGAAAAACCATTTGATCTCCATCAAAATCGGCATTGAATCCCTTGCAAGCTAATGGATGTAAACAAATAGTGCAACCCTCCACTAAAATGGGCTGGAATGCCTATATGCCTAATGTATACTGTTTGGGTGCTCTATTCAGCAATACAGGATGTCCCTCCATAACTTCTTGAAGGATTTCCCATACAATCAGCTCTTTTTCACGAATTTATCTCATAGCAACTCCTATGTTTGAAGAAAGATGTTGTCAAATTAGACCACGAATTACAAATGTCTGGAAAAGTTCTATTGTTATTTCACAAGGAAATCCACATCGATGTAATGAAAATGAAGGACCCATGATAATGACATAATGTCCTGAATGATCGACTCGCTTGCCAAGCAGAGTCTCACGAAATCTTTCCTCTTTGTCTTTAATTACATTTGACAATAACTTGTAAACTTTATTATGACCATCCCTCATTAGTTGTCCCCGGATTCCATTATCAAGAAGTGTATCCATGGTTTCTTGTACTAATTTCTTTTGACACATTACTAATTCTCTTGGCGTAGATCTACTGGTTGCTAATAGATCAATAAAGGTATTGTTCCTATAGATAACTCTTCTATAGAGTTCATTAATATCCGACCTCATTAGTTTACCCCCATCGATCTGAATGATCGGTCTCAACTCAAGAGCAAGAACTGGTAATAGACACAAAACCATCCATTCTGGCTCTATAGTTGTTTGAATAAAATGCTTAGCCAATTCCATGTGTCTAACCAAAAAGTCCTTTCTTCTTCCAACTTTAATATCTTCCCATTCATTTCCTATGTGCCCTTCTTTCCCCAATTCTTCCCATTCTACCAACGAATTCTTTATAATAATTCATAAATCTAGATAGGCTAATTATTCTTAGATATCACCTGTGCCAATAGAGATTTCTTGATTGCGAAATATATCGAACCCTGGGAAGTAAAAAAAAGTGGGATGTTGTATTTCCAAGATTAGATTTCATATTCGAATAAACCTCATAATCGTAAGAAAGTGGGCTTTTTAGTTATGGGCCTAGCAAAAGAAAAATTGGGATAGGATTGTATAGGATCTCCCCCTCTTCAAAATTGGACATGAAAGTTTCCTTTCATCCGGCTCAAGTAGGCACATCAAATAAGGAAAGGGGTTATGTTTTCAAACTCTAGAAAATCCCAAAATAAAAAGGTCTACTCCTTACTCAAGTTCCGAGTGAAGATGAAACAAGATTTCGGTGATTCCATCTTCTATTAATTATTTATTAATTCAAATTCAATTCCAACAAACAAAATAGAAAATTCTTGATTAGTCTACTTCCCTTTGAATGATAAATCCCTTAACTCTTAATAATTAAACGAATACCTTGGAACCCGTAAGGGATTTACTTATCTATATATTATTCCATTCGATCGTTTAGGTCCTAACTTCAACTCAATAGTTAGTCCATCATGCCCTTAAAGTCTATATGCGATAGGTAGACTCCTGGAACCATGACATATTTGATTAATTGAACATAATTTTCTTTCCACAAAAAGAAGAGAAATAGTTCATTCCACAAAATAAAAAGCTTTTTTTACGAGGTACAAATAGAAATTCCTCCTTATTTGATTTGTTACAAAATCAACCATAGATCAATTCCCTTTTTATTTTGGAGTATTGACTACACCCCAATTCTGAGCTACATGTTACTCTTTCCAAGTGATATATCAAGTTCAGGGCATCCTAATTAGATTGACTGGGATGACAGTTTCTCCTTCCGAGTCTGTAAAATTAGGATTTCGATCAAATCACACATCGCAGTATACTAGGCCTTATAATTCTTTAAGAAGTTTATCTAAAAGATTCACAATATATCTAGGAAGGAGTTTTAAGTACATATGGGTTACTGGGCATGCGAGTTTGATATAGCCCATTTGATACCTTCGTATCTGAGAATCAACAAATTTGACTCTGCATTTGTTCACAAAATTTTGGGTCTTCTTTTTCATCTCTGATTACTCGATAATTTCTACAATCTCAAATTGCGCATTTTAGAGGACCAAAAATTCTTTCACAAAATAATCCATCTTTTTTTTAATGAAAAGTATAGGGTTTTGTTACCTCTCTAACATCTCTCTATTAGGTAGGATTTTTGTAGCCTAAGCACTTATTTGTTAAGGAAAAACTGATCCAATTTGGAGTTGTTGATGTTTATATCGATCAATCATAGAAGAAAAATTATTATTCATTCCGATTAAGCTTCCCTTCCTATTAATTTGGAAGTTCTTCTCAGATACAAGGAAATGATTCAGTTCCAGAGCTAAAGATCATAGTTCTCGAACAAGCAATCAAAAAGATTCTGGAGCATCTTCTAGATTAGGTATTGTTCCCCCAATGATCATAGTACCAACTATTTCTTGCCGAGCTCTAATATGATCTGATTTATAAGTAAGCATCTCTTGTAAAAATGAGCAATCCCAAACCCTTCTAGAGCCCAAACCTCCATTTCTCCTACCCGTTGTCCCCCCCTGTTTGGCTCTTACTCTAAGGGGTTTTTGTGTAACAAGCACATAATATCCACTGGAATGCCCCTGGAATTTATCATCAACTTGATGAATTAATTTCAAGATATAAGGCTTTCCAATTATAATGGGTTGTTCAAAAGGATTCCCCATCCTTCCATCAAATATTCTTCTTTTTCCAAGATATTCAGGTTCAAATACCTATGGATTCGCTGTTTGCTTACTGGCTTCATATGATTCAGAAAATACTAGTTTTTTTTAAGCTTCTTGTTCATATCTCTCATCAAAAGGTGCTATTCAGTAATGTCTATCTAGCTAACCCTAGTGAACATTCAAATATCTGTCCGACATTCATTCGTGAAGGTACTCCTAATGGGTTAAAGACCATACCAATGGATCTTTCATCTTGTAAATAAGGCATATCTTGTCTAGGCAAAATTTTGGAAATAATACCTTTATTTCCGTGTCTTCCAGCTACTTTATCTCCTACTTTGATTTCACGTTTCTGTGAAATATATATACGAATCATTTTGAGATTATAGCTAGAACCACCCCTTTTCTGGATCCATCTTACATCAATAACTCAACCCCTGCCACCTATAGGTAATTTTAGACAAGTTTCTTTTGAAGTAGATACCTGAATACCAAGTATAGATTGTAACAATCTATCTTCCGGGGCATATGAAGATTCTTTCACGACCTGGTGTATCAATTTACCTACTAAAATATCACTCATCTCTACCCAAGATCCCAGCATCACAATTCCATTTTTGTCTAAATTGCGGAGTAAATGGGCTTCTAAATGCAGTATTTCATTAGTTACTTTTTCAAGGCCTTAACTTGTCATATTAGTATGAATTTCAAATTTATGCATGTGAAAAGAAGTATAAATATCTTTATATACCAAACACTTGCTAATAAGTACTGCATCTTCAAAATTGTAACCCTCCCACGACATATAAGCTACTAATATGTTTTCCCCAAAGCAAGTTTTCCACTAACTGTAGCAGCACCATCCGCTAAACTTTATCCTTTTTTAATGTATTTACCCCGAGGTACCCGAAGTTTTGATGCATACAAGTATTTTTACTGGAACGTTGATATATAACTAATGGAATGCTTAGAATATGTCCATTAAGTGCTAAAGAATCTTGTTAGTAATGGTATAAAGGATCCTTCCCTCATATTTGGCTATAGCAAGAGCCCCCGAATCTAGAGCTGCTTGTCATTCTAACTAAGTTCCAACAATGCATTTCTCAGAATGAGAAAGAGCAACTGCTTGACATTGCATATTAGAACTCATTAAAGCTCAATTTGCATCATTATGTTCGATAAAAGGAATGACGAAATCTCCAATAGAAAAATATTGAAAAGGAAAAATACTTTGAAGATGAACCTGTTCCCATGCAATAGTCAAGAATTCTTGACAGTATCGAGCTAGAATAACTTTTTCTACCTGAATATCTTGATTTAACGCTAAAGAATTTTCTGCCACTACCAAATAGTATTCATCGCTACCTAGTGATAAATAAAGCATCTATACCTCGGTTGACCTCTCATAAATTTCATAAAAAGGGCTTTGTAGAGATCCCCAATGACCCTCACATGAATTGCTAAGGATCCAATATGTCCAACATTGATTCTTTTAGATGTGTCAATTGGGCAAATACGTTCATAGTGACTAGGATAGATATCTCATATCCAAAAACTAGCAGTGCGACCTGTCAGTCCTCCAGGTCCCAAATAACTTAATTTTCTCCCATGAACTATTTGGGTCAATGGATTTGTTCGATACAAAACTTGAGATAATGGGTGTAACCCGAAAAAGGATTCATAAGTAGTTATTAATGGAGGTGAGGTTACCAAATTCTGAGGTGTTTGTATCAATTTATGCCGGGTTCCTCCACATATAGTCCCCCGAACGACATTTTCTAAATGAACTAAAGCCAATCGGAATTGATCTTGTAAAATATCTACTAAGAATGAATACATTTATTTTTCAAATGATTCATATCGTAAAGTGCACCCATTCCAAATTACAGTCCAATCAAATGATCGGCAGTTGACAATATATCACGTGGTAACAAAAATATATTGTTCTGGGGTATATCAAGGTTCAATTTTTGGTTCATATTTCATCGACCAATCCTTCCTAATTTACATCTTTTTGAAAGAATTTCTTTTGTAATTCCTTACATAAGGATTTAGAAAATATCGGATCGCCACCTACACAAGCAAATTATTAATAAAACTCCAAAATGGAATTTCGTTTTGACCCTATTTTTTTTTCTCTCCTTATCATTCAGAAAAGACAAAAAAATTTCAGGATAGCAAACATTCTCTAGAATTTCTCTTAGATTCAAACCCCAGTTTATGATAGAACTAGAATAGATATTTTTGTTTCCTACTTACACGAGCCCATATACTTGCTGTTCTATCAATTTCTAATTCTGATCTTCCTCCCTAATCTGATGTTACGGTACCGGTATAGACCAAAATTCTATTATGATCTGATTCTAATTGGTAATAAATACTGGGACTTTGCAATATTTGATTAATCACAATTCTATATATTTCGTTGACTATAGAAGTTCCTAGGGAATTCATTAGAGGAATGTTTTCGATAAAAATTATTTATTCTTGCATATCACGACTGTTGTTCCAAATTAATCATACAAATACATATAATTCAGAAAAATATGTGAGTGATTCAGACACAGCATCTCTTTCCTTTATCAAGGATTCGACCAATTGATATGTTTCTACAAATAATTGAAATTCAATTTCTTGATCTGTATCTTCAATTTTTGGAAACTTATAAAGTTCTTCCTTCAAACCTTGATCAATAAACCTACAAAATCCTTCAAATTGTATCTGTTTAAATTCAGGTATTGTAGATATTCCCTCATTTCCATCCCCTAGCATTTTAAATTTTCTATTTAGCAAAAAATCCCACTATTGGTTCATTCTGCATCTAATTAGATAGATTAGATAAATGATCTAGCAATGATGGCATTTCTATTTTGTTTATCAAATCACATGAAATTTTACCCAACTCCATATCTGGAATGTATGAAATATGTATAAATGGAGCAAGAAAGAGAATTTTCTACTTGAATTAAAATGAATTGAAATTTTTAATAGATACAAATGGAAAGAAATTGATAAAATGTCCCTAGAAATCGACTTATGTTACTTAGACTTATTAATTAAGTTATAGGATTTTGTATAGAATATAAAAAGAAAAATGATTCTATTTCTACCCTTATTATGATAATACATATTCCAACTTGCTTGTGAATACCAAAACAACAAATGGATTGGTTATTTGATCTTTTTACTGAGATAAAGGCATAAAAATCAGAAAGAATATATAGAACTAGAATTAATTTTTTAGCATTTAACTACCCCTTATGTTATGGATTTCGTTATTCAAAACCAAAAACGATTCGCAAAGAAGAAAGAGATTTTGTTAACAGATTTTTGAGTAGAATACGATTGTGAAGTGTATAATAAAAGAAGGTGTGTATGGCTTAAACACGTATGGAGATATCTAGAATATCTATCTTTTTTCTCTTTTATTGTTTTATGTCGTTCTATGTTCTATTTGGGCAACACAAGTTATGCTCTCCGAAAACAGAATTTCCATTTTCTATTCAATTCAAAATTCAAATTGAAGTATGATACTTTTCTGATATCTGATAATTCTACACGGGAACATTTATAAATAATGTATATCTGTCTAACAATTTATCTTGGGGGTTTACATATACTCATAATTATTGTTATAAGTATTATTAACAATGAAAATTGAGAGGGATTTTTTTAATTGAAAAAATCTATACTGATTAGTTCTATATCATATATTAGTTGTATTATCTTATGTCATAAGGAAACCAAAATTTGGAGATTCAAATCCAAGAATCATTCATAAATTCTAAGTTAATAGTTATTGGGTCCTAGTTTCATAAAGTTGAATTTTGTATTTTACGGCTGAAAATCCACATTTGATTTTTCAATAGAAAGGTAAGAGAAAGTTTTGAACATTATGAATTTTGAGCTACACTCAATCGAAATTGAAGGATGAATCAAACCCAACCAAAAGCGAAGAAAGATTAGGATTTCTTTGACTTCTAGGAAAAATTAAGGAAAATAGAACTCAAGGTGCAAGTACAATAAAAAAACAGTTCAGTAATCCGCAAAAGTTTTCATCTATTTTATATTTGTAGCCTTTTGGCGACATGGCCGAGTAGTAAAGCAGAGGATTGTAAATCCTTTTTTCCCCAGTTCAAATCTGAGTGTCACCTGATCAAGAAAAAACTAGAAATCTCTTTTTTTCTTTTGTTGATATAACTCGCCAAATGATTCGCTAGCAGAAGCAAAGAAAGCAGACTGTTGATACTTATTTGATTCTAAACACCTGGTTTGGGTGTTTTTCTAAAAAAATTATAAATGTCCTTGCATTGCATATTTAGGCTTAGCTTTCAAGTAAATATTCGAATACTAGAGGGGCCATGAAGACTTCGCAATTACCTTCTACTACAAATCCAACTTTTATATTATTAATCCATTATATAATGACTGGACCTTGTATTAGATTGGAGAACCCAATAGGAAATCGAAATAGTTGTGAAAGGGGGCGGAAGATACTTTATTATATATGAGTAACTCACTAAAATATCTCAGTGCTCAAGCATCCTATCAATTTAAATGAGGGTCAACAAAAAAAGAGTAGGACCTATTATTCCTACATGTAACATTCCCTTGAGATGTTACTGCAGATTTTGCTTGGGTATAATCTTTACTGATTATAAATAATATAGGAATTTCTTCTAAAATGAGCGAATTTACTGGATTGATTTATTAATAGTTTTCGTTCTTTTTTACTCTTCGCCATTGATTCTACTATTATTAGTGAGGAATAATGAAATAATTCCTTAATATTTATATAACTCATATGGATATAGTAACTCTTGCTTGGGTTGCTTTAATGGTAGTCTTTACTTTTTCCCTTTCACTAGTAGTGTGGAGAAGGTGTGGAGTCTAGGGGTCCTACTAATTGAGTTAAGGGAGCAAAATGTATCAATATCAATAGCTTTCTAGACGGTTCTGCAACATGTTTGGAACAAAATAAAAATATCTTCATTTTTAAATTCCAATGGACTCGACTGGAGTAATGTGTTATAGGAATCGTCCTCTTTCAATCAAAGAGCTATTTCAACAATTCCCATGTTTGTAGTTCGAAAGGAAGAGGATCTCATAAAATTTATTCGAAGCTAATACTTCCTAAATTTTCTTTCCAATCAATTGCCTCCTCCTACGTGATACTGAGGAGGGCCGGATCCTTTTTTAATTTATTTGTTTCTCTCTTTACTTATCAAAGAAGAAGTGGTTTTCTTAGATGTATGTGCACTTTGTATGAGAAAGAAAGGATATAAACATAGTGATTGTCTAATGAGATACTATGTAGAATAAGATCGTCAAGTGAGTCACATATTCCGCATTTACCGCTTTTGAATTTTTGAAATTGGATTTAGACTTTATCAACTTATTTCATATCATAGTTCAGGCGATAAAAATCAGTGAGGTTTACTTTTCTTTTTCAATGCCCCTGGAACTACTATCAATGGTTTACTTCTTGGGAATGTTAAAAAAAAGATTACTACGTGATTTTTTGAATATGCCTATATATATTGCTTTTGCTTCATTGATTTGATTCTCTCAATAGATACCGAGATTAATATTATAAATTAAAAACATAGTAATTCAAACTATAAGACATAGGAATAATTCAGATTGATCAGAACAAATAGATATAGCAAATAACTGGAATTGGATGCTATGTCAATCCCATATATATAATTGATATTCACATATATCAAGATAATATTGTAGATTGATATATAGATCCATATCAACTATAGCCTCTATCTTTATTTTATTCTAGGGGGAAACTTTATAACAATAATCTAACTAATAAATAGTATGGTAGAAAGAAATAGATGAATCTTTCTACCATACTATCTATCTATTAGTGTCACGACCCAACCCTAGGCCCGACAAGGTCACTACTGCGGCAGAACCGCCCAACAAACATATTATACAAATAATGTCACACCAACACAGTTCTCACACCCATATGTATCCACAGATCTCTAGACACACAATCGAATCATAGGACAAGAAAGGGCCCCGTCATATCCTCAAACATGTACAAATGCAAAATTCAAAAAGTATGTATACAAGTATATACCAAATGATCTACTCCTGATGCAAAGGAGCACTTCAACAGTGGATGGAAGTCCTAAGAAGACGGCCCTCTAACCTGTTCATCTGTACCTGCGGGCATGAATGTAACCCCCAAAAGAAGGGGGGTCAGTACAAAATACATACCAAGTATGTAAAGCAGAAAGTCAAAATATAAGTGAAAGTAATACTCCGAATAAGAAAATATAGAAGTCAAACTTGTATGTAAACATCAAAATATTTATTTATTCAAACATCAAAATAATGCACATCGGACGGGAACGATGGCGACGTCCAAACTCGTGCCATACCATAGCATAACACCAGAAGTTTCAAATCTCTGAAATCTCCAACACAAATTCTAATTGTAACATAGGTGAGCCAAGGCGAACAACGGCCAAGCACTAATGTCATAGGAAAGGTGAACCAGGGCGACGCACCAAGCATTTATGTATCATAATGCATAAAGGTCATCATTCCCGTTTATGGAGCCGAGGCGACGGTGCCACGCGCTCTCGTGAGCCAGGGCAAACTTGACCCAACACTCACACGTCATGATGCCATACCAAGCCCAACTCCTTATGTCTCCAAGATAAGCAAAGCTGGTCCATGGGCAAATCGACCCACCATATCCAACCTACTTCAGAATATATATACATATATACATATAATCATATATGCGCATGAAATAACTAGCCCAGAAATTGGTGAATGAGGCCAAACGGGCACAAACAGAGACTTGAGGATCATATCCACAAAAACTGGTTTCAAACACTTAGCAATTTGCAAACCGTTCACTTTTGAAATCAAGTAGTTATTCTTTTATGAGATTTTGCCAAAATTGCTCAAATTCACACTTAGAGGTAAT
>JAOTQJ010000007.1:10391985-10416163 GCA_025642045.1 Solanum sejunctum
GGCGCGAGTTTGGAGGTCGCCATCGTTCCCGTCTGGTATGCATTATTTTGATATTTTAAATGAAGAATTATTTTGATATTTGCATACAGGTTTGACTCATATATTTTCATTTGGAATATTACTCTTATTTATATTTTGTACTTTTTGCTTTACATATTCGGTACTTATTTCGTACTGACCCCCTTTCTTCTGAGGGAGAGGCTGCATTTCATACCTGCAGGTACCGACGTGCAAGTTAGAGAGCCATCTTCTTAGGATATCTGTCGACCATTGAAGTGTTCCCTTTGCCTTAGGAGTAGACTTTTGGGTATATACGTGTATACTTATTTTCTTTATTTTGCATTTATGTTATATTCGAGGGTATGAAGGGGTCTTGTCCCATCCCATGATTCAGTTCGTATGTTTAGAGGTCTGTAGATACATGTGGGTATGGGATATTGTATGTGGTATGGATTCGTATGTATGATACGTTTGTTGGGCGGTTCTATCGCAGTGGTGACCTTGTCGGCCCACATATATATGTATATTGATGTTTGCTGTTCGCTGGGGTCACTGTTTGCAGGTGTGGTTCGTCAGTAAAATAGAGGAAACTCTGCTGAAATTTTGATAAATTCCTTAGCTATTATTGTGGGGAATTAGATTTAGTGTTTGTCTGGGTGCCTAATCGGCTAATCACTGTCCCTGGGTTGGATCGTGACAGTGACCTTATGGGTTCTAAAATTAATCAAACAATAAGATATGTGCAACCAATCTATACTAAAAATAACATAAAAATCAGTCATTTCAAGCTCAACTAGATTACATAGAAAGACTTTATGCAAGATTGAAATTGAATAGTTTATATTAAATTTTCTTTGCTAGGATTGACTCACCAATAGGAGCATTGACCAAATGAGTCTCTAAAAAGACTTTTTATGACACATTAAACTTTATGGCAAGGTATGGAGTAACAAAAGACATATTAGCGCCAGGGTCAAGCAAAGCATACACATCATGATCAAAGACTCTTAACATACCATTAACCATATCAGGAGACTTCTCAACCTCTTGCCTAGCATACAAAAGCATAGAACCGATTACCACGCGGACAACCACCTTAAACTTGGGCACCTTATTGAACTTGCCCTCTTGGAGCAACTTGGACTTATGAGTCGCTTCTTTGCCTTTACTAACAACATTAGAACACTCAGATTGTGTAGTTTCTTGTCCTCATATTGTGTAGTTTCTTACTCTCCACTTGTACGACATTCATCACGAGTCTAGAGTTATGTATTTCTTTAAGAAGAATCACAGCCTTACACTCCATGTTTAGCTAGTCAGATGCACCCAAAGTGAATTTATTAATACGAGCCCTAGTGTCGTCCACTAAGGAAGGAGCATATTTGGATAACTTGGTAAACATGAGGGCATAATCCCTTGCACTCATGCTACCTTGTTTCAAGTTAATGAATTCTATCACTTTGGCTTTCCTTAGGTTAATAGGGAAGAGACAATCAAGAAAAATGACCTTGAGCATCTCTCTAACATAGTGATAGCAACTCTAAGCTTATCATTGGAGACTTGGTCCACTTAATAGACCTAACGAGCTTGAGGAGCTTGGGGAACTTATTCCTCGTTATTATTATCTCCCCTAGGAAATGAAGCACATCATAGAGCCATTTTTGAAAATTTTAAAGGATAAGTGTTAGTATACAAATGTTTTGAGGGAACTACATAGACTATAAAAGAAGCAATACACAAAAGTATTTAGGTATGTCATAGATGAAAGAGAGTCATAATACAATACCAATATTCATAACATAATTAATAGAATAAGAACTCAATATGTATGAGCAATGCAAGTTTAAAATCCATGAGAAGAAAAATTATCATAGTCCTTTCATAATCCTGTAATTCATATGTAGGGATAAGACCATGATCGACATGTACGAGCACACAGGCTATTATATGGTACCTTGATGTCCCCTCTATACTGAGTGAAAAAGGAGTCTATTTTACCGAGGTAGACTCGATTCTCACCCTATAGGCTCTATCATAGTATTGTGAGAACCCATCATTTGACCCCATTGGTTAGACTATATCCTAGTATGGTGAGTGGCCATTTAAACCTATATGGATCCATTAGCACACCTTTATGGCATAAAACATGAACACCATTCATATGGTGACACATAGTTATGGGACTTTGGAATCTACCAAAACTCTCTCGATGCTAAGTCATATCCCATGGAATATATAAAAGCATGCATATACATGATTTCAACATAATTCATGCTTTATTAAAATCATTGTGTCATAACTTATATAATAGCTATCATACTATTTCATGAAAACATTTCATTTCATAGGAATAGTCCATCTACATAGCTTGACATATAGTGTAGGTAGATATTCCCACCTTAACATCATCATCATAAATATTAGGGTTTTAGTCACCCTTTTTGACACAGCATCATTATCATCATAACATCATGATAATTGTCATAAAATATGGTTTTACATACTTGAGATAATAGTCATGAAAATTCATAGCTTTATCATAGGAGACTAGGGCTAAGTGTAAGTTCATGAACAATTGATTCAAAATCATGTAATTGGATGAAATTCAGAGGAAATATGCAATTAAGATAAATTTGAATCATTAGTAAAGGAACCTACGTCAATTCATCAAGCCCTAATCACACATACTTCTAATCACATACTTTTGCTTAAAAATAATATAAGTCATATAATTGCTCATAAGTCATGCATAGATAGGTTTAATAACCATGGAATATTCATAATGCATTTATTGGGAATCATAGAATAAAAACCTATAGGAAATTATCATGAAACGTTTATTAAAAAACAGTTTTGGATTGGGCTTCATGGATGAAACTAATACATGAATAAAGCCCTACATACATCAAGTGAAATCTTGAAAAATTGGAGTATAAAATCTTTGAAATCTTTAGCAAAGTTTTGAACCCTATCTACAATGGCGTCCTTGTTCTAGAGAGAAAAATATTTAAGAAACCTTAAGAGAATTATGAGGATGAATGAATTAGAATGAGTTAGAAATAAAATTTATAAGGTTTGGGTTGGTTAAGTTGCTTAGTTAGACAAAGTAATGTAGTTTAGGACTTAAACAAATCAAAAATATCAAAAATACCCTTCATGAAAACAATAAGAGCCAACCATGAGACCCCGTCCATGGGTCGTGGTTTAATCTATGGCTTGTGACTTAGCTCGTAAAACTTGTGCCACAAAAATTTCAATGACTGGAATTGGCACTTTTCAAACCACGAACATGTAAGATGTTCCGTCATTATTTTTAGGGGCCATAGGTCGCTCCATGGGAACTCCCCATTTTTAGAAAATTTCCCACCTTTTAAATGTTCCTGCTGCGATGCCATAAATAGGTTGTAGTTCTATTGACGATCTATCCTGTTAATTTTAAATCAAGTTCTAGAAACTCCATAGTTTTTCACTTTCACTGGTCTCTATCCATTAAACCTTCATATGACCAATGGATCTATACACGAGCCGTAGATTGGCTTGTAGGACCAAATTATTACAAAACTTCCTTGACTTTTATTTTTCAAGCCCATGAACAAAAGGGGTGTTACATCATAGATTACCTTTGGCTTGTAAATCCCTTCCTGGTCCATGAGTTAGCCATTATATAATTCTACATGCCCTTTTATGGGCACCTTCCATGTGGATACTTGTGCGGTCCATGAATGGCCTCGTGAAAGCCAAAAACCTGTAACTTGCACAAGACTTTTCAGTAACTTTTTGTCTAAACTGAATTATGCACTCTTAAGGTGTTATAATCTCTCTCTCTTGAGAACATTTATTCTCAAATGAAATTCAACAAAGCATGAATAGAGTAGGGAAGGATTTAATAGAGTAACATAAATAAAAAGACGTCAAAAATTCATGTAAATTTTAAAACTAATTTCTGAAATGTGCATGCATAGGGAAACAGAAGAATAGCTAAACACATGAATTTGAATGGGTACATATGGAGTGCTAATGCCTCAAATAAAAACTAAATTGAAGGAAAAGAGGTAGATGTGGTTAAATTTCAATTAGTTTCAAATTCCCAAGTATGACCATCAACTAACTAATTTCTCTAAAGAATTTTCAAGAGAGCAACTGCTTTATTTCTCAACTTTCATAGTTGATGATCAAGAATCTAAGATGATCAAGAATCTCAACTTGTACCTCTTATAAGAGAGAGTTTCCTTCACATTGACGCTCTCTAAGGGCATATATGAAGTATGATCACTACTGCATTTACCAATAATACATACATCGACGCCAAATGTAAAAGCAAGTCCAACTCATGAGCCACATATCTAAAATGCCTCAAAATCTGATATGGCCCTATATAATGCGGACTAAACTTATAGTTCTTACTGAACCTCATCACATCTATCAAAGGTGAAATTCCCAAACGAACTCAATCATCAATTGCAAATTCAATCTTTCTCCTTCTCACAATCATATAAGATTTTTATCTATTCTCATCCATTCTCATCATATCTCTGACAAGTCGAACCTTTTCAATAGCATCATAAGATAACTTAAGACCTAACAAAGCGATGATGATTTTGTGATTTTAGACTAAATTTACTTTTAATGCATTAAAATAAGTTCTCAATGCTTATTTATATTAAAAATCAGATCTAAACATGTTTAAAATGCAGTTCATGATATTTTAGGATGGATCGAGGAAAAATAAAGAAAAAGAAACTCAAGAATGCTTGGAACAAAACAATGGGTGAGGCTAAGTATCATCTAGCTCAATTGATGACTTATCAAAGGTGATTTTATCTCAGCTAATTTTGTTGAAGTTTTATCCCAAGGAAGGAGCTAGGTTAGTGAGCTAAAGATTGATCAACGTATAAACAAACTTGATAGGCAGACTCCATCGAAGATCATCAAAATGTGTTGAGATTTAGAACCAACTCCACAAGAAAAGAGGGAAAATCTATGATAGGTGAGTTCAATCGATGCATCATTAAATGAGCTCAGTGAGCAAAGTTTAACTTGGCAAGATTTACAGATACAAGGATGAAAATTCAACCCAGAGATGTCCAATGGACGGTTAGATCATTCAGTACATTACTAAGTGAGGTCACGATATCGATGTAACTTTCTTAATGTTCATCAAAGGATATTTTTTAGAAGAATTTTTGATAATATAAATAGATTTTTAGGGAGAATAAGCACGTACTTTTTATCAATTTTTTCATATTATAATTTTCAAGGAGAATAAAAGAACATTCCATTTCTTACTCATTAATTAGGATAAACTGGTACTTGCTAGTAAAGTCTAGAAATGATGTGGGAATCAATTTTCTCACTTCTTTTTCAATCTATAGTTATCATGGATGACAACTTTGGCCTTTTCTATTTTATTTTTAGTATGTGTGGATAAAAACCTCTGAACTTAGGAGTGTGTAATGTAGTTGATAATTCATTATGAATCTGTGTTGAATTTTTATTTATTGATTATTCAAGCATGGGTTCATCTATTTTTTAACATTCAGTTATAATTTGAGGTTACAAACATGGGTTTAAATTAGATCATTGAGTGTTGCTAAAGATAGGGCACTAAAGTGGAAGAATTGGATGTTAATCACTATACTGTTTTATTGCAATAACTGATGCTCATGAGAGTTCAGCTGAATCAAGGCTAACTTACTTTAAAATGTGATATGGATTTCAGAATCAATGAAACCAAGTTAAAATTAGTATTTTATTGAGAGATGACTCTCATTCTTTAGGTTTGTAGCCTACCAATATATGTTAATTGAAATTTAGTAGTGAATTCAATCCATGCTGGAAATGTAATATCAATTATGCACATCCCCGAGATATTTTTTATCATTACTGAATTTAATGTACAAGTATACTTGTAAACAATAGTTGTTTCAATTTTATTTTTCAATTCTCTTACTTTATCAACTCACAATTGTTTTTAATAGGATAGTAGGGGTAGGTTGACGTCAAGCTTTGTGCTATAGCAGAATGGTAGAATTAGTCGTGTTTTTTGTCATTGTCCACTTTATATTTATTACTTTTGTTGTATTTATACACTATCATTTTGCCTTTCACTTTAGTTGTTTTTCTCTTTCTTTATTTTTAATTTTTTTCTTATCTAGTATCTTTGCTTATGGGGTTTTTTGAGATGAGGGTCATCCAAAAACAACCTCTCTATCTCTATGAGGTAGTGGTAAGGTCTGCATACATTTCACCCTCCCAGACCCCCCTTGTGAAATTTCACTATGTATGTTATTGTTGTTTTTGTACAATTCACTCAAATAATATACTACTTCATTGCTTGAAAACATGCTTACTATTCCCTGTAGGATCTACCATGACCTAGATTTATGCTTCAAGCGATAACATGTACTTTATCTCATAAGAAGTATAGTTGATAAAAATGGCTCCATTCTCGGGGAATGATGCATTGATGAATTAGCTTGTTGAACTAGTCTTTTGTAGTTATTTACTCTTACATTCTTTTTTCTTTGGTTTTACTTGTTTTTGTTTTGTAAGTGACAACATGAGTTACAAAGAAAGTGAAGTGGCTAGTAATGAATATGAATAATGATATTCCATTAACAAGATTGGGTGAGTTTGTGCTATTAGTTTGCCACCGATCATGAAAAGTGTTGTCTTTTGTGTCACAAGAACAATAATGAAGGGGTTATTTAGGGTGTCATCTCATAAAGTCCCACACGACCATATCAAGAACTTAATTGATTTGTGTGGTTCATTATCTTTAAAAAATATCCCCCAAGATTTTATTCGATTGAGGCTATTTCCTTTCTCCTTGATAGTAGAAGCTACCCAATGGTAAGGCAAGCTATCAAAAGATTTTTTTACTTCTTGAGATGAGTTGGCTGAACAAGTAATTGAGTTTTTCTTTATATCATCAAAGATTTTGCAACTTCGTGATGAAATTACTAATGTAACACCCTGCATGTTGGAAAGTTGGATTGAAAAATGGAACTAAAAATCTAGAACTAGTGCAGTCATGTACAAGTCCAATCTATGGCTCATATGTAAGTGATTATGGGTCATAGATGGGGGTCTTGTAGATGACCCCCAAACATGGTTTTTTATTGCAAATTTGTGGTGATATAGAAGAAATATATATTACCCTAAAAAGGAACCATGACTCGTGAAAGGGGGTGAAAGGTGAGAATTAGAAAGGGTGAATCTTGTGGTCAATAGGACAAAGGTGATGCACGAGACATATATTGAATTACGGATTGTACATTAGGTTTGTAGATGTAATAATCTAAGCCTAGGAGTATCAAAAGAAAATATAATAATATAGTCTAAAAGTTATAATACATTAAGCCTGAAAGGAATGGTTATTGTCCTCGAACTAGAGAACTCACCAATAATGATCTTCAAATGATCCAAAGCTAGACACGTATAGGAGGAGGAGGAAAACTGATCCCTATATGATGAGATCTCATTGCAAAGATGATTAATGAACAACACATCTTAAAAATATGATTGAGGCAACTCTAAGCATTTCATATAATCATATACATACTTATATGGGTGGAGACCGTAACTGATATGTAAGATTATGTGGGACACTAGATAGAAATTCAACATGACCCCCTAACATTTGCCAGGTATACTACTTGCTAGGTAGAACTTTGTCAACTTATGAATGCACTCTTTCTTTAACATTATGCTTTTGTGGATCCACTAGCTTTAGCCTATAAGTGCTCCTATGGTTGCATATAGTTAATAAGAGAGGTGATTGCTACAAGGATTTTATTATCGAACCTCACCTCAAGCCCAATTCGGTGCTAACTTAAGTCCCGTAGAATAATATAAACATGATCATATGCATATATATTCATAAACGATGAAATTTAACTTTATCATAGTATGAGTAGCTCATTAAAATCTGATGATCCATTCATGTGAGATTGCCCTTTTCATAAGAGAATCCATCTTTTGCGAGAATTGTTCTTTCACCATCTTTTATACATTTATAAAAATGGCTTCCATAAATACTTCATGACTTTCGTAAAAACATATAGTTGAAACCCTTATCATTCATGTCATTCTTCAGTTGAATATAGTATAAAACATTGTGGGTTCAATGCATGTGTAACGATCCCAAAAAATGTCCAAAAATGTGCCTCGAAATGCCTAAAATTTTTAAATTCCATATATCTCAAAATTCAATAGAGATATCAAACATTTGACTTCATATTCTTGTTCAGGGGGTTAATATTATGGGGGGAGGGGTCTAAACCCAATATTAGAGCAATTGAATGACATTTTAATTTTCCAAAATTTTGGTTTCCAGAGACGATCAGCAACATCACTGCAATGCACAACTATCATAGACATGTGTTATTTTGGCCTCCATGATAGGTTCTTGTCACAAACCTTTGTATTTTGTTGCCAGTTATTTTTATTTCTGTTCAAGGCTTTTTGGTCTTGGGACTAAGTGTTTCCTAACATGTTTTTACCTATACTTAGCTTTATTTCACACTCATATCATCCAAATACATTCCCCAATATCCTCTCAAACCCTTAGGCTTATACTTTACCCTAAATTCAAGTCCCAAAACTCAATACCAATCTTAACGATTTCTTTAAGGTTCTTCTTCAAACATCTCCATCTCCAATCTTCACCAAGCTCACCTCTAAGCTAAGGTATGTGGGTTTCTTTCAAGGATTCCTTATACCCATGATAACCAAGCCTCCTTTTACTCAAATTACATGATTTAAAGTATATGTACAAATGGGTCTTGCAAATTATGAAATTCACTACACACTATGTTATAGCTGTGTAAGGTTGTGACTGTTTTGCTATATTTTGAGCTATAAATGTTTGATCTATTATATGATTTGATGAGGGGTTTTGATGTATATGTCTTGAGGGTGTTTCAAGGTGTTGATTGATGGTTTTACAATGGATTTTTTTTGCATGATTTCATCTCTAAATTACATGGTTTTATACTACCATTTCACACCTTCTAAGTGTTTGATAAAATTTCAGATGTAGTTTTTTGAGGACTTTAAGGTCCAAATCATAAGATGTGATATGAATGACTATAAGATGATGAAATGAGATTCTGTATATGATATACTCTATATAAAGTATTGGATTAGACCATACCTTATCTAGGGAGACAAGAGCCCGGGTAACCAAGTTGGGGGTTTATACTAATCAAACATACGAGGGGTTTATACTTCACCACTGTGTTGGGAAGGTATGATTACCATCAACCATGTGAGGGGTTTATACCACAAAACCACCAAGGGGTTTATACCTTGAATATCTAGCTTGATCACCTCTACACATATGATATCCTATTTGAGCATGAGTTAGTTAAGCATATTTTACTTGAGCATTGATCATACATGTCATACTATATATTATGACTATTGGTTAATATTATGCATTTTGATTGGGATGCCTATCTATTATTGCATTGCATCCTACATACTTAGTACATTTAAATGTACTAACATATACTCTATGCCTACATAATGTCACCATGTAGGAATCGGTGCCCAAGTTGATCCTCCTCCTCCATGTTCGGTGCTATTCAAGCTAGTTAATGAGTTCTCCACTTTGGGGATCTTAGTATATATTTCTCTTATTATGTATTGAACACTCTTTTTTACTTTTTATTTAGACTATGAGGGTGAGTCCGGTTGCTTTGTCTTGGCCCCCACTCTTATCTATGTAGTAGAGGTGTTGCTGAATATGCTATGTCTCTATGATATGAGCCTTGAATCTTTCCCTTGATTACGATGTTGTACAAGCTTTTCCCTTAGTCCCATTGCCACTATTTTTACTCTTTTATGTAATTTAAATGCTTTCATGATTAATGATATGTAATGATAAGTTAAGAGGCTTATTTAGGGATCCCTTGGGTTCCCCATTTTGGGTAGTGACAAACTTGGTATCAGAGCATTAAGTTTATAGATCCTCGGAGTCTAATGCACCGCATTAATTAGAGTCTTATTCATGTTTATGTTGTGCACCATAACTATGAGTAGGAGGCTATGAGGCATTCTAGGATATGTTCCACTTCTTCATGATCTATGCCTGTGATAGAGTTAGATCCCGTAGGGTTTATTGCTTACCCCTAACCATTACATTCTAGGATATATCTCAAGCTATTCAGGACAGTGATAAGACAAATGAAGAGTTTTGTGATGCTCTATGGAAAGTGGCCAAAGGGGCGGAGAAATTGGCAACTCACCTCGAACAAAAAGTGGGTACCTTCTAGACTTCAATTGGTAAAGGGAGAGATAGTGAGGCAAAGATGTCCCGTGTTGATGGAAAGTTCCAAAGTCTCAAGGATAAAGGAAATGCTATGTGTCCGACATGTGTTAAGGCTCATAGTGGCCCATGTTTCAAGAGCACCAATGCTTGTTTTGATTACGGCGAAGTGGGATATAAGAGGTGGGATTGTCCTTGGAAATGCAATAAGAGTAAAGAGGGTGATGAAGAGATGACTCGTCTTAGGTTCCCAAAATATGGGAGGACTCGTAATGGCATATGTTGGAGGAAACACGAGTGTATGCTTTGGGTATGGTGAGATAGGCCACAGAATTTTGATTTGTCCATATGTTCGACCTTTAGATCAAGGTGGTCATGTTGGTCAAGTGACTCAAGGAGGAGATGAGATGCCCGATGCTATTACTAGTAAGTTGAAGTTTTCATTTCTATTATGCATATATTGTTAGGCCTAGTGTGCCACTATTTCTTTTCTAAACTTATGGTTGCTAGTGGGTCTTCTTATGTGTAAAAGATGTTGTGTGGTATCTATATGTTATTGCTAGGAGGTTCATAGGTGTTGATCCAGGTTTGTATTGCATTAAGCCTTGCTTTATGGCTTGTTGGAGTTGGCATAGTGGACTTTGATGTCATTATAGGGATAAAATGGTTGCATGTGTGTTGTGTCTTCATGGGTAGTAGGACCTATAGAGTTAGACCCTGATTCACTAATGAACCCGTCTTTAAGAGGAAGGTTGTTAAGTGATAGTATAGATGGTAGATTCATTTCATGTCTTAAGGTATGACTGTGTCCTAAGGGGTTACCGCTTTTGTCATCTTGTGAGAAATGGAGGTATAAAACCTAAGGTTTTTTGTTATTGAGTTATTGATGGTGGTAGATGCGGCTTTCAATATCCCTTTCCGATATTTCAAAATAAGGGTAGTGTCTTTTGGTTGGACTAGTGCACTAATTATACCTATAAGCCTCATGAATAGGATCTTTTAGCCCCTACTCTAATAGGCTTATAGTGGTTTTAGTGATGATATGATAGTTTTTGTTCCCTAATTAGGTAGCGCAAATGAGTCTTTTGAGGGTTGCACAATAAAGTTTAAGGAAGAGGAAGGTTGGACATTAAATAGGAGAAATTGGGATTTTGGTGGTAAGAGGTAGTCTTCCTACGTCGTGTGATACCGGGTGATTGTATTAAGGTGAACCCTAGAAAGATGAAGGTGATTAGAGATTAGCCTAGACCTTGACTTCCTTGGGTTGGGAGCTTCTTGGGGCTTAGTGGGCTATTATTGGAGTTTGTGAATAAGTTCTCTTCTACTGTTCCCCTATGACTTAGTTGACCCTATGTAAGGCCAATGTTATGACCTACGTTTTGAGTAGGGTGATTTGATAGGTCAAGGAGTTGATTTTTCTTGTGTCATTCCTTGGTGCTAATAGGATTCACATGTATGATGGTTGATCCTTGATCCCTTCCAATCGAGGAAACCCAAAACTATTTTCAAGAAAACCTACATGAATTTTGCTTACTTTAGTTTGGACTTTTGAATATTATGATTTTTAAATTTCTATTGATGTATGAGTAGTGTTTATTTGACAATGTGAACGTGATTTAGACCATTATATGAGGATTTACTTTGGGTTTATGAAAGTATAAGTATGCATGTCCCCTTTTTGAATTACTTATGCATAAGAATTACACTACGGGTTTAAGTATGGAATTAATTATGTTTTCACTTCAATCTCATATTATAAATATTGATTTTAGATTGAGTCTCAATTACCCATGTCATTCCCTCATGGACCATAGCATATGCATTCATGTACATGGATTAATTTAGGAAATTATGTTATGGATTAAGCCCAATTTCATTTTATGGTATGAATTTGACAAAATGTTGGTTGTGAAAATATTATGATCACACATATAGCTATGATTTTTTTGGCTCATTGAGCAATTAGGGTGCTTGCATCATTTTGTGTCTGAATGGGCTATTCTTATGCATGAATATTATGACTATTAAATTATGATTTTGGCATTTGAGCCTAAGTATGAATTATTATGAATGGTGTTTGGCTTTAAGCCCAATTGTGCATTAAAATGATTTGGAAAGAAAAATGAATATTGCCTCTTTGAAAGTATGTATATGTATGTTATAAGTATTCTTATGGGATGACGACTTAGCATCGATGGATTGAGAGGGGTGTAAGTCTATAAGGGTTTCCCCATGTTCTTGTTGCATAGAGCCTTGTCTTGTGATCTTGGTTGAATTTAGATTGATCGGTTAGAGGTCTTATTGTAGTCTGGGCTACTTGCATAGCATGCTTCGAATGACTATAGAACCCGTAAGGTTGTAATATGATAGTTAAGGATGGTCAATCTATTTGTCAAACTACAATGGAGTAGTCACTTATCTAAGGATGATTTGAGGTTTGGGTTCTGCTTTCAATTGTGGAGTGGGGTAGGTGATATGCCTAGGTTATATGTTAAACTAGTAATGAGAATTTTGATTATTGGTGGAGTTGTTCGGTAGGCTTGTGCACTGGTTGTTCTATTGGGTTTCACGAATAGGGTCTTAAAACCCTACTTGGTATGTTTGTAGTGGTATCTAGTGATGAGGTATCAATTTATTTAGAGCTTGTGATCATTTGGGGATAGTGTTGCAAGCCTTGGGGAATGCGAGGTTGTTTGTAAATATGATAGGTGTGCATTATGGATATCAAGAAGGTGGTTAGAATTCTCAAGGATTATAAAGTGAGTGTGTGTCATTTTTCCCTAATAAGGCTAATGTTGCGGTCAGTGCTCTAATTACCCTAGCATGTGTTGTTGACGGTGGCAAGAAGGAGACTAGTAAGGTCCATTGGTTTGTTAGATTGGAAGTTAGGTTAAGCGAAGTTGAGTATGGTGGTGTAGCATTCTTGATGGTTCCAAAACTTCTTTGGTTAAGAGGTCTAAATTAAGCAAGTCCTTGATTTCGCCTTATTATATTTGAAAGTTTTGGGTGGAAAGATGGTAGAGTAGATATAGTCTCCCAAAGGGGAGATGGTAGTTCATTGCGACAATTAGAATAGGTGTGGTTAAGGTTGACAAATGAGCTTATGGTTGTGAGACCTTTTCGAGTGTGGAGGAAGTTGATAAGGTTGCATGTGGATGGGATTTGCCAAGGGATATGATTATAGTTTGTCTGGTTCTTTATGTTTCTAGAGGTTAAGAAGATGTGTTAGTGGCCCTAGTGCTATAGAACTCTTTGAGATGGTGGGTGATGTGGAGGATAAGTTGACTTGGAAGAAGGTCTCTGTGGAGGTGTTGGATGTATGAGTAGAGAAGTTTATTAATGAGGATGTGGTGTTCATTAAGGCCCTCATAAAAGGATCATCAAGTCAAAGGTGTCTCCAAGGAAGCCAAAGCAGTATTATGGGAGTGATATTCATACCCCACTCTCTCTAATAAAGCATAAGATAATGACTCAGTTCTTCATGTGGTTCCAAGTCTCATGTTTTAACCCTCCGTCATTCATATGCATTCATGTTGAAATTGGAAAGTTTATGATGATTTTACACTTATATTGAGATTTTGAAAATGGTGTTTTAAGTATAATATTGCATTTTGTTGGGGGCTGATTTTTTTATGATCACTCTTGTCTTGTACATCTCTTTTACATTCGGGGATGAATGTTCCCAAGGGGAAGATATTGTAATAACCCCAAAAGTGCCTGAAAATGTTCTTTGGAATGCCTGTAATTTTTAATTCCATGTATCTCATAATCCGTGAGCGATATAGGAAATCCGACTTCATATTCTTTTTCAGGGGGTCAAAATTAGGGGGAAGAGGGTTTAAACCTGATTTTGGAGCAATCTAATGACAATTTCAATTTTCAAAAATTTTTGTTTTTCGAGTCGATCAGCGACAGCACGGAGACGCATAGCTCTCACAGACATTTGTTAGTTTTTCCTCCATGATAGGTCTGAATCACGGACCTGTGTATTTTGTTGCCAGTAATTTTTATCTTGGTCCAAGACTTTTGCATCTTAGGCCTAACTGCTCCGAAATGTATTTTTTACCTATACTTAGGCTTATTTCACCCTCATATCATCCGAAGACATTCCCCAATATCCTCTAAACCATTAGATTCATACTTTACCCTAAATTTAAGTCCCAAAAATCAAGACCAATCTTAAGGATTTCTTCTAGGTTTTTCTTCAAGCTTAAAGTCTCCATCTCCAGTCATCACCAAGTTCACCTCCAAGTTAAGATATGTGAATTTCTTTGAAGGGTTCCTTTCACCATGATACCCAAGAATCCTTTTACTCAAATTTCTTAATTTAATGTTGATTTACAAATGGGTCCTGCATATTATGAAATTCACTGCACACTATATTAAAGCTATACATAGTTGTGATTGGTTTGCTGTATTTTGAGCTATAAATGTTGGATTTATTGTAAGATTTGATAAGGAGTTTTCACTTATATGTCTTGAGGGTGTCGCATGGTGTTGATTGTTGGTTTTATAATGGATTTTATTGCATGATTTCATCTCTAAATTGCATGGTTGTATACTACCATTTCACAACTTCAAAGTGTTTGAGAAAATGTCTGAATGTGGTTTCTTGAAGAGTTGAAGGTCCAAAGCATGAGATATGATATGAATGAATATAATATGATGAAATGAGGTTATTTATATGATATACTCTATATAAAATGTTGCATTAGACCATACCCTATTGGGGGTGACAAGAGCTCGGGTAACCATGTTGGGGGTTTATACTCATCAACATGCGAGGAGCTTATACTTGGTCACCGTGTTGGTAAGGTGTGATTACCATAAACCTTGTGAGAAGCTTATACCACACAACCACCAAAGGTTTAATAGCTTGGAATAACTAGCTTGGTCACTTCTACATATGATATTTTATATGAGCATGAGTTACTTGAGCATGTTTTACTTAAGCATTAATCATATATGTCATATTGTATATTATGCATATTGATTATGATACCTATCTATTGTTGCATTACATCTTACATACTTGATATATTCAGACATACTAATGCATACTCTATGCCTATATGATGTCACCATGTAGGAACCAGTGCCCAAATTGATCCTCCTCCTCCACGTGGCTAGTTTGGTCTTGTTCAATCTAGTTGGTAAATCCTCCCCTTCGGGGACCTTAGTATATGTTTGTCTTATTATGTAGAGAACACTCTTCTTTAGTTTCTATTTAGACTATATGGGTGAGCCCAATTGCTTTTTCTTGGGCCCTTCTCTTATCTATGCAGTAGAGGTATTATTGGACATGATATGTCTCTACGATATAAGCCTTGACTCTTGTACCTTGATTATGACATTGTGCAAGCTTTCCCCTTAGTCCCATTTCACTTATTCTACCTTTTATGGCATTTAACTGCTTCTGCAACCAATGATGTGTAAAAATAAGTTATGAGGCTTGTTTGGGGACTCTTCAGGCTCCCCATTCGCCATGTCATGTTTAGTCCCTATTTTGGGTAGTGACAACATGTTGACTTTATATCATGTAATCCAATAGGAGAATGCATAATCTTCATAAAATTCATCAACTAAATCCATTCTTAAATGACCCACCTTGAACATTTTGAAAACCTAGGCAATAATTCATGAAACATCTTGTAAATCATCAGTCTTTCATACTTATATCATAACTTCATAGTAAAATACATCATATGATAGTAAATACATCACAACATAAGCATTTTGAAATATATTATATACTTATGAGGTTTTCATAACTCGAAAATAAATAAAAAGATGAAAATGCTTTTGCTGCTTGGATGGAAGGAATCCATATAAAACCCACATACCATGTAATGTGAATTGGAGAAGAAAACCTTAAAACACTAGTTCCTTGGCTTATATAATACTTAAAGATTGAGAGCCTTAGAGATTTTGGGAGAAATTAAAGTTGGAAGAGAATAAGTGTTATGGTAGGGTTGGGGACTGATATGGCTAGATTTAGGCCTTAAACAATGTAGTATTGCACTTGGTGTGGGGAAATGTCAAACTATGTTTCATTAAGAACTATTAGGGGCCATCTATGAGCTTGATCTATAGGTCTTAGATTAGTTTATGGCTCGTTGGTTAGGGGTTTCATGTAGTTATACCCTTGAAATCTGGAAAGTATGTCTAAACCTCAATCTATGAATACCCTTCTATAGCCCGTCATTTTATCTATGGGTTGTAAACGATCATGCCCCAAGTGTAGGGTCTAGACGTGGCACAATGAATGGGAAACTCGAAGGAAACCCAAACAAGCACCTTAGTATATTGTTTTGTGGAATATAAAAACTAATATTTAACAAATATTTCTAAGCAAATAGGGCCTTGTGACACACTCTAGAGCGATGAATATGGGAAAGGGATTTTATGACTTGCATAGGAAGCAACTACTAAGGGGAAGGTAAGTGCGGATCATACTATTAGGAAACAGGGACTTAGGACTTTCATTACTTTCCATCGTTGTATAGAACATCAAAATATCATCAGATTAGGGATACAGACTAAAGGATAAGTCTCTATAAAAGGTCAGACATAGCATAATGAGTACAGCACATAGAATAGCATAATATCTAATAACATCTCTAAGCATAGAAAGTTAGAAAGGACCCTTAGGAGAAACCATAATTATGAAAATACCATTAATAAAACAAGTAGAAAAATGTTGCCAAGCGTGCCTGTGGGAAGGTCTCATGGACCGTGTGACCCTTACTTGATCCAAAACATAGAAAATTTCCATTGTTGATGGTCCGAAATGGTAATTCCACACTTAGAAAATTTTCATGCCAACACCCATACGGAGGGCTTCATGGCCCGTAAGAGCTCACATGGACTGTGTGTCCTCTTGTGAAGATTCACTTACAAAATTTCTTCATTGAAAATGTTTCAATGTAGTGATCTTATACATAAAAATATTTCACACACAATGCCTATATTGAGGGCCTCATGGACCATGAAGGGACTATACGATCTGTGAGAGGTGCATATGTGAAGTAGCATGGCCAAAATGTGTATTTTCAAGGCCACTTTCGTCCAAAAGGTCCACCACATGACCAGTTGTAACACCCCACATTTTACAATATTAGTACTATGCAAATGAAACATGATATGGTTTGGTCAAATTAGCGCCCATTTTTAAAAATGCTTGAATCTTATGTTATAGGGGGATATGTGCATCTAACGCTTAAGATGGTCGAGTGTATACATGTTTTATATCAAATTGAGGAGATCAAGTCCTTAAATGAATTAAGAGAATTGAGGTGCTTGTAGGACTTAGGAAGCTAGAGGTGACTCACCTACTTGCTTAGCTTAAATTGCTAGCTAAATGGATACGAGGCCTAATATCGGATTTGTCCAAGTCTGATCATGAATAAAGTCCTTGTTAAGGGTGTAACTTTAGACTAAGTTTTAGCATCATAAATAGATTTTATTTTCAGCCCAATAAGAACATAAAAAGAGCCTAAGTACATCACAACACACTTAACCATTTGGGCCCAAACCAAGTTTAGAGAAGTCTGGAAAATGGGCAGCCAAAGCCCATCAAGTTTGAGATCCATTTAGGCCCAAGTGTAAGGGCCAAGCTGCTGCATAACTAGCTTAATTATATGTTGGATTAGGTGGTCAAATTGTCAAAATAAGGTCTGCCAAAGTAGTCCTTTAAAAAGGAGTTACACGCAGCAAATTTCATTTGCTCTTAGACTTGGAAATTTTCATCTTTCATAATTTGCTCTCTACACTTTCTTAACATAGCAAAGCAGCCACAAGGGAACTTCTAGGGTTCTTGGAGCATCCCTACACCTTGAAGATAGTGGTAAGTAAGTTTACATATATATTTATTATGGGTTTCTTATAAAAACAAGAATTATATGCTAGTATGTTGTGCTGAAAAATTTGGACAGCATTTGTTTAGAAAGTTGCTGCACACTAGCCTATAGTTTTAGTGGCTTGTCTATAGTTTGTGGGTTGTATTATGAATATAAGTTGATGTTATTAACATGTATTGACTTATAGATACTACCATAAGGTTGCTTCCCTGATTTTGGTTTCATTTAACAAACGAGTTTTATTGTCCTATCTTAAGTGTGATGTTGATTGGAACTTGTGGGTTGTTGGATGGAAGGCTATTGGCTCACGTACTTCATGACTTCTTTGGTTCTGTTATAAGACTCTTTTATGACTTCTTGTATGTAAAAATGTCATTGGAACAGTTTTGTTAGAGTTGGAATAGGTTTGGAATTGTCGATGTTGAAATATAGCGACGAGAGGTAATGTTATGCTATCTATTTGTAGGTGGTGTAGAATTGTTATGTGTTGTGCTTTGTGGGATGTTGTAAGGCTATTATGGCACTAAAACAGGATTTACATGATGTGTACATGCCAATGTGTATTAGAAAATATGATTAGAGGCAGAAAGATTGAAAGAATATGCTCGGGTTTATAAATACACACTTGCTGCCTGTGTGTTGTTTTTTTTATGTGATTGGGCTGCCAAGATGTATCTATTGGCTGCTATAGCTAGTTTTATCACCTACTATGTTGTTGATAAATATTTGGAGGAAGAGAAGGTTATCTCTAGGTAGTAACGAGGTCATACAACGAGGTATGTAAGGCTACTTGATTTCATATTACTTGGCATGAAATCTAGATTCTTTCTTGGCACATAATGGCACTTGCCAACTCTGACAAAACTATTAATCGTGTCTCCACTCATTGACATGTTCATATGCTCCCATACATAGTCACCTTCAAATCTGCGTACATACGTGGATACCAAGTTACATGGTTTCTTTTTGCCAAATAAAGTTCACGAGTTGTTTCATCTCATACACATTTCATTATTTGTGTAACATACTCTTTTCATTGTCATATTGTCTTGTATGATTATCTACATATCACATGGTACATATACAGTCCTACAGCTCCAATATTTTGACCACCAAAAGAATCATCTCAAAGGTAATTGAAAGGTAAAGTATATTGTTTATTGATAGATGGTAGCCCGAGGGGTGGAAGAATCACCTAGCCATGGGTGGTAGCCCGAGGGGTTAAGGAAGAACCTAGCTAGGGACGATCCTAATATAGTTTTACCACTGATCAGCTGGTCATTGTATTACATACTATGCACATACTATATAGTAAAGGTAAAGTAATATAAAGAACATAAAGTACATGATCCCAAAGTATAACCAAAGGTGGTCTCTAATCTTACACTAGTGCATGGTTTCATTTGAGTTGTTACTTTATGTATAATGTTTCATGTCTTACATATTCAATACATTATCCTGTGTTGATGTCCATTACGGGGGACCTGCATTTCATATTGCAGGTACAGGTGCTAGTAGCTCTCCCTAGTAGAAGTACAGGACATCCAGTTGCTGATACCAAGCTCCAGGTTGCTTCGAGGCTTTGTTTGTGTCTAGAGCTTATATGTTTTTACTATATAGTTAGTTGAGGCGGTACCTATTCCGACCCTTGTCAGAAACTTTTCCTTATCAAAAAGCTTTGTAGACTATGTAAATTAAAGTGTGGTCATGTCTCGTCCTTTAAACACCGTAGCCCCAACGACCTAGCCATATGCATTTTCTTTTGGCTTGTTATCACTGTTTATTTCCTTAAAGGCATGTCAAATGTAGAAATCCCTTAGATTATGTATAGAAACTACATAGACACAGGTTGGTTCTCCCAAGCCTTATCGACAACGGGTGCTAGTCTACCCTAATTAGACTTTGGGTGTGACACTAGTAAAGCCTCACGCAGATCGTGTGGGATTCATGTGGTTTGGTCTTAAACTCCATCTTAATGCCAACACTTTATAGATAAGAGCCCTCCACATGACCCATGGTGAGTCACATGGCCCATGGTGCTACTCGTAAGGCGTCGCATTGGTCAAAAAGTTTTTGGAACATAATTCCAAGCACCATTAATGTCATCCAAAGTTAGGGTCCGTTCATAATCTCCCCCTTGGGAACATTCAACCTCGAATGTGTTAGAATAAGGCTTTAAAGGCTTGACTTAGAACATGAAACATCCAAACACAAG
This sequence comes from Solanum sejunctum, assembly GCA_025642045.1. Classification (NCBI taxonomy): domain Eukaryota; kingdom Viridiplantae; phylum Streptophyta; class Magnoliopsida; order Solanales; family Solanaceae; genus Solanum; species Solanum sejunctum. The sequence goes on from JAOTQJ010000007.1 coordinate 10,412,333, forward strand.
ACACAATGCATATTTCATCACTTGAAAATCATAAAGTCATTAAAACTCATATCAAAACATCTTTAAATCATTAAAAATGTATTAAAACAATTTTTATGTACATGTATACATGTCATGATATGAAATACAAGAGTGAAATAATTAGGAGCACTTGGGATTAGGAAGAACCAAATACCTTAGGCTTTTGAGTAGATTGGAAAAAATTGTGATATCATTTAATCAAGTCCAACTTTGTCTTCCATATGGCACTCTCCACATGTTGATTTCTCTAAAGCACCTTAATCGAAGCTACATTCTTGTTGAAATGCTACTTCACTTATCTATCCATGATACCAACTAGGACTTTCTCATAAGAAAAGTTCTCCACAACTCCAACACCTTCCGAGGACATAGTAGTATAAGGATCACCAAAAATCTCCTACATATAGACACATGGAAAGCTAGGTGATTAGATCTCGAATCCAGTGGAAAATCCAATCTACAAGCCACATTCTCAGTCTTCTCAGTAATCTCATAAGGACCTACATACCGGGACTCAACTTGTCCTTTTTACCAAAATGCATTACACCCTTCATGGGTGATACCTTCACATACACCTAATATCACCAACATAAAACTCAAGATCACTCTTCCTCACATTTGAATAAGACTTTTTATGACTTTGAGCCATTTCCAGCCTCTCCCTAATCAACTTCACGTTTCCATCCCTCTAACACCAAATTCGAGCCACTCAAAGCTATCTCCCCCAACTCAAACCACCCCATTGGATATCCATATATCTTACCATACAAAGCCTCAAATGGATCCATACCAATGCTAACATGAAATCTATTGATATAAGTAAACTAAATAAGTGGTATATGATAATTTCAATTACCCTTGAACTCTAACATAGAAGCGCTCAACATTTCCTCCAATGTTTGAATTATGGTGTAATCTTGTCCATTTATTTGAGGATGAAAGGAGGTACTTAACATCATCTTGTTACCAAGTCTTTTTTGAAATGATCACCAAAAGTGTGATGTAAATCTAGTGCCATGATCCGATATGATAGACCTAGGCACACCATGCAAGCTCACCAACTCTTGGATATAAAACCTTGCATAATCTTCAACACATAAGATAGTCTTCACTAGTAGGAAATGAGCCGATTTAGTCATCCAATCTATAATAAGCCATATTGAATCAAATTGTTTTTATGTCCTAGGCAAACCCACCACAAAATCCATGTTCACATCTTCCCTCATCTATGTAGGAATCTCAATATCTTTAGCCAAAACACCAGGCCTTTGATGCTCTACCTTTAATTGTTGACAATTAGGGCATTCAAATACAAACTTGGCTATGTCATTCTTCATAACATGCAACAAATACACTTCCCTCAAATCCCGACATATTTTGGTAGATCTTGACTGAATTGAATAGTGAGAGTTATGGGATTCACACATAATCACCCTCCTAAGATCATTAACATTTCAAACATATAGTCAACCTTGGTACTGGAGTACACCATCCCCCCTTGAGAGATAACTTCTATCTTCATTTTGGCAACGAATTTCCCTAAATCCTTGATTAATAAGAACATAATAAGATAAATAATTTACTTCACAAATCCCTATTCTTTGAGTTTGAGGTTGCAGAATGAATTCGTCAAAATTCTTTTTAGCAACATATCTTTGTTCTCGGTATCTTTGATTAGTTTGGTGTTTACATTTATGAACCAATGAAATACCTATGGTTTGATACATAAGAAATTCTCCATTATTTTTTTATAGAGAACCGAATGGGTTCAATAATTAATACCCCCTTCTTTAGCAAGTCTGTAAGAGGTAAATTTGCCTGAATCAGCATTATATCCAAACACATTTCTCTCCTTTGAATTGACGATATAGTAATTTTGGTTGGATTTGTCAGTCGAAGCAGGAGACAATATACCTTGATATTTTCGAGCAGATTTTGATTCAAAGCATCCTTCCATTTCAATTGAAAAAGCAAATAACGTTGCAAGAACAAATCTAGTTCTGCTTCCGTCTTGCTTTTGTATTGTTTTTTAGTTTTACCCTTTTTTGTGTCTGATTCCACGTAATCTTTTTCAAGATTGTTTTGATGTTTTGAGAAAACAAGGCCCAAATTTTCTTTGTTTTCTATACCCAATCCATGCTCTCCTTGACTTGCGGGTTCTTTTGCTTTTTGAGTTCTTTTTTTTTTTATTTGATGGTATAAAAAAGTTTTGTTTTTGGTTTTTATTTTGACTAACCTTTTCATTTGTACTCAATTTTAAAGAAGGAATTTGCTTGGTATAATCCACGGTTTTATTTTATAGACATTAGAAAGTAGTAAAAATTTTGGGAAGAACCAAAATTTCAGATTCAATATGGGATGATTAAATATTTTTTCATTCATTCCCATCCAATCAAAAAAGACGTTTTTAGAATTTTTTTGAGTTTTTTCTGGGTTTTGATGAGTTGTAAGATAAAAAAAATATTTTTCTCAATTATTTGATAATTATTAATACCAATTTGATGATTTGAATTACTGTTGGTATCAATCTTAACCCAGGCCTCAATATCTCCTGTTTGTCTAAGAGAAAAATGGAGAATTTTCCAATCAAAATATTTTCTATCGAGATTTCTTTCTATATCTAGAATATTGCCTTTTCTTAGATAATTATTGATATGAAGATTGCCGGGCATATCAACAAAGTTGTGTTTGGACGGGTTGGAATTATACGAAATTTCGAAGTTCTTTTTTACTTGAAAGGGTAATCTAGAAATAAATGAGTCACTTTTATTTTCATAATTCATCGATTTAGATGCTAAAAGATCATATCTATAACATTTTTTAAAATTCTCTTTTTCGTTTGATAATGAAGAGAGTTTCGAATCATTTTCTTTTTTGTAATGACTTAATTGGTCTTTTTCATATGAATTCCATTTGTTTAAGTTTCTATTTTTATTTTGAGTCATACAACTTTGATTAACCTTAGTTCGCCATTTTTTTGGCATTAATCTAGACCATCTAATCTGAGATAAATCGTATTGATAATGCCGTCTTAACCAGTTTTTCCATTGATTGATTCTATAACTCTGAAGTTTCTTATGTTTTAATTCTGAATGAAATATTCCTAGTGTTCTAAAATAGTCCTTTATTTTAGTCGTAAGGAAACAAGACATTGTGTTATATTGAAGAACAGATCTAAATTTAGACAAATTAATAACTTGGGTTTGTGATAATTTGTAAAATACATATGCTTGTGACAAGTAGGATAAATCACAAAAAATATGTGAATTTTGCTTACTAATATTATAAACTGACTTTTTTATAGTCGAAATAAAGATAAAGTGAATTTTTTTATTATTAATTTTTTCTTGATTTATTTCATTATTGTCATTATTGGAAATGGATTTCTCAATCAATTTGTTTGTTGATTGAAGAAAGAGTTGTGTAGTAATTCTAGGAATATTAATGATAGATAAAAATAGATCGATGTATAATCTTGGAATGAATAATTTTCGAAAATAATGGAATTTCCGTATTACTCGAGTATTTCTGTTTTTTAATTTTTTCCAAAAATTTTTTGGCGATTCGAATTTCTTAATATTATTTGTTTTATTAGTATTAGGCTTAATGTCTATTTCTGGAGTTACTTTCTTTTTCTCTTTTGTAATTCTTTCTATTTGATTTTTTATTGTACTTGTTCTATCAGTCAAATCCTTCATTTTTGTTTCTATCAGTGAAGAATTTAGCCGATTTACAGATTCAATTTGACTAAATGATTCGTTAATTATTTGATTACTAATTAGATAATCTTTATCTTTTTCCGTTTCATTC
>JAOTQJ010000007.1:10421898-10436922 GCA_025642045.1 Solanum sejunctum
CTTTGCTTAGCGGAGACATACGGAGCTGGGTTGGGATGGCATCATGATGTGTGAGTGCTGGGCCGAGTTCGCCCCGACTCACGGGAGCGCGTGGCACCATCGCCTCGGCTCCATAAACTTGCATGATGACCTTTATGCTTTATGGTACGTGAAAGCTTGGCACCATCGCCCTAGTTCACGATGCTCGTTTGAGGTTTGTGTTGGATATTTCAGAGATTTGAAACTTTTGGTGTTATGCTGTGGTATGGTGCGCGTTTGGAGGTCGCCATCGTTTCCGTACGATATGCATTATTTTGATGTTTGAATAAATAAATATTTTGATGTTGACATACAGGTTTGACTTTCATATTTTCTGATTTGGATTATTACTTTCACTTACATTTTGGGCTTTTTGCTTTACATACTTAGTATGTATTTCGTACTGACCCCCCCTCCTTTTGGGGACTGCATTCATGCCTGCAGGTACATACGAACAGGTTAGAGGGTCATCTTCTTAGGACTTCCATCTACCGTTGAAGTGCTCCCTTGCATCAGGAGCAGATCGTTGGTATATACTTGTACACGTTCTCTTTGTATTTTGCATATATATATATATATTCGAGGGTATGGCGGGGCTCTGTCCCGCCTTGTGATCCATTTTCTGTACATAGAGGCCTGTGGATACATGTGGGTATGGGAAATTATGTTGGTATGAACTCGTTTGTATGATATGTTTGTTGAGCGGCTCTGCAACATAATAGGATTTTTATGATTTAAAATCCTATTAGAGAGAGGACCTTAAGAGCTAAGGGGGAGATGATGATGTAAGGAATCGAAGTAGATCTTGAGTGTTTGGATTGTGATAGGCTGATCAAGATGACGTATCAATTCATTTTTGCCTCATATAGTCCTTATACTTCAATTGAGCTAATATTCCATTCCCTCCGGGTGTATCATAATAGGATTTTTATGATTTAAAATCCTATTAGAGCTTCATGAATAGATGAAGAAATTCTGGTTGTGGAGATTCAAATTCATGAAGAATAACTTACCTTGAGGAGGAATCTTGGAAGCTAATCCTAACTTGATGATTTTCTTGATGATTCTTGAGTGTTTATGTTTAGGAATGAAGGGAGAGGATTTTGATCATGAAAACTAATGTTTTATATGTTTTGGGGATCATAAATATACTCCTAAAGGTGTTAGGATAAATTTACGCTCAAATAAAAGGAAAAAAAAAAGTCCTCCTTAACCAATGAGGGTCCGCGACGTGCTCCATACGCGAACTTTCGGACAGCTCTGCACCTCTTCACTAAAATGGTCATAACTTTCTACTCCAAACTCTGATTAACGCAAAATCAAATCCGTTGGAAATATAACTTGAATATATTTTATTTGATATATTATGGGTTATCTAACTCATTATACTTTAGGAGATACGATCATTTGAAGTTGACCCTTCTATGCACTCATACGAAAACTTAGTTGCTAGAAATTCTTTGAACTTGGCTTGATGTAAAAGATCTTTTATGACTCTATATCACACCTAATATACTTTAAATACTTAGGAATTGATCCTAGCATGTATATACAACTTACAAGTTATTGGTTCACCTAACTTTTATACAATCATATATTAGAACTAAGACCTCATATCAACTCCAATTCTATTCCCATACTAAGAAATTAACTTTAACATGTATGCTTAATTAAGAATCCTCAATTAAAATACTATATCATATGAAGGATGACTCGGTCTTAGCTTAAAAAAAAATTTGGGATGTTACATGGAGTGCCACATGGCTAGTCAAACCTCGAGTGAGGGCTCACTTTTTCAAATTTTCCATCCATTCACTAATGACATTTTTCATAAATTTTAATTACTCTAATGACCTTTTTAGACTTCCAATGCCATCTTAACCTCACCAAAAGACTTAAACCCTATCCCAAAGGATCAAACTCATTATTCTCATCTCAAATACACCCTCAATTCTCTCAAAAGCCTCCATCAAAACCCCAATACCTATTTCAAGAAAACTCAAGAACAAGTTTAGATTCCAAGACCCACTTACAAGCTTCCGTTCTTTCTCAACTCAATTTCAAGGAACTTAAAGTCTAAGGTATATGGGTTGATCTTTGATTCCTTCCAATCAAGGAGAACCAAAATTTATTTTCAAGAAAACCTACATATATTTTGCTTACTTTAATTTGGGATTTTGAATATTATGATTCCTAAAATTTTGTTGGTGCATTATTAGTATTTATTTGATGATTTTAATGTGATTTAAATCTTTATATGAGGTTTTACTTTGGGTTTATGAAATTACTAGTAGGCATGTCCCTTCTTAAAAGCTTGTTTATGTATGGGTGAACTTATGGTGGATTTAAATATAGATTTAATAGTGTATCTTTCCTTTAATTTCACAATATATTGTTGATTTTGGATCTAATCCCAATTACCCATGCCTTCTTCTATCATTCATAGCATATGCATTCATGTTCATAAAAATTTATGGAAATTATGTTATGGGTTAAGCCCTATTATGTTCTATGATATGAGTATGATAAAATATTGGATATAACAAGAATGTGATCACATATATGTATATTAAATATTGCTCTATAAGTATTTTGGGTTCTTGCACCATTTTGTATATGAATGGGTTATTCCTACGCATGAGTATATTGACTACGAAGCTATGATTTTGGCATTTGAGTCTAAATATGAATTTCTATGAATGGTATTTCGCTTTAAAGTTTAAGGATGTATTGAAATGATATTGAACATGAATACTGTCTTTAAAAGCATATATGTATATATATATGTATATATATATATATATATATATATATGTATATATATATGTATATATACACACATATATGTATTCTTGTGGGATGATGATTTAGCACCGACGGATGGAGGGTTTGCTCTCTTTCCTTGAACTATGTGCCTAGCATAGGTTTTCTTTCCAAAATAGGAGTGATTCCATAAGGAAATATGCCTCCGAAATAGGAGTTGTCCTGTAAGGAGAAGAAAAACCTTGATTTGATTTGTGATTTGTGAAAATCTTATTCGAAATTGGAGTTGTCCCATAAGAAAGGTTACTTTGTGTGAAATGGGAGTTGTCCTGTAAGGTGAAGTATGGTCTACCCTTGGAAAGTAGACCACCTCTTTATCGATGAGGGGATTTCATCGGGATTCTAAGTAATAGCTTGATTGGTCTTACTCATGTCGGTTAAGGTCAAATCCCCATTATATATGAGAATCATTTGCATTTCAGGCATCATGAACATCATAACATCTTGTTATATTACTTTTCTCGATATTAATTCTTTCTATATTATGTTCCCTTATCATTTAACCTTGATATGCAGGTTTTGGTAAGTTACATGCATTGAACCCCATGTTATTAGTGCATTCAAACGTATTAACGCATACTCTTGCCTACATGATTTTACTATATAGGGAGGGAGGACCCTGATCATCCACCATTCGATCCTTAGCTTGGATTCTGGTTTTGCTTGTAATGGTGAGTCCTATCTTTCAAGGTCGAAGCACTATCCATCTATCTATGCTACCTCTTTCATTTTATCTGTACTTAAGGGTGAGCCGGGGGTATGTCTTGGCCCCTGACCCATCTATGCAGAGGCATTGTTGGACACCTTGTAAATCTCTTTACGATATATGCTATGAGTTATGATTAAGTCTATGTTATGTATTTGGTTATATTTGAGTATTGATATGTGACTTGACCTTATGTTGATGGAAAGATCCTAAGTCCCGAATTGCCCCCATAGCATGAGTCCTACATAATTGTCTCTTAGTATTTATATGTTATGTGTTATTTGAACTCATGCTAACCCTTTTCCCATGATGTCCCAAAGCGTGAGTCCTACTTTCCCATCCCATGGGACTATGTGTTTATTATTGATTATGCTTCCGAATTAATGTTGCGAGTTTTGGTATCTTGAGGCTTGTTTGGGGACTCTCGGGTTTCCATATATCATATCACATCTAGGCCCTAGGTTCGGGCCATGACAAAGAAGCTATCAAAGCCCTAGGTTTGTAAATGATCCTCAAAGTCCAATATGCTGCATCGAGTAGAGTCCTATTTATGGGCGTGAAGTGGACCATGCCTATAAGTGGGAGGCTATAATGACGTTCTAGGAATTGTCTCACTTTTTCATGTCTTAAATGGTGTTGTGAGTAGTTAGTTAGCTACTTGATCTTGATAATACCCTTACTTTATTACAGAAGATGCCTCGTGGTAGACCTGCCAGACTAGCCCCAGCTAATGAGGGTCAAGCAACTCAAGGGCCTCGGGATAAGCCGATCACTCATGGTGAGTTCCGTATATCCTTTGTCGTGCTTGCCCAAGTGGTGACTACTCAGGCTAGGCAGGATAACCTTCCTCAGGATTCCACTGTGGATTCCAGAGTGAGAGATTTCACTTAGATAAATCCTTCGAAATTCTTTAGGTCTAAGGCTGATGAGAATGCTTAAGAGTTTATTAATGATCTCTCCAAGGTATTATCAGTTGAAGGATGTAGCACAGGTGTGGTATACTCTGTCATCTATGGAGAGGGTTTGTGGTTATGTTGTTAATTGGGAAGAGTTCAATCTTGCTTTTCTAGATTTTTTCTTCTCACTTAAACTTGTAGAAGCCAAGATACTGAGTTTATCAACCTCAATCAGGGTAATATGAGTGTGAAGGATTATACCCTCAAGTTAACTAAGCTCTCCAAATATGCTCCGACACTTATGGCTGATCATCATACAAGAATGCACAGGTTCATATCTAATGTTTCTAACTTTCTTAAGAATGTCATTCGGCCATGCTTAATCGGGATATGAACATATCTAGACTTATGGTTTATGCCAAACATATCGAAGGGGAGAAGCTCAAAAGGAGGAGGATGCATGATCCTAAGAGGGTCCATTTTGATGGTGGGTTCTCCAACTCTTGGGGTGGTGGTTTTGGCCAATTCTAACAAAGCCAAGGTTTAGGTGCTCAGGTTGCTAATGCTAAGGTTCCTCCTCCTAGGGAACCGGTTGGTAATGTTCAGGGGTACCCTGTGTGTACCAAATGTACGAAGCACCACACAGGTCCATGTTGTTGAGAGTTAGGTGCTTGCTTTGGGAATGGTGATAAAATTCACAAAGTTGCTAATTATCCCAAGAACCTTCAATTGGTCAAGTTCAGGTGGCTCAAGGTGGACAAGTTCAACCAAGGGTTCTTCAGGGTGTTTCTGTAAGGAATAACAAGTTTTATGCTCTTCATGTGGGTCAGGAAGTTGAGAAGGCTCTGGATGTTGTGACTGGTATGTAAAAGTCTTTGACTTTGATGCTTATGCTTTGCTTGATCCAGGTGCAAACTTGTCTTTTGTGACCCTTTTGTTGGATATTAAATTTGGTTTGAGTCCAGAAATGTTGAGGGGGCCTTACTCGATTTATATTCCTGTGGGTGAATTTGTTGTTGCACATAGAGTTTATCGTGGTTGTCCTATTTATATGTTGCATAAGGTATCCCATGTGATCTTGTGGAACCTAAAATGTATGATTTTGATGTGATTCTTAAAATGGATTAGTTGCATGCATCGTATGCCTCTATAGATTGTAGAACCCATAAGGTCAAGTTCCAACCTCCCGGTAAGTCCATCCTTAAATGGAAAGGTAGTGACTTTGCTATTAAAGGTTGTTTTATTTCCTACATCAAAGCTTGGAATATGATCTACAAGGGATGCATATATCACATTGTGAGGATTAAACATGTGGAGTATGAATTGCTTACTCTCGAGTCTGTCCTGGTGAGGAATGAGTTTCCAGACTTGTTTCCTAAGGACTTGCCTGGTATTCCTCCTGAAAGAAAGTAGACTTTGGCATAGATCTTCTTCCAGATACTTAATCTATCCCTATTCCTCCCTATCATATGGCACTGAGCAATTTGAAGGAATTAAAGGATTAGTCAAAAGATTTGTTAGAGAAGGATTTCATCAGGCCAAATATATCTTCATGGGTTACTCTGGTGTTATTTGTAAGAAAAACAGATAGATCCTTTCGGATGTGTATCGATTATAGGCAAATGAACAAAGTGACCATTAAAAATAAGTATCCATTTCCTAGGATCGATGACCTATTTGACTAACTTTAAGGGGCTACTCACTTTTCAAAGCTTGACCTCCGTTTTGGGTATCATCAGTTAAAGGTTAGAGAATGTGACATTCTAAGATGACCTTTCGGATGAGGTATGGGCACTTTGAGTTTGTTGTGTTGTCGTTTGTCTTAACTAATACTTTGGTTGTGTTCATGGATCTTATGAATCAGGTGTTTAGGGCTTTACTTGATAGATTTGTGGTTGTTTTTATTAGTGATATTCTTATCTATTCCAGAAGTGAATGGGAGCACATGGGTCATTTGAGGTCGGTTTTGCAAACCTTGAGAGAGAAGAAGTTATATACCAAATTTAGCAAGTGTGAGTTTTGGTTGGGTGAGGTTGCTTTTCTGGGACATGTGGTGTCTGGTGATGGTCTAAAGGTGGATCTGAAGAAGACTGATGTGGTAAAGAATTGGCCTGGACTGTTGACTCTTTCGGACATTTGAAGGTTCCTTGGGTTAGCGGGCTATTATAGAAGGTTTGTTGAGGGGTTCTCATATGTTTCTTCTCCGTTGACTAAATTGATTCAAAAGAAGGCTAAGTTTATATAGTTGGATGAGTATGATAAAAGTTTTTCAACTTTGAAGGATCGACTTACATCGTGGAATGGACGGGTTCGTGGTATATTGTGATGCCTCTCAAATTAGGTCAGGTTGTGTACTTATACAACATGGTAATGTAATAGCTTATGTATCAAGGCAATTGAATGTACATGAGCGTAAATCCATGACCTTAAGTTAGCAGTGGTGGTCTTCTCTTTGAAAATTTGGAGACACTATTTGTATGGGGTTTATGTGGATGTTTTCACCGATCACAAGAGCTTGCAATATGTGTTCACTCGAGACAAAGTAGATGGTTCGAACTCTTAAAAGATTATAACTTGCGTGTTCTATATCACCCCGGGCAAGGCAAATGTGGTAGCGAATACTCTTTGTAGGCTATCCATGGAAAGTGTGGCTCATATTGAGGAATGCAAGAGGGAGTTGTTAAGGGATGTCCACAGTTTAGCTAGATTAGGAGTTAGAGTGGTCAATTCCAGTGATGGTGGTATACATGTTCTATTTAGGGTGGAATCCATGGTGGTTGTTGATGCGAAGGCTAAGCAAGATCTAGACCCATCCTTGGTTGAATTGAAGAAATTGGTTGCCAAAAAGAATATTGAGATTTTCTCCCAAGGGGGAGATGGTGTACTACGATATCAAGAGCGGTTATGTGTTCTGGATGTGGATGATCTTAGGAAGGTGATCATGAGTGAAACGCATAGTTCTCACTATTCTATTTACCTGGGGGCTACTAAAATGTATGGGGATTCAAAGGAGGTGTATTGGTGGCATGGTATGAAAAGCGACATACCAAGTTTGTATTTGAATGAACAAATTATCGACAAGTGAAGGTGGAGGATCAAAGGCCCGTTGGATTGACTCAAGACATGAGATTCCTACTTGGAAGTGGGAAGACATAAATATGGACTTTGTGGTTGGGTTGCCTCAAACCGGAAAGTAATTTCATTCCATTTGGGTTATCGTCGGTTGAATTATTAAATCAATACATTTTTTATCGATTGAGACTACTTTTGGTGCCGAACACTATGTGAAGTTGTACATTAGGGAATTGAGGTTGCATGTAGTTCCTAGATGTATCATATCGGATCGGGGTACCTAATTTACTTCACACTTTTGGAAATCATATCAAAAGGGACTTGGTACTAAAGTCAAGTTGAGTACCACCTTTCATCCCCAAACCAAAGGACAATCCAAGAGGACAATTCAAACCTTGAAAGATATGTTGAGGGCTTATGTGTTGGAGTTCAAAGGTAATTGGGATGACCATCTTTCACTCACTGAGTTTGCTTATAATAATTAGCTTCCATGCTAGCATTGGTATGGTACCATTTGAGGCCTTGTATGGTAGAAGGTATAGATCTTGGGTGGGATCATTTGAGGCCTTGTATGGTAGAAGGTATAGATCTTGGGTGGGATGGTTTGAATTAGGGGAAGCGGCTTTGATTGGGCCAGACTTGGTAATGGAGGCTATAGAGAAAGTGAAATTGATTAGAGAAAGGTTGAAGATGGAACAAAGTTGCCAAAAGTCCTATTCGGATACTAGAAAGGGGGAACTTGAATTCCAAGTTGGATATTGGGTGTTTGTGAAAGTCACCTATGAAGGGAGTGATGTGTTTTGCCAAAAAAGGGAAGTTAAGTCCCCGATATGTAGGGCCTTATGAAGTTATTGAACGAATTGGTAATATGGCATGTAGAGTGGAGTTACCACTGGATTTGAGCTCTATTCACCCGGTCATCCATGTGTCCATATTGAGAAAGATGGTTGGGGATCCTAGTACTATTATGCCTTCGGAGGGCATTGAGGTGAAGGAGAACTTGTCTTATGAGGAGGTCCCGGTAGTAATTTGGGATAGACAAGTGAAATGGCTTCATAATAAGGATGTGTCTTCGGTGAAGGTTCTTTGGAGGAACCAACATGTGGAGAGTGCTACATGGTTGGCAGAGTTGGACATGACGAAGCGGTATCCCTATCTTTTCCAATCTACTCAAGCCGAAGATATTAGGTTCTTTCCTTCTCGTTAGTCCTAATTCTTTCTTTCTTGAGTCTCATGATATTGCATGCTTACATGTGCATTAGAATGGTTTCTGTGATGTTTTGAATAGTTTTATTTTTAACATGAGATTTAATGGCTTTGCAATTTCCAATGACGAAATATGCATGGTATCTTGTGTTTGAAAGTTTCATGTTCTCACCCAAGCCTTTCAAGCATTGTTCTTGCATATTCGGGGACGAATATTCCCAAGGAGAAGATTATGTAAGGACCCAAAATTTTTCAAGCTTATTTATTTTGTTTAAGGCCATCATGGGCCCCCTATGTCAAGCCAAGTTCAAAAGGATTTCTATTGGCTAAGTTCAACACAAGTACCGGTAGAAGGGTCAAATTTAAACAATCGTAACTTTTAGCACACTTGGAACTGGGTGGCTCATAACATGTCAAATGAAATCCCTTTTAGTTAGCTTCACAACACACTTGGTTTCACTTCATTCTGATGTTTGAGGATGGAGTTATGATCATTTTTGTGAGACCCTTTTGTGCGGTGGTGTCAAACGGACAGTTTGACGGGTAGTGTTGCCTTTGACGGGCTGTTTGGATGCCTTGGAACTGGAAAGGGGCATTTTTTGCCTAATGTATATGACACGTCCAGTGGCACAGACCGTGTGCCTTGCCACTGACCATTGGATGACCCGTGGGGTGTACAAGAGAGGCAAGGTAGCATGGAAGGGAGTTTAGGCTAAGGATGGTGCCACGGGCACCTTTGATGGGCTGTGTAGGCTCAAATGGCTCATGAGCCTGAGTCATAGGGTGGCCTAGCCATATTTTCATGCCTAAGTGTGGTGCAACGAACCATTAAACGGACCGTGAAGCGTCACATAGCCCGTGAAGTGGTCCGTCAAAGTGCCGAGACGTGAATTTTTTCTAAGTTTTCCCAACTCCCTTTTTTTTCTAAGTACCTTTTGATGGGCACTCCACATGACCCGTGGAGTGCCACATAGCCAGTCAAACCTCCAGTGAGGTACTTTGTCAAATTTTCCATCCGTTCACAAATGACATTTTTCGTAAATTTTAATTCCTCCATTGACCCTTTTAGACTTCCAATGCCATCTTAACCTCACCAAAAGACCTAAACTCTATTCCAAAGGATCAAACTCATTACTCTCATCTCAAATACACCCTCAATTCTCTCAATAGCCTCCACCAAGACGATAATACCTATTTCAAGGAAACTCAAAAACAAGTTTAGATTCCAAGACCCACTTCTAAGCTTCCATTCTTTCTCAACTCAATTTCAAGGAACTTAAAGTCTAAGGTATGTGGGTTGATCCTTGATTGCTTCCAATCAAGGAGACCCAAAATTTGTTTTGAAGAAAACCTATATGAATTTTGCTTACTTTAATTTAGGGATTTGAATATTATGATTCCTAAAATTTTATTGGTGCATGGTTAGTGTTTATTTGATAATTTTAATATGATTTAAACCCCTATATGAGGTTTTACTTTTGGTTTACGAAATTATAAGTAGGCATGTCCTTTCTTAAGAGCTTGTTTATGCATGGGTGCACTTTTGTTGGATTTAAATATGGATTTAATGGTGTATTTACTTTAATTTCATAATATATTATTGATTTTGGATCTAATCCTAATTACCCATGCCTTCTTCATATCATTCATAGTATATGCATTCATGTTCATGAGAATTTATAGAAATTATATTATGGGTTAAGCCCAATTATGTTCTATGCTATGAGTTTGATAAAATATCGGATATGAGAAGAATGTGATCATATATATGTCTATTGAATATGGCTCTATGAGCATTTTGGATTCTTGCACCATTTTGTAGGCGAATGGGTTATTCCTATGCATGAGTATATTGACTATGAAGCTATGATTTTGGCATTTGAGTCTACATATGAATTCCTATGAATGGTATTTAACTTTAAAGATTAAGGATGCATTGAAATGATCTTGGAAATGAATATTGTCTTTGAAAGCATGTGTTTCTGTGTGTGTGTGTGTATATTAGAGTTCTAAAATATTTCTTTTGGGATTTTATAGTTTTTTTCCGAGTTCCTTAAAAATGGGGTGAAAAAAGGAAGACGCTTTTGGAGAGAACCAAAGGGAAGTTCAGTTTCCATTCCCCAAATTATTAAAAAACAAAAATCATCTTTTTGTTTTTTATTTTTTCATCAACTCTCTGCGGGAACGGTACAGTTTAGATATATGCCAAGCTTTCATACAAAAAGAAAATAAAATTTTAATCTGAATCCCGTCTCTCAACCAATTTTTGAAAAATTCTATTTCTGATAATTGAATGCCATTATAAGTATATTTAATCTACATTTCTCTATTCCATTTCTGAAAATCATCAGACCATTCAGGAAGTTGCAAGAAGCACATACTCCCTATATTTTTGGCTATTATTAATGAAGGTAATATAATATATTTTCGAAGAATTGATTGAGTTATTAACATGCAACCTCTTACCATTTGCGCAAGAATATTGCTATCGCAGGTTTCTGCGATTATTATCTGTGTTTCTTACTTTTTTTGTTTGCCTCTTTTTTGTCCTTTTCTTTTTTCTCCTCTCTTTTTATTTGTTTCTTCTCTAGACGCTAGAATCTTGAATTTTTCTCCTTTACCGGTCCAATTTTGAAAAATTGATTTAATCAGTTCAGAGATATCAGAAGAAAAAAGATGGAAGGGGGTTATTCTATCGACAAAAAGGGGGGAATGTACATTTTCTTAAAATAGTTTTGAAATAGAAGTATTGCGCCTTTGAGCATGCATAGAGCCTTTAATTATACAGCGCCAAAAATCTGAGAGTTGCGAATAGCTTATTAAAACTGGTTTCTCCTCATCAGGATCCTAAGTCGTGTTGTTTTTGTTGTTGTAGTTATTATTGTTGTTTTTGTTGTTAGTCTTGTTAGTAAAAACGACAACACGTTTGGATTTTCATAAACAAAGTTGATGATCCATTGATATGCGATCTTGAAATTTACCTATTTGTTGGTCCAATTCGGTGATTAATTTATGTGACCAACGAGATACTTTTTTACTGATTTCTTTTGTTCCAATCGATTATTTTCCTGATTTTATCTAATTAGGATCAATTGCATTGAATATAAATTTTACAAATCTCGTTCTTTTTCTGAATTCACCCTTTCTTGTTCCTGGTCTGAAAATAAAGAAAGGCCTTTCAAATTTAAACTCGATTTTGGTTCGTTACGTTTGTTACCTTCGTTACCAAATTCATTGATTAAAGTTAAGAACTCGTCACTTTTTGTTGATAATGATTTTTTATCAACCATATATGCTTTTTGTTCAAATTCTTGATGATCAAATTCTTGGTAATCAGTATTCGGAAGAAAGATAGTATGAATCCTATTTAGTCTACCTTTCTCTTTCCTATTTTCTAGCAAAATATTTTTTATTATTGAAGATGAAAGTCGTTTTTTGATTGTTCCGCGATATTGTCCATTTAATAAAAGATGATACACTTTAGGCATGTATTCTTTTTTAGTATCATAATATTGTCCATTTAATAAAAGATGATACACTTTAGGCATGTATTCTTTTTTAGTATCATAATTACATAATCTAGTCTGTGTTTCGAATATATCCATAGAAAGAGATTCCTTGCCTAGAGTTTCAAGTCAATTTAAAAGTTTCTTATTCAGAGTATTAAATTTTTCTTTGTTGGTAGAAACCCACTGATTGTCCAGTTCATTAGGGAACTTTTTTGAAGTGACAATAGGGGTGTCTTTCTTTTTATCATTTTCCAAAAAGTTGATAAACTTGGCAGGTATGTAAAAACTATTCTTTATTTTCCATCACTTTTACATGTGTCAAAACAATATTGTGACATTTCGGTTCTTATAGCTTGCTCAAATCGATCATTCTTTATGTAACAAAACGGTCAATTTCATCGATTATAATCGAAAAGAAGACTCACAAAAGGTTTTTCAAACCCTAAGAGGTCAAATTTTTATTTTTTTTGTCAAGCAGTTGTAATTTAAAATTTTCCAGATTTCTCGTATTATTATTATTTAGATAAGAATCCTGATAATCATAAATTGGACTATTATTAGTATTAATATTGTTATAGCCTGTACTTTCCACCCCTTCTTTTGTTTTTAAGGCTTCTTTCAGTTTCTTAGTAAGAATGGGTGAAGGCATTCTGCCTAAACAGTAGACATAGGTAATAAATAAGAGAATACTAAAGATCCAAGCCATAGAATTTCTCAATTCTAATACAAGGTACTTATTAGATCGAATGTACTTATTCGATCTAATAGAATGATTTTGCCGTATCCAGACTAATACCAATCCAAGCCATTTCATGAATAAAATGTGACCAATTAACCAACCAACAAAATCACTTGTTACAAATAAGATCTTGTTGTTGCATCGAAAGAGATAAATGTTGACTAATCTGGCTAACATTGAACTTGGTAAAATGAAATGGTTGAATAATTGAAAAATGAGATTATTCAGGAATACACATTGAATGCTGAGATTACGCATTGAATTTCTGGTAGTAGATCCATAATCAAAAAAGTATTTGTGATTGTTCCAGAAGAAATGAAACAAAAGATATAGTAGAACTAGGATAGTTATTGTATGAGGTCTACCCAATGCTAGATGCAGATGCGCATAATAGATCATTATAAACATCATGAGCTATCCCGTAATAAAACTAGTTGTTGCTGATACCTTCTTCTCGGTTCCTTCTTCCATAACTAGAGCTCAGAGAAGGAAGAGATAAGAGCGCCCTATGGAGAATATTGTCAGAAATCCATAATAGAGTCCAACCATAACGACCGAATTGATTATATTCATGCATAATAATACTAGATTATCTAGTAGAAAAGATTGAAAAATTATCACAAAATCTCCCTTATTTCTTTTCTATTGCAATTTCTGGATTATTATATGATGATTTTTGAACTTTCCATATATAGAGAAGAAATAGAAATAGATAGACTAGAAACGACATCTGTTATGTCAATGACACCAAAGGGATATTAAATGAATAGAATTGGGACATGGATGGAATATAATGAAATAGAGCCACTTTGAGGTTCTCTCTAAAATGAGGCATGTAAGGGAGTTGCGCTCCCTCCTATACGCTCTACGTCTAGAAGATTTGTGAATCCCTCCTGCTTATATTAAAACTTCCAAGGTCTACCTCATGGGATCCAAGTTGAAAGCGATAAATTGAACAAGTATGGTCGTCCTCTGTTGGGATGTACTATTAAACCTAAATTGGAGTTATCTGAGAAAAATTATAGTAAAGTTGTTTATTAATGTCTCCGCGGTGGACTTGATTTTACCAAATACAATGAGAACGTGAACTCACAACTATTTATGCGTTGGAGAGATCATTTCTGCTTTTGTGCCGAAGCCCTTTTTAAAGCACAGACTGAAACATGTGAAATCAAAGGACATTACTATAATGCTACTGCAGGTACATGTGAAGAAATAATCAAAGGAGTTGTATTTGCTAGAGAATCGGGCGCTCCAATCATAATGCATAACTACTTAATGGGGGGATTCACTGGAAATACTAGCTTGGCTCATTATTACCTAGATAGTGGTCTACTTCTTCATATCCACCATGCAAGGTATACAGTTATTGATAGATAGAATAATCAAGGTATCCACTTCTAGGTATTAGCAAAAGTGTTACGTATGTCTGGTGGAGATCATATTCACTTTGGTACCATAGTAGGTAAACTTGAAGGTGAAAGAGACATAAATTTGGTGTCACGACCCTACCCAGGGGCCGTGATTGGTGCCGATAGGGCACCCAGACATACACTCTACCAAATTTTCATTCACAATAGCTAAGGAATTTCACGAAATTTTGACAGAGCTTCCTCTGTTTTTCTAACTAACCCCACCTGCAAACAGCGAACCCAACAGTACCAGACGTTGTCATATGAACATATATATATATATATATATATATATATACAAAGGCGGGCCGACAAGGTCACCGCGGTGGCAGAACCGCCCAACAAATGCATCATACAAACGAGATCATACCAACATAGTTTCCCACACCCACATGTATCCACAGACCTCTATGTACAGAAATTGGACCACACGACGGGACAAGGCCTGGTCATACACTCGAATATATATAAATATAAATGCAAAATACAAAATGAACATGTACAAGCATATACCAACGATCTGCTCCTGATGCAAGGGAGCACTTCAACGGTAGGTGGAAGTCCTGAGAAGACGACCCTCTAGCCTGTTCGTCTGTACCTGCGGGCATGAACGCAGCCCCCGAAAGGAGGGGGTCAGTACGAA
>JAOTQJ010000007.1:10443306-10461601 GCA_025642045.1 Solanum sejunctum
TAGAATTTTTGGATGGTGTAATTGTGAAGGTTATGAATTCTTGTATTGCAAAATAGTTGTGAGATTGTGATCCTTAGTGGCCTAATGCTAAGTGATGATTATATCTACATTCTAGTAATTTTCTACATATGATATATATTGTGCTGGGATTTTTTTTTTGAGTGCAAGCATGTAGTCTGGCGGTATGAGGTCTGGTGTTAAGGAGTTACTTGGTTCTTCATTATTTTATTTTAAGTTAGTTCTATTTGCTGAGTGCCCTGTTGTTAGTACTCACCCCTTGCTACATTTTGTAGGATGCGAGTCCAATTCCTCTGGTCAGACTTTTCTCATTATAGGATCGAGCTTCTGGATTATTCTTAAGATAGTTGCTTATGTCTTCAGCGGACCTTCAAGAATCCATTGTTATATTATGTTCTATTTGAGAACTAGACATTTGAGACATGTATTTTATTTGACAATTCTATATTTAGAAGCTTGTGCACGTGACAACTAGGTTTTGGGGGATTTTCATTAAGTTGACTTGTCATCCTCAATTGAACACTCATTTTTATTATAATTCTGTATTTTAACGTTATAGTTGGGTTGTAGGCTGACTTGTCTTTTGGGAAAAGACGAGTGTCGTTATGCCCAAATTTTAGATCGTGACAACAGCGTCCCTATATCTATCATTTCAGACAGAGGAGCTCAGTTCACAACACAGTTTTGGAAATTCTTTCAGAAAGGGCTTGGTACATCTTTCCATCCGCAAACAGTCGGGCAAGTGGAGCAAACCATATAGACCCTTGAGGATATGTTGAAGGCATGCATGATATACCTTAAAGGGAATTAGAATGATCACTTACCCTTGATTGAGTTCTCCTATAATAATAGTTTTCAGACTAGCATACAGATGACACCGTAGGAGGCCCTTTTTGAGAGAAGGTGTAGATCACCCATTGGGTGGTTTGACGTTGGTAAGGTAGGATTGATAGGACCTTAACTAGTCCACCAAGCTATAGAGAAGGTGAAGGTTATCCAAGAAAGGCTAAAGACAGCCCAGAGTCGGCAAAAGTCTTGCACTGATGTTAGGAGGAGAGATTTGGAATTTGAGGTAGGTGATTGGGTATACCTAAGGTATCGCTGATGAAAGGAGTTATGAGATTTGGGAAAAAAGAAAAGCTAAGTCCATGACATATTGGTCCTTACTAAATTTTGAGGATATTTGATAGTGTTGCTTACGAGTTGGAGTTATCAGTAGAGTTAAGTGTTATACATCTGGTATTTCATATCTTCATGCTTTAGAAATGCTTGAGAGATCCCTCTCTAGTTGTCCCCGTCGAAAGTGTTGGTATTAAAGATAATTTGTCTTATAAAGAAATCCCGGTGCAAATACTAGATCGACAAGTTCGCAAATTGAGAACCAAGAAGATTGCTTCAGTAGAAGTATTGTGGAGAAACCAATTCATAGAAGAAGCCGCATGGGAAGCAGAGGACGACATGAAAGCCAAGCACCCACACTTATTTATTGGCCTAAATGAGGACCTTGAAGGTAAATTTTTCATGATTGATCTCAGAGACTTATGTCTATTTAAGTTCAGTAATTTTGTTGTCTTGAGCTGAAAAAATTTCACATCGATATCATTCGAGGGCGAATGATACCAAGGGGGAGATATTGTGACACTCAATGCATTACTAAAATACCCCTAGAAAGAAACCATGTGCATGACACGTCCTCCCATGCTCTAATCGTAAATCTGAGACCAGATTTGTGATCACTGCAAAAAAATTAAGTGGAAAAATAATCTCGACTCGATTTTAGAGCAATCGAGTCAAAATAAAATTTTTGCTAATTAATTTTCGAGCAGTGAGTGTCCACGCCCAGGGCACAACACGTCTGGGACATGGAACAACACTTGGCATTTTATTTAGTTTTTGACGGGAAGCTAAAATTCGCAAAAATGGTGAAATACATATGTCCGCACCCCTAGCGCAACGCGAATATATGGTATCAGACAGAAAAAAATTTCTTTTGTTTAAGGAGGGGTAGTTTTGACTTTTTTCATCCTCCTTAAACCTTAATTAGTTAGTTTTCGCACGATTAATTCATAAAAAATGTCTTACTTCTTCATTAACGTTAGAAAAGTTTCAAGAAAATCCAAGCGTAGAATATAGAACCCGGCTAGGGATTCAAGAATCTCTTCAATCCTTATAAGAATTTGAATTCTCATGATGTAAGTCTCTCCAAAAATTATCTTACTAATCATTTAGTAACTTAAATACTAGTTTTCACCCAAGATAACAATTACATGTTGAGAGTAAAGGTCCCTATATTTCTTGTAAGTTTATTAAAGTATTGTTCATGCATAAATTCTTGATAAGTATCATGACTCTTGTTAGTTTTACGATTGATTCAAGATATTGAAACAAGATTTATAACCATGGATGAAATTATGTGAACTCTTTGATGTATTTCGTGAAAAGTTTTAGAATTTACAGTTTTGGGTAAGTCTATAAATTATTTGAAATTCTTGCTTTCGTAAGATATCTGAGAAATAAAGACTATGTTGAAATACCTTGTATTGATACAACTTTCAGACAAAGAAAGGAGTTGAGTTGAGCAAAACTTTAAAAAAAGCTAAGTTGGGTTAAGTCCCTAAATGATCAAAGATATATTTTGAGAACTCTTATTCCTTAAGTTATGAGCAATATATAAGTTATTTGTGAGTAGTATTGAGAACCAATATGAATGAGAGTAGAATTAATAACTTGAATTCATAAACTACGTAGCCAGCGTAGGATAGAATTATACCAAGGTATATTTCCTCACATGCCACTAAGATGGCCCAGTTTTGGGTCGGATCCACTTACCTAGTTTTTCATCCCCTACCCCGGCAAAGTACGGGACGGCTCTGACAATGTGGAAAAGACGTTGTATCACCATGAAGCTCATGATGGTGATTGTTGATTAGAGAACCTCCCCAAGTTAAAGCAAGTTAAGTTTTATATACAAATTTTCAGTATATCTATTTTCAGCTTATAGAGTACTTATTACTTATGTTATTTTATTCTGAATATGATTTATGTACTTTGAGAAATATTCCATTACTTGAGTTCCTGTTTTGGCCATTTTACATACCGTACATTCCACGTACTGACATCCATAGGACCTGCATTATTTTATGACGCAGATGCAGGTGACAGAGTCCCTTAGTAACCGCTTCGTTGAGGACTAGACATCATCTAGCTATCAGTGAGGCCTCTTCTGAGTCGGAGACTTGGAGTTTTTACTTATGTTCTGTTTCTAGCATTTTCTTTTCAGTTGTGGCTACCGTGGGCTTGCTGCAGTATAATTTTAGACTATTCTAGTAGAGGTTCCATACACTGTCAAGTACTTCAGTTTTTGCTTATTTTAGTTATTATGGAGATGTTTCTCATTTCAGTTTATTCAGACAATTTGATACTCTTAACTTGTTAATTTTGAAGCATTTCCATGATTATTTAAGTCTTTCGCTGAGTAAGTAGTCAGGCCAAGTGGTCTGCTTGGTTCAAAAATGGTTTCGGGTGCTAGCCACGTCTAGGGTGTGAACTCAGGGCGTGAATTCGGTAAACACCATAAAAGTGATAATGAGTATTATACTTTGCAAGAAAATCATCCTTTTTTTAAAAAATTATAAAATAAAAAATTATTTATAACTTATTTAAGTTATCAAAACTAACATTAAAAGAGTACGCAATCTAATAGTCATTTTAATATTATTATAAATAAATATTGAATTAAATAATAAACATGTATTGGACAGAAAATATTTCACCTCCTTTAATTATATGTATTAGCCTCATATCAAAAAATCGTAAAGATCAAGCGTATTTTAATTAGGATTGATGTATATAATTAAATGAGCTGACATATTTTATGTGTTTAATATAACTATGTTGTAAGAATTTGTGAACGCACACAAAGTTTTTTAAAATTTGAATCAAAAAGAATATATTTTGAAGCTAAATATTTATATGAGTTGCCAAATTGTCATCGATCCTATGCTTTTTCATCACTTCTCCGCATAATAGAAATTTAAATATTATAGGATGAGAAAAAAGAGTTGGAATGATATTTAATTCTTAAATTTTTTTTTTCTATTTCTATAAACTATTGAATAATTATTTGATAAAGTTGTCATGATACAAATAGAAATTCAATGTGATGATTAAAATTTCAAAATTTGTATAAAATAATATCAATTGCAAATAATATAATAAACATTTAATTTTTAATTTATATAAATCTTTTATATCGTCAATTATGTTTTTAATTAAATAGTACAATCTCTTTATCTAATATTGTCCATAAACAATGCAAATGGAATAATGTCTCTCAAAAAGTTTTAGAGCCCCATTTCAATTTATTTAACTAATTTTGACTTGACATAAATTTAAAAAAATAATAAAAACTTTTGAATCTTGTGTCCTTAATCTAAAAATATATGTAAAAACATACTCTTAAATAACATTTAATTTTGTGATCCTAAATATGTCACGTGGATGTTAGAATTAAAGAGTTGACAAAAAGAAAAAAAGACATTCTTTTTTAAATCATTAAAAAAAAAAGCTAAATAAATTGAAATGGATAAGAGAATAATTTTTATACTTCCTTCATTCTAAAATAGTTTTCTTGTTTCTACCTTTGCTTTTTGAGAGTCGATCTAACTAATTTTAAAGTTAAATTTAAATAAATTAATCTAATATTCTAAAGTTAAAATTCAAATTTTTAAAACTATGCGAAAAGTAATGTCAATTATAAATTTTTCTCATATCAATATGATAAAAATATATATATTTAAGTGTTGGTCAAATTTTACATCATTTGAATGTAAAAAAGATTGTGAGAGTACTTTAGAATGAAGAAAGTCTATTTTAAAAAAAATTATATTTTTGGCTTTTAAAAAAATAAAATTGAACTTTTTAGTTATAAAATTTTCAAAAAGATGATTTTTATAGTTTAAATACTTAAAAATTTGTATTGAAAAAGCTAACTGGATTCTAAATAGTGTAAGTAAGAAATATAGTAAAGATTGTAATGACAAATAGGGTTCACAAAATATAAATGGAGTTAATAATAGTTAACCATTTAAATTTATAAACAAAAACTTAACAAAATTGAAATAGTATAAAGATATTTAAAGTGTTCACATTTTATTACACATGTTTTGAGGCAATTGGTAAAATACTAAGATAAAGCCAAGTACATAGTATAATTTGTATTATTCATTGTACAACGTTTCATTGTCATGGTTGTCCTTCCATGACTCCTCTCTATCTATCTATCTATCTATCTATATCTATATCTATATCTATATATCTATATCTATCTATCTATCTATCTATCTATCTATCTATATATATTTGTTATTTACTTTCGTTATTTTACTTAGTATTATTTTTAGTGTCATATTTTAAGTATAATGTTCACCATTTTATTTTATCAATTTTTAATATAAAAGTAATGTTTTAATATATTCAAATATTTTTACGTGGTTATTATATATTATGTATTTTCTCTATGCAGAAATTATTATTTTTAAAATATTATATATTTTATTTGTGCGTATATTATACTTCCTCCGTCTCAAATTAATTGAATTTTTGAGACTTTTTTTACTGTTCAAAATAGTTTAATTATTCAAAATTCAAAGATAATATTTAAATTTTTTTTTTCATATTTGCTCTTTCATTTATTGAAGTTTTATATTTTCTAGGAGATAAATTACCTTACATATTTATGATTTCACAAAGGACAATAGTGGAAAGTGTGATGTAAATTTTATCTTTAAATGCTTTTCTTGATATGTGTTCATTTCCTCACAAATTCAATTAATATAAAATAGAGGAAGTAATTAATTAGATGAAAATCTATTCAATTTTATCTAATTCATTTAATTCATGACCTTTTGTATCAATTTTCATTTCGATTCTAGTCGATTTTCTTGAAATTTACTTCAATTCTAATCAATCCCTATACAATTTCTTTCAATTCTAGCATAATTAGGTCAATTTGTGGCCTAATTTTAAAATTTTCAACCCAATTCCCTTTAATTAAATTTGGATACCCGCGCTTGACCCAATTCTGACCCATTTTTTAAAAGACTCAATGTCATCCGTTCAATAATCTTGATCCGACGATCTGAATCAATTCTTTAATTCTTTCCTTTTGTAATTACCCAATACCCCAAAAGATCTCGCCACTTCACCTTCAACACATCATGTCAGCCGCCACCTCCATTTCTCTCGACCAAAACCCTATTCCATTCACTTCCTCCTTGTCGGAAAATCCCATGACCGGTGCCGCCTTCCTTTTCCTCTTTTCACCACCGCCGGCGACCCTCTCCAAACACCACCAAAAGACCTCGTCGACCCCCTTCTTCTTCTCCTTCTTCCTTACCAGAAATCCATCGGTGAACCTCCCAAATCCCGCCGATAGAACCCCATTAGCCACTTTCCTCGCCAATCACCTCATCGGAAAAACCCATCGAAAACGAACCCAAGAACCCATCAACCCCTTTTTCTCCCCTATCCCTTCACCACCATGCCTCCACCACCGGCAACAAACCCTCTCTTTTTTCTCTCCCTTCTCCTCTCATCTCCCCATCTCTACCATAAAACCCACCATGCAGTGTCTTCAGCCTCTCACCCTCGTCGAAAACGACCATCGAACTACCCCTTTTCTCTTTTTTTTCCTTCCATCCTAAATTTGCCGAATATACAGCTCTCTGTCATCTTTTCCTATCCTCAACTACCGGAAAACCTATGCAACCGGATATGGGTCAACAACAAGTAACGTCGATTAAGCAAATTCCGACCATAGTTGATATGAAAAATTTTGGATGCGTCACAGACTCGGTTTGATTTCTGTATGATTATGTTTAGGAACTTTGATTATTTTCCCTCTTGTTCATTGATTTTGTTTGATTATGGACATTGTTTGGCTAATTTTGGATGTCAATTTGCCTAACAATATTTGCTTATTGATTATTATGAAATTAAAATATTTTTTTCCTCTGACAAATTGATATTAAATCTCCCTGGGTTTTCTCGATTGACTCAGCATTTTTTTACTTTTAATTTTTTTATTCAAAAGGAAAGAGCTGATTTCGGTATGTGTTAGTTTATCTAAATTATTAATTTCAGTCCTATGATTTTGATAAGAATTTGAAAATTGTCGATTTGCCCGTGATTTTATTGGTTTAAAAGGAAAACAAAAGTCTCTTTATGATGTGTACTCTTTATTCATGGTAAACTAGCATAATACGACTAGCATATAGGGAAAGTCTATATTTTTACAGTTGATTGATTGGAGACTGATTATTTGTTTTCTTAATTTGAAATACTTTACTTGCTTATTTTTGGTAAAATCAGACAGAATCAGCCTTGATTGATTGTTTGTTTATTTTATGGTAATAGCAATTCGTTTAATTGATTTGTCTTCCTTTTTTAGCTGCTTGACCAGTTTCACTATAAAAAGCATGTCCTTTCATTCATATTCATCATCAGAAACTCACATTACTCCACAAAGCACTCTATACTCTACATGTTTCGAATTTGAAAATTATATTGTCCTCTGTATGAAAAAAAAAGAAAAAAAAAGGAAGGAAGGTGAAAACTAGTGATCTCAAGTTCTTGGCTACGACTTTGTTATCCAGATTCTACTACTACTTTTCTTGACTAGTGAGGTTCCTTTTAATCATATTATATTTTTTTCATCCATTACTCTTCTTTTGTTTGTTTAGCAGGTCGCGAACTTTTGAGTTAGGAATAGTGAAGAGTCGCTTAGGAATGGGGATGGATGCGGAGGACCCTGAAGACTCTTTCTCCTTTTTTTATATTAATTTTTGTTGCAATTTATTTTTTGCAACCCTTGTGAAAGATAGTGAAAATTGGGGATCTAGTTTAAGGAGGAGGGAAAACTACGGGCTAATTGCTTTTATTTTATTCTTTTTAATTTTTTCTGTGTTGTTTTGTTTGACCAAGGATCTTAGGAAAATCTTATTCGAGGATCTTTTTAATAAGTTATGTGTGCATTAATGGACTCAGGGTGAATAGTATTAAATAAAAAAATATTTTTCTTTTCTATTAACATATTATGCTTAGAGGTCATATTTTAGGAATTTTTTTTCAATAGAAATCATGCTCATAGGAACTTGTCCAAAAAATATGTTCTGTGCAATAGAAATCACGCTCGTAGGATCTTGTTTTAAAAATATGTTAAATATTATGTGTGTAACAGAAATCATGCTTTTAGATTATTTTTATTTATTAGAATCATGCTTTTAGATTATTTTTATTTATTAGAATCATGCTTTTAGACTATTTTTATTTATTAGAATCATGCTTTTAGACTATTTTTATTTATTAGAATCATGCTTTTAGACTATTTCCTTTTTATATTAGAAATCATGCTTTTAGGTTATTTCCTTTATATATTAGAAATCATGCTTTTAGGTTATTCACTGTCAGAAATCATGTCTTAGGCTATTTACTATTTTATACTAGGAATTATGTTTTTAGCTTGTTCGCTAATTTTATTGCTTTTAGGATATTCATTATTTTCTCATGCTAGAATCTTACCCCTAGGAATCATGCTCTTAGTTGTTTTCTACATATTATGTTTTTAGAAAATATGCCTTAGGATATTTAATATTTTCAAATAGTTAGAAATTATGTCTTTAGGAGTTTTAATTAGAGATCATGCTTATAGCATTCTATCATAACTTAAATATCTTTATATTATCTTTAAATTAATTTTTTGCCAAATTCTTAAGATGCATACACACTTAATAAATCTAGGCTCACCCTTGTTTGTGTTTTCAAGCATGCTAAGTAACATGTTTGGAGGCTATTTGAGATTTTATGTGTTAAATGTTGTCTTGATTGATTTTGCTAGACGCGAGGTCCATAGGAGCCCTAGATTCACTTTTAGTCTAGAACCACCTAACAAGAACTCCAACGCTTCTTGGACATTAGAAGGGATACTAGGCACTTTAGAAAAAATGTTAGAATATTTTCATTTTCCTTTAGTACGCCTTTAGGTATAAAAAATATAAAAATCAACTTAGCAGGGATGGGGTATATATGCCCTAGAGCTGTGCGCATAATGCATGTTTTCATTCTCTGGTTGCAAATTTGAGGTCTGATATGCAACCAGCATGAAAAATTGAGTAGAAAAGTGATCTTTGTTGATTTTTAGAGCAACGAGTTCAAAAGATAATTTTTCAATGCGAAAATGCAAACCAGTGAGAGTGTGCGATAGGTATGCAACGTGCATCTACCGCAGACCAACACTTAGTTTTGTTCCAAAAATTTTCTACAGGATTGGAAAACTTGTTCGAAAATTTTTTTAGCAAAAAACATCGAAAAATAGGCCCAATTTGCATTGCGAACGTGCATGTGGAAGACGAAACTTTTTTTTTATTTTCGTGAGGGGCACTCTAGACTTTATTCAATCCCTTCTAAACTCAAAACACGATCTAAATAGGCCATTTTGAGCGTAAAAATGATTTTAAACCCCATTATAAGTCCTTTCTGAGTTCTTGAAAAATACTAGGCTAAAGAGAAGAGAAGTGGAGCGTACAATTGAGGCATTCGAGGAGAATTCTTGAGGTTCATTGTAAAAAGTTTTACACAAGGTATGTAAGGTTAAACTAAAACATGGGATTGTTCTCCCATGTGCCCCATTTATGGTAATGGAGGAGTTGAGAGTCCATGAGTCCACATACATGTTTCTTGAAATACTTTCTTGATTATTTCCTTGAAAATTATATCTATTACATGTATTTTTATATGTTGATGATCATCATAAACTTGTTTTCTTGAATCAAATACTTTTCATGAGATATTGTATAAACTCTATATGTTAATTTATGAAAGCATGCATGAATGAATCTAGGGATGGAGTCTAAAGCCTTGACTTGAGTATGTCGATTGAAATCTTGATGTGAGGTTAAGTTGATTGAGCTTGATAATCCTATGAGTATTCATAAGTGAATTCTTGACTCTGGTCCAAATGACTTCTTGTTAATAATGATTTGAGTCCATGAATTCTTAAATGAGAATTGAGTTAGTTAAGATGAGTTAAAGTTCCTGAAAGTAATAAAAGACTTTAGAGTTTGAGTTAATGAGATGATGAGAGTCTCTATGAGACTAATTGAGTTGATGAGTGCCTCTATGAGGCTAATTGAGATGATGAAGTGTTTATGAGCATTGAGTCTTGTGAGAAGTATCGAGCATCGAAATAGATAAGATTAAGTCCCACTTGCACTCATTAACTACATCGCCAAGTGTAGGAAGGGGGTTAAACCATTATATCACATAGTCCCCACATGAGATAAAGTCCCTGAAACAATAGAGGACTGTAGAGTTTAGATCCCTTGTGGATCATATTCGTTCTTACTCGGAAAGTAAGGAACGGTTGTGGCAACATCAGTGGGATTGTTGTACAATTAGCGGCTCATAACCGATTGTTGTGGATATGAGAAACTCTCAAAAAGTTTCCACCTTGAGTACTCTGAGTCGAGTTGAGTTGAGATGATTTGCTTGAGTTCCTTTGAGTTAAGTCTGAGTTGATTGATGAGCTTTGAGTTAGTTGATGGGTCATTTGTCTACTTTTTATTGTTGCTTTAGATAGATATTTGACATTCTGATTAAGTATTATGTTGAGTTGATGTTATTTTATTTTATTCTACATATTTCTGTTTTATTCAGTTATTTTACATACTAGTACATTTCACTTATTGATGTCCCCTTTTGTACTACATCATTTTATAATGGAGAGGCAGGTAGTAAAGATCATCAATAGGCGCACTGTTGAGGATTTGAGCATTTCAGCTGAGTTGGTGAGCCTTCTTTACTTCGAAGGATCATTGCATTTATTTTTATCTTGCTATTAGAGTTAGATTTGAGTTAGCTTTATTTTATTTTGATGTATCCATGGTTCTGTCATTGGTACTACTTGTTAGTGATAGAGGCTTCATAGACTAGAGTTGGAGTATTGATGTTGAGATTTATTGAGCTGGTTTCTTTCTACTAGCCTTTTATCCATTGATATTCTTTTGAGACTGGATTGTCCATTGCTATCTTTAGACTTCTGCTGGTTTAATAGAGTTTATTGATTGAATGGATGCGATGAGGCTAAGTGGTTCGCTTGGAGACTAGCAATAGTTTTTAGGTGCTGGCCACATCTAAGGTACCCTTCTGGGGCATAACAAACTTAGTATCAGAGCACATAGTTCAAGAGTCCTAGGGAGTCTATGAAGCCGTCTCTAGTAGAGTCCTTATTATTGGTGTGAAGAGCTCCACATCCATAATAGAGAGGCTATAGGACGTTAGGAATTGTTTCAATTCTTTCATATTCTACAACCTTGCTATAGAGTTATGCTCTATGAGAAGTTCTTTTCTAATTTGTGCTCTACACGATGTAGAGTTGTGATCATGCCTCCTAGAAGAGCCGTCAGAGGTAGAGGACATCCCACTAAGCAGAATGTTAACCCACCGGAGACTCAATAACATAAAGAGCCCGTGAATCTACTTGTCCCTGTTGAGCAACCCCTATAAGCTAAGATTTACAATGTTGAGCTTCACTAGGCTATTCAAACTCTAGCCTAGTCTGTCACAACACCTGTTATGAGACAAGAAGCGACTAGACAGGATGCCCATGACACATCTAGAGTCCAGGAAATCTTGAGGATTATTTCTACCTAAGTTCACAGGGTTTGCATCTACTGAGGATCCTGAGAACTATATGGAGGAGCTTCAGAAAGTGTTCCAAGTGATGCATGTGGCTGATGCTAACAGAGTTGAGCTGGCTACCTACTAGCTCAAGGGTGTGGCCAGACTATGGTTTTATCAATGGAAGAAGGGCAGAAGAGAGAATGCCCCACTACTGACTTGGGCAGTGTTCGAGGAAGCTTTCTTAGGGCGCTTCTTTCCAAGAGAATGAAGGGAGGCCAAGGTAAGAGAGTTCATGAATCTGAAATAGGGCTCTGTTACTGTGCAAGAGTATGGGCTTAAGTTCACTCAACTATCTTGCTATGCTGCGAATATGGTTGCTGATAGGAGGGGGAGAAAAGGGATGTATGTTGATGGGTTGAACAGAGGGCCGAAGAGAGATGGGAGGGAAGAGATACTTGTGAGTGATATGGATATCGGGAGATTGATGACTTTCATCCAACAAACTAATGAGTAAAGATATCACAACAGAGAAAGGTCCAGAAGTAAGAAGGCTAAGGCATCCAACCATAAGGTTGGAAAGAGAGGGAATGGTAATAGGTTCCAGTCCGGGCAACACCATCATATGTTAGTGCACCTGCACCAAGAATCAGAAAGGATCATACATCTCAGAATATTGGAGCCCGTAGATCTCAATCACAAGCTAGTGTGGCTCAAGGTTCACAGGGTAAACGACCATGTGGTAAGTGTGGCAGATTACACTTGGGTAGATATCCTGAGGGGAGTAATGCATGCTTCTAACATGGTCAAGTGGGACATTGATGCATGCTTTTGGTGTGGTCAAGTGGGACATTACCAAAGAGATTGTCCAAAGTGCGCTGACCGGGAACAATCTTTTGCACCAGTCCCACTATCTAGAGGAACCTAGAGAGGTACTAACTCAGGTGCAAGTGGAGCCACACACCATTTGTATTCCATGGGTAGTCTCCAAGATTAGGAGAACTCCCCAGATATGGTGATGGGTATGATTCGAGTCTTTTCTCTTGGTTGTTATGTTTTGATAGATCTTGGTGCCACATTGTCATTTGTAACTCCTTATGTGGCCAGTAGATTTGATATAACCCTTGAGAGTCTTCTTGAACCTTTCGATGTTTCCACTCCAGTGTGTGAGACTATTCGACCTGAGAGAATCTATAGAGCTTGTGTAGTGTCCTACTCTTATTGATTTGGTTGAGTTAGAGATGACTGATTTTGATGTAATCCTTGGCATAGATTGGCTCCACACCTGTTATGCCTTTATTAATTATAGAGCTCGAACTGTTAAGTTCCAATTCCCGAATGAATCGGTTCTAGAGTGGAGAGGTGATTCTGTTACACCTAAGGGAAATTTTATCTCCTACCTTAGAGCCAGAAAGCTAATTTCCAAAGGTTGTATATATCATCTCATATGAGTTAAATCTGATGATGTTGAGTTTCCTACTCTTGAGTCAGTACCAATTGTGAATGAGTTTCCTGAAGTATTTCCTGAGGATCTGCCTGGAGTCCTTCCCAATGGAGAGATGAACTTTTGGATTAATGTTCTTCCCGATACCCAGCCTATCTCAATTCCACCTTATAGGGTGGTCCCCGCTGAGTTGCAAGAGTTGAAAGAATAATTGAGAGATATGTTAGAGAAAGGTTTTATAAGGACGAGTGTTTCTCCCTGAGGTGCCCTTGTCGTATTCATGCAAAAGAAAGATGAGTCTCTCAGAATGTGTATAAACTATAAGAAACTGAACAAGGTCACAATAAAGAATAAGTATCCTTTCCCCAGGATAGATGATTGGTTCGACCAACTTTTGGGTGCCTCTTGTTTCTCAAAGATAGACTTCAGATCTGGCTACCATCAGTTGAAAGTAAGGGAATGTGATATTGTAAAGAAAGCCTTTAACACTAGATATTGTCATTTTGAGTTCTTGGTCATGTCCTTTGGGTTGATGAATGCACCTGCAACCTTCACGGACTTGATGAATAGGGTATTCAGACAATATCTTGATATGTTTTTCATTATGTTTATCGACGACATTTTGGTGTATTCAATAGATAAGGAGGAGCATACCAATCACCTCAGAGTTATCTTTCAGACTCTTAAAGACCATGAGTTATACATGAAATTCCTGAAATATGAGTTCTGGCACAAGTCAGTGGCTTTTCTAGGCCATATTATTTCTGGTGATGGCATTCGAGTAGATGCCCAAAAGATTGAAGAAGTTAAGAACTTGCCTGGACTAACCTCTCAAACTGACATAAGGAGTTTCTTGGGGTTGGTAGGATACTAGTGCAGATTTGTTGACGGATTTTCTTCCCTATCCACACCATTGACCAAATTGACTCAGAGAAAGGTCAAGTTTCAGTGGTCTGACGAATGTGAGAAAAGATTCCAAGAGTTGAAGATGAGACTGACTACTGCACCAGTTTTAATCTTGCCCAATGGGATAGAGGACTTTGTAATCTATTGTGATGCTTCAAGAGTTGGATTGGGATGTGTGCTGATGTAGAGATGGAAAGTAATAACCTATGCATCCAGATAGCTTAAGGTTCATGAGAGGAACTATCCGACCCATGATCTTGAGCTAGTAGCGATGGTGTTTACACTTAAAATCTAGCGCCACTACTTATATGGAGTGCATGCGGATGTGTTCACTAACCACAAGAGCTTGCAGTATATCTTCAGATAAAAAGAGCTGAACCTACGAGGAGATGGTTGGAGTTGCTCAAGGATTATGACATGAGCATTCTTTACCACCAAGGTAAAGCTAACATTTTTGCTGACGTTCTTAGTAGGTTGTCAATGGGTAGCACATGTTGAGGAAAGAAAGAAGGAACTAGCTAATGAAGTGCATCATTTGGTTCGATTGAGAGTTCAACTTGAGAAGAATGATGAGGGAGAAGTCAATGTTCAAAACAGTTCTGCTTCATCATTGGTGTAGAGGTGAAAGAAAACAAGACCGAGATCCTGTCATATTTCAATTGGAGGAGGTTGTCCACAAACAAAAAGTGATGACATTCTCTAAAGGGGGAAAATGGAGTGTTGAGATATCAGAGTATATTGTGCATTCTAGATGTTGATGATGTTCGAGATAGAATCATGGTCAAAGCTCATAGCTTGAGATATTCCATTCATCCTGGCTCTACCAAGATGTAACACAACTTGAGAAAAGTCTATTGGTGGAGTGGAATAAAGAGGGATATTGCTGAGTTTGTTCCAAGTGCTCGAATTGCCAACAAGTTAAGGTTGAGCATCAAAGGCCATGTGGATTGGCACAGAACTTTGACATTCCTGAATGGAAGTGAGAGATGATCAACAAGGACTTCATTATTGTTCTACCGAGGTATCGAAAGCAACATGATTCGATATGAGTGATTCTGGATAGGATGACCAAATCGGCTCACTTCTTAGCAGTCAAGATAACTAACACTGCGGAGGAATATGCCAAGTTGTACATCAGTGAGATTGTTAGGTTGGATGGAGTTCCCTTATCCATCATCTTAGATAGAGGAGCTCAATTCACCTCCAAATTTTATAGATCTTTACATAAGGGATTGGGTACTAAAGTGAATCTAAGTACAACTTTTTTCCCACAAATAGATGGCCAAGTAGAACATACAATTCAAACATTCAAGGATATATTAAGAGCTTGTGTCCTTGATTTCAAAGGAAATTGGGATGATCACTTACCATTAATTGAATTTGCATATAACAATAGTTATTATGCAAACATTCAAATGGCTCCCTATGAAGCTTTATATAGGAGGAGATGTAGATCACCAATTGGGTGATTTGAGGTTGGACTAAGTTAATTGGACTTGATCTTGTCCACCAATTGATGGAGAAGGTAAAGGTCAGCAAACAGAGGTTGAAGTTTGCATAGAGTTTCCAGAAATCTTACACCAATGTGAGGAGAAGAGATTTAGAGTTTGAGGTAAACAATAAGGTGTGCTTGAAAGTGTCACCTATGAAGGGTGTCATGAGATTTGGGAAGAAGGAGCAATTGAGCCCTTACTATATTGGTCCCTATCAGATTGTGAAGAGGATTGAGAAGGTTGCTTATGAGTTGGAGTTGCCTTTCAAGTTAGACGCAATTCATCTGGTATTCTATCTCTCGATGTTGAAAATGTGCTTAAGACATCCTGCCTTGGTGATCCGTATTGAGAGTATTGAAGTGAAGGATAACTTGTCCTATGAAGAGATTCCGATCCAAATTCTTGATCATCAGGCTCAGAAGTTGAGAACCAAAGAGATCGCCTCAGTCTAAGTCCTGTGGAGAAATCAATTCATTGAATAAGCCACGTGGGAAACAGAGGAAGAGATAAGAGCTAAATATCCACATTTGTTCATGCCTACTGAGAAGAATATTCAAGGTAGTGTTCTTACCCTTGACTAAATCGATGTTTCTATTCTTGACTTGATGTGTCTATTCTTGAATCTGAGTAGAGTTAGTTGAGGTTGATGAGGAGTCGAGAGTTTGAGTTATTAAGTGATTATTGAGATAAGTCTTGAGTCTATTCGTGTCTTGATATCCATCTTACTCATCATTCAAGGACGAATGATCCCAAAGGGGAGATGATGTAGTGATTAGTAAAATTACCAAAATACCTTTGGAGGAGAAATGTGCGCATAATGCATCTTTCCATGTTCCGGTGGCAAATTTGAGGCAAGATATGCGATCAGCATGAAAAATTAAGTTGGGGAGTGGTCTTGGTTGATTTTAGAGCAGCCGAATCAAAAGATAATTTTTTGATGCGAAAATACAAACTACTGAGGGTGCGTGACAGGTGTGCGACGAGCAACTGCCACAGACTAACACTTAATTTTGTTCCAAATTTTTTTTACAGGATTGGAAAACTCATTTGGAGAATTTTTAGTGAAAAACACCGAAAATAGGCCTCGATCTGCGTCACGAACATGTATGTGCAAGATGGAATTTTTTTCTTATTTTTGTGAGGGGCATTTTGGACATTTCTCAACCTCTCCTCAACTCAAAACATGATCTAAATGGGTCATTTTGAGCGTAAAGGGGGTTTTAAACCCCATTCTAAGTCCTTTCTAAGTTCTTGAAAAAGACTAGGGCTAAAGAGAAAAGAAGTGGCGTAAAATTGAGGAGTTCGAGGAGAATTTCTTGAGGTTCATTGTCAAAAGCTTCACACCAGGTATGTTGTAACAACCCCAACAAATGCCAAAAATATGCCTCGAA
The DNA here is from genome assembly GCA_025642045.1 of Solanum sejunctum. NCBI lineage: Eukaryota > Viridiplantae > Streptophyta > Magnoliopsida > Solanales > Solanaceae > Solanum > Solanum sejunctum. The sequence goes on from JAOTQJ010000007.1 coordinate 10,460,235, forward strand.
AGTGCTCAAAATTATAATTTCCATATATATCAAAATTCGTGCATTATTTAAAAAATCTGACTTCATATTCTTGTTCAGGGGGTCAAATTTAGGGGGGAAAGGGTCTAACCTCGATTTTAGAGCAATCGAAGAAAAATTCAAAACTTCAAGATGTCAAATTACAGTAGCTACTTCGCGTCACTAGCGCGTTTATTTTGGTGCTAGTTTTTTTTTAACTCGGTCCAAGACTTTTAAGTCTTGGCCTAAGCCTTACCACACGAGAAAATATCTATACTTATCTATATTTTGCCTTCATATCATACAAGACATTCCTGAATACTCACTTAAATACTTAGTCTTATATTCTCTCAAAATTCAAGTGCCAAAACCCTCTCTGAATCTTAAGGAATTCAACCAAGCTTCAACTCTCCATCTCCAATCTTCAACAAGCTATTCTCCAAAGGTAAGGTATGTGGGTCTCTTTCATGGGTTCCTTTCACCCATGATGCCTAAGCATCCTTTTATTAAAAACTACATGATTTAAAGTTGATTTACTCATGGGTCTTATTTATTATGAAAATCACTGCACACTATATTGGGGTTTATGAAATTATGACTGTTTTGCTATGTTTTGAGCTATAAATCTAAGATCTATTGTGAGATTTGATAAAAGGGTTTGATGTATATTGCTTGAGGGTGTTACCAAGTATCTATTGATGGTTTTATATTGAACTTTCTAGCATGATTTTACTCTTGAATTGCATGATTTTACACTAGCACTACACAACCTCTAAGTGTATGATAAAATATCCGTTTTAGGGTTCTTGAGGAATTGATGATATAATGCATGTCTTATGAGTTGAATGACTATATAATGATGAATGCATGAAGAAAGGAATGCATATATTGCTTTTAAATCATGTAAAACTGCTAAGGTATTCCTAGTGAATTGTTGGGATCTCATGTTGTTATGTTCTTAGGAATTGTTGATGAGCTATTGGCTTCTTATTCTAAGGTTTATGCTCTTGTCAATTGTGAAGCATAATAGAAGGGGTTATGAATTATGCTATGCTCTTTACCCTTTAGTGCAAGGCCAATTCCTACATGTAGGGGTTATGAACTATGTTGAACATCTTACCTTCATGTATGAATCAATGCTACTAATTTACTCATATCCACACGTAGGGGTTATGAACTATGTTGTATTCCTTACCATCATGTATGATTTGAGGTTATGCAATATATACACACATGTAGGGGTTATGAACCATGCTACTTGTTAGGACCCATAACGTAATTTAAACCCCGAACTCCTTAATTGGTTCGATTTAATAAAGTTTGAGACCGAATACAATATTCCTTCTAAGTTTGGTCCTTAAGAATAAAAT
>JAOTQJ010000007.1:10461701-10474916 GCA_025642045.1 Solanum sejunctum
TTTTTAAACATAGGGGTTAGGCTGCGTACATCCGACCCCCCTTCACCCCGCAATGAGCGGGAGCCTTTTGAGGCACTTGGGGTATATTGTTGGTGTTGTTGTTATATAATTATTGAAAATATATAATAATTGTGGGATCTAAATCAATAGTTAACAAGGAGGGAAACTAATACTACACTAAAAAAGAATTAGGAATCCATTTTTGCATCTAAGATTGAAAAGAGAAATTAAAGAAGGAATATGATAAAAGTACTTACGAGACGGCATAATTCATTTGAGGAACAAATGATTTAGTAGAAGATGGGGTGAGGAATGTCAGTAGGAGAGTTCCAATAGAGAGAGTCGTGGAACGTGTTTACCATGACTGTAGTTGAGCAAATAGTAGTTCAGAAAAAAAATTATATTGAATAAAATAATTATGTGATATGCGACTTATTAGGCAAGAGGACCACCTTAGAAGTTGCCCGAAAGTATTGATCGAAGAGATAAGTATCAATTTTATTTTCAAAAAAAACGTGATTATTGTTTCACCAGAGATTTTAAATTAGATTTTGAAAATCTATCTACAAAAAGTTTTCAAGTACTAGGCCTATTTTTTGGAGAAATTTCGCTTTAACTCAAAAAATTAAAACGTTAAAAACTCAAATTTTCAAATTCCATATTTAAAATCACAAGTCAAATAAGAATATGTGTGTGCATGCATACATAGTCAAACAAGAATATGTGTATGGCCTTTGGATAACATTTATATTATTTTTTAAACAAAGAGGAAAAAATAGTAAAGCAAGCACAAGAGAAAAACCACAAGCTAGATGTAACACTCTGTAAAAAATTTTGAAAAGCCTCTAAAACATAATCGTGCGGACAATGGATCTTTCAGATCTTCAATGGGAAATCTGAGATCGAATTTGCGATCAGCACAGAAAATCGAGTGAATAAATGGTCTCGACCCGATTTAAGAGCAATGGAAGTGAAAAATAATTTTCACTAATTAATGCTCGAACAGTATTGATCTGCGCCCCTGGCGTGATGTGGAAAAGGTGCAGACTTACACTTGGTAATTCTAGTGCAGGGTTTTAAATTCTAGTACAAATTTTTGAAGGAGACTTGATAATTCTTCAATCCAGTTACATAAAGGCTACCAGAACAAGGGATTGTCCTCCCATATACCCCCATGATTGAATTAAGTTGATAATTGATAGGTGATGGATTTATGTTATGATTTTCTTGAATGCTATCTTGAAAACTATTATTATTCTGTATGTAATTTCATAAGTAGATGGCCATCATAACTATAATTATTTGTTCAACTAATTTATTAATCTATTGTGTATACTATATATGATTAATTGCTAAAGAATCCATGAATGAAGCTAGGAGTTGATGTCTAGAGCCCGAATTATGTATATATGCATGACTGTTGTAGTCAGGGACTTGATTTAAGTGAGTACTAATGATATCATTGCTGAAATTGATGGAATGTTGAGTCCCTTAGAGCCTTTAAGAGGTCACACATGAGTTTTAAAGAGTGATCTTAATATTCCTCAGTTGAGAGATGACGAGATGCGATGACGCCCTTGTCCAAAGGAGATTAAATTATGATAAAACTTTGATGTTGATATTTATGAGCATGTTGAGTCCTGGAGGAGTATTGAGCAAGGGAAATGGGCAAGGGTTAGTCCCACTTGCACTCATTAACTATGTAACTAGTGTAGTATAGAATTGGACCGTGAGAATAGATGTTTACTTAGTCTCAAAAGAGGACTTGATGTTACCATAAACCCCTGATGTATGCTCTTTCACCCCAGCAAGATACTGGGGGGATGCTGTAACGATATCACTTTATTGTACCATCACCGACTAATAGGTGATGGGTGTAGATCCAAGAAACTTCTAGATAGGTCACTTGATGATAGTATTCTGATGTTGATGTGATAGAATGAGTCTTGGTTGATTATGATATGTTAGAGTTCTATTCCTTACTCTGAGTTGATGTCGAGTAATTGATGAGCTGATGTCATTTATTATAATTTACTTTAGCCCATTTTAGATACAGTACATTTCACGTACTAATGCCCCTTTGGCATTGCATCATTTCATGATGCGGATTCTATAGATAGAGGACTTCAGCAGGCTAATCATTGAGGTTCATAGATCCCCAGACAAAGATTTGGTAAGTCATCCATTGCTTTCGGAAGACATATTTATCTTTTATCTATTTAGAGTTATTTCCTTGATTGATATAGTTATGGCCTGTCATAGTACTTTCTTAGATAGTAGTTATAGAGGCTTCATAGATATAGATGTATGATGATTGATGTTTGGGGTTCTTTTCCCTTTTTCCCTTCTTTATAATGAGTTTGCCCCTTTTATTTTGTACTTTTTATAATAGACAGAGTTGATAGCCCACTGATGGATCATTATTTCTTTGTTATCTTCCACTAATGAATTGATTAAATGAATGCGATGAGACTAGGTGGTTTGCTTGGGGACTAGCAATAGTCTCTAAGTGTCAATTATGCCTAGGGTACCTTCCCGGGGCATGACAAATTTGGTATCAGAGTACAGAGTTCGAGTGTCCTAGGTAGTTTATGAATTCGCATCTAGTAGAGTCTTATTTATGGATGTGTTATGCACCACACTACCTAAGTAGGAGGCTATAGTATATTAGGAAGTGTTACCCTTCTTCTATGATCTGTATTCATGCGATAGAGTTTAACTTTATGGAAATTTCATTTTAACTCGCGCGTTATATGTTTACAGAAAATGCGGCCAAAGAGAACAACTACTTAGACAGATGTCCTAGCCCCAGCTATTGAGAACACCCAACCTGAGGCCCCAGTCTAGACAGAGGCTAGGAGATGGGGACGACCTGCTAGGATTACTAAGTTCCCCAGGCACCCCCGACTCAGCCCCAGCCAACTCCCACTACTGAGGCAAAATTTAGGGGAACCATCACCATGCTAACTCAATTGGTATCCTCCATGGTTAACAGTCAGGGTTCATAAACTCTTAGTTCTAACTCACAGGAGCCCTCAGCAGTAACCCAACTCAGAGACTTCTCGAAGATGAACCCGCTAGTGTATACGGGGTCTAAGACTGAGAAAGACCCACAAAATTTCATTGATGAAATATACAAAGTCCTGAAAGTGATGTATGCTAATGAGATTGAGGGAGTAGACTTACTTCCTACCAATTGAAGGACATTGCTAATGTGTTGTAAACTAATGGGAAGAGAGTGGGGGTAAAAATACGAAGCCTACAACATGGGAGGAGTTTGAAATTACCTTCCTTGACCACTTTTTTACTCAAGAGTTGAGTCAGGAGAAGCTGGATGAGTTCATGAACCTGAAGCAAGGAGTAATTACAGTGAAGGAGTACAAACTTAAGTTTATTAAGCTTTCCAGGTATGCTCTGGAGATGGTCTAAATATGAGGGCCAGGATGCGGAATTTTGTAGCTGGCTTGGGCAGACATATGCAGAAGGAGTGCAAGGTAGCCTTTTTGATCCCCAACATGGACATCTCCAGAATTATAGTGTATGCTCGGCAGATAGAGAAAGATAAGAGGAATGATAGAGACGAGTAGATGAATCGGAAAGCAAAATTAGTTGGGCATGCGCCTACCCAGCAGAGACAGAATAAGGGCGACCAGTCCTACTTTCAAAAGAGATCATCTTATCATGCACCTTCTGTAGCGAGTGCACCCATTCAACTAAACAGGTATGATCAGAAGTCTCAAGGATTCCAGAATTCCAAGGCTCTGGGCGCCCAATCTCAGGCTAATGTGACTCAAGGCCCGAAGGGAAAGCCACTCTATGGCAATGGTAGGAATCTCTATCTGGGTAGGTGTCTTTTGGGCATAGATGGTTGTTTTCTATATGGGCAGGCAAGTCACTTCTAACATGAGTGCCTAAAGAGGAGATGAGGTGAAGAAAGCAATAGGGCACAGTCCTCTACAGCACCCCTAGCTGGTAATCAGCACAGGGGTAATACTACGGGTATAGGAGGCAGGACGAACTACCTTTATGCTATGGGTGATCGATAAGATCAAGAGGCTGCACCAGATGTTGCCATGGGTATTCTTCAGTCATTACCTTTGATTGTTATGCTTTGCGTGATTCAGATGCCACTTTATCTTTTGTGACTCCTTATATGGCAAGTAAGTTTGGGATTCTTCCAGAGTGTTTGCTTGAACCTTTTGTTGTTTCCACTCCTATTGGTGAGTCTATCTTAGTTGAGAGATTTTACAGGGATTGGTAGTGTTAATTTATCATAGAGACACTTTAGCAGACTTGGTAGAAGTAGAGATGGTTGATTTTGATATGATACATGGCATGGATTGGCTTCATGCCTGTTATGATTATGTTGACTGTAGAACCCGAATTGTTAGGTTTCAGTTTCCTAATGAGCCTGTTCTAGAGTGAAAAAGGGGGTTTTGTTGCACCTAAGGGCAAGTTTATCTCTTATATTAGGGTCAGAAAATTGATCTCCAAAGGTTGTATTTATCACCTCATGCAAGTTAAGTCTGATGATGTTGAATCTTCCTCTCTTGAGTCAGTCCCAATCGTGAACGCGTTTCCTGAGGTATTCCCTTATGATCTGCCCGGAATCCCTCCTAATAGAAAGATTGACTTTAGGATTGATGTTCTTCCCAAGACCAATCCCATTTCAGTTCTACCTTATAAAATGGCGCTCGCAGAGTTGAAAGAACTAAAAGAACAATTGACAGACTTGTTAGAGAAAGGTTTCATAAGGCATAGTGTCGCACCTTGGGGTGCTCCTGTCCTATTCATGCGTAAGAAAGATAGATCCCTCAGAATGTGCATAGACTATCGACAACTGAGCAAGGTCACAATAAAGAATAAATATCCTCTCCCCAGGATAGATGATCTTTTTGACCAACTTCAGGGTGCCACTCGCTTCTCTAAGATAGACCTCCAATCGCGTTATCAGTAGTTGAAGGTAAGGGAAAGTGATATTCCAAAGAAAGCCTTTAGGACATAATATGTCGACTTTGAGTTCTTGGTAATGTCCTTTGAGTTGATAAATGCACCTGTAGTTTTCATGGATTTGATAAATAGGGTCTTCAGACCTTGATATATTCATGATGGTGTTTATTGATGATATTCTAGTGTATTCAAAGGATGAAGGGGAGCAAGCTAAGTATTTTAGAGTGGTTTTGCAAATTCTCAAAGACCATGAGTTATATGCAAAATTCTCAAAGTGTGAGTTTTGGCTCAAGTCCGTGGCTTTCTTAGGCCATGTTATTTCGGGAGATGGTATTTGGGTGGAAACTCAAAAGATTGAAGCAGTTAAGAACTAGCCTAGACCAACTTCTCCATCAGAAATAATAAGCTTTTAGGGTTTAGCAGGGTACTACAGTAGATTTGTTGAGGATTTCTATTCTTTGTCAGCACCATTGACTAAGCTAACTCAGAAAAAAGCCAAATTTCAGTGGTTTGAGGAATGTGAAGAGAGTTTCTAAGAGTTGAAGACTAGATTGACTACAGCACCAGTTTTGACTTTGTCCGATGGGATGGGAGACTTCGTGATATACTATGATGTATCAAGAGTTGGATAGGGTTTTGTGTTGATACAGAGAGGGAAGGTGATAGCTTATGCTTCTAGAAAACTTAAGGTCCATGAGAAGAACTATCCAACTCATGATCTCGAGTTAGCAGCGGTGAAATTTGCACTTAAAATCTGGAGTCACTACTTGTATGGAGTGCATGTGGACATCTTCACTGACCACAAGAGCTTATAATATTGGTTCAGTCAGAAAGATACCAACCTACGGCAGAGCAGATGGTTAGAGCTATCAAGGACTATGATATGAGCATCCTCTACTATCCAAGTAAGGCTAATATTATAGCTGATGCTCTTAGCAGGTTTTCTATGGATAGCACTACCCATGTGGAGAAAGGGAAGAGAGAATTGGCTAAGGAAGTGCATAGATTGGATCAATTGGGAGTGTAATTTGAGGAGAACAATGAAGGCGAGGTCAATGTTCAAAGTGGTTCTGCTTCATCCTTAGTGTCAGAAGTGAAGGAAAATAAATGACCAAGACCCCACTTTTTTCCAATTGAAAGAAGCAGTTCACAAGTATTAGGTGATGGTTTTCTCCAAAGTGGGAGATGGGTGTGTTGAGATATCAGGATAGATTATGTATGCCTAATGTTGATGGTTTTTAAGACAGAATCATGGCTGAAGCTTATAGCTCCAGATATTCCATTCATCCTAGTTCTACTAAGATGTACCACAACTTGAGGGAAGTCGATTGGTGGAACAGAATGAAAAAGGACATTGTTGAATTTGTCTCTAAGTGTCCTAATCGTCAACAGGTCAAGGTTGAACATTAGAGACCATGTGGGTTAGCTCAGAATTTTGAAATTCCAAAATGAAAGTGGGAGATGATCAACATAGATTTCATCACTGGCTTACCAAGAACCCAAAAGCAGTACGATTTGATATGGGTGATTGTTGATAAGATGAATAAATCAGACCACTTTTTGGCAGTCAAGACATCTAATACAGCTGTGGAGTATACCCGACTATACATTCGTGAGATTATGAGGCTGCATAGGGATAAAGGAGCTCAATTCACCTCTTAATTTTAGATATCTTTTCAAAATGTATTGAGAACGAAAGTACATTTAAGCACAGATTTTTACCCTCAGACAGATGGACAGGCAGAGCATACGATCTATATTTTAGAGGATATGTTAAGAGTGTGTGTCATCACCTTCAAAGGAAATTGGGATGACCATTGCCATTGATTGAATTTGCATACAACAATAGCTACCATGTCAGCATTCAGATGGCCCCTTATGAGGCATTATACAGGAAGAGATGTGGATTATCGATTGGTTGGTTTAAGGTTGGTGAAGCTAAAATGATTGGACATGATCTTTTCCACCAGTCTATGGAGAAGGTGAAAGTCATCAAAGAAAGGATAGCACAGAGTCATCAAAAGTCGTATACTGATGTGAGGAGAAGAGACTTGGAGTTTGAAGTGGATGATTGGGTGTACTTGAAAGTGTCACCCATGAAGGGTGTCATGAGGTTTGGTAAGAATGGTAAGTTGAGTCAACATTATATCGGACCATACCAGATTGTGAGGAGGATTGGGAAGGTTGCTTATGAGCTAGACTTGTCTTCCGAACTAGATGGAGTCCATTCGGTGTTTCACTTTTCAATGTTGAAGAAGTTTTTGGGAGATCTTGCATTAGCAATCCCTATTGAAAGTACAAGAGTGAAGGATAGCCTATCTTATGAGGATATTCCAGTCCAAATCCTTGATTGACAAGTTTGTAAGCTGAGGAACCAGGAGATAGCCTCAGTCAAAGTTTTATAGAGGAATCAATTTGTTGAGGAAGCTACATGGGAAGCTAAGGAAGAGATGAAACTCAAATACCCACACCAATTCATACCAAATGATAATGATGTCAAAGGTAATGTCACTATCCTTAACGCTATTGAAATTTCTTTCTTGAGTTGATGCATGATTCTAATTCCCCAGTCTAAGACAGAGATGGATAGGTGATGGATAGTTGAGAGTTTGAGTATCTTGAATGAGGAATGAGATGAGTTTTGAGGTTACTCATGTTTCTATTCGACCTTTACTCATCATTCAACGACGAATAATCCCAAGGGGGAAGATGATGTAACACCTTGTAAAAATTATCGAAATGCCCTAAAAATATAATTATGTGCACAACGCATCTTCCAAAGCTTCAATGGGAAATCCCAGACCAAATTTGATTTCAGTGCAAAAAATCGAGTAGAAAATGATCTCGATCCTATTTAAGAGTAACCGGAACAAAAAATAATTTTTGTTAATTAATGCCCGAAGAGTGTTGATCTGTGTGCATTGGGGGAACAGACTTACACTTCATTTTTTTAATCTTCAACAAGAATTAGAAATTTTTTAGAATTTCACAAAATACATTGGTTCGTTCCCTTGGCGCGTCACTGACCAGTATACCATTTTTAAAAAAAATCTTTTAATTAAAGGAACGGCATTTTAGCTATTCCTAACCTATTCCTAAGTCTTAAAATGTATTTAAAAGTCATTTATAATTGATTAAGTGTTTCTAAAACCCATTTTTTCTTAAGTTTCTATATGAGAGTTCCTGAGAGAAGAAGAATAGAGAGTGGAGGGTTTTAAATTTGGGTGCAAATTCTTGAAGGAGACTTGATAATTCTTCAACACAGGTATGTAAAGGCTACCCAGAACATGAGATTTTCACCCATGTATCCCCATGATTAAATTGAGTTGATAATTGATAGGTTATGGGTTTATGTTACGATTTTCTTTAATGCTATCTTAAAAACTACTATTATTCTGTATGTAATTTCATAAGTAGATAGCCATCATAGCTTTAATTATTTGTTCAACTGATTTATTGAGCTATTATGTATACTATGCATGTTTAATTGCTAAAGAATTCATGAATGAAGCTAGAGGTTGATGTCTAGAGCCTGAATTATGTATGATGCATGATTGATGTGGTCTGGGACTTGATTTAAGTGAGTACTAATGATAATGTTGCTGAAATTAATGGAGTGTGAGTCCCTTAGAGCCTTTGGGAGGTCACACATGATTTTAAAGAGTGAGCCTAATATTCCCGAATTGAGACATGATGAGATGAGATGATGCCCTTATCCAAAAGAGACTAAATGATGAGAAACCTTTGATGTTGATGATTGTGAGCATGTTGAGTCCTGGGAGGAGTATTGAGCACGGAAAATGGGTGAAGGTGAGTCCCACTCGCATTCATTAACTACGTGGCTAGCGTACTAGAGTATTAGACCGTGAGAACGAATGTTTCCTTAGTCCGAAAAAAGGACTTAATGTTATCATGAACCCATAATGTACCCCTTTTCACCTCGACAAGGTACTGGGCGGATGTCACAATGACATTGCTTCGTTGTACCATCACCAACTCATAGGTGATGGGTGAAGCTCCAAGAAACTCCCAGATAGGTCCCCTGATGATAGTATTTTGATGTTGTGATAGTATGAGTCTTGATGGATTGTGGCGTGTTAGAGCTTTATTCCTTACTCTGAGTTGAGGTTGAGTGATTGATGAGCTGATATCAATTATTATAGTTTACTTTAGCCCATTTTACATACAGTACATTCCATGTACTAATGCCCCTTTGGAGATGCATTATTTTATGATGTAAATTTTATAGACAGAGGATGTCAGCGGGCTAATCGTTGAGGTTCACAGATCCCCAAACAGAGACTTGGTAATTCCTCCCTTGTTTTCAGGGGATATATTTATCTTTAATGTATTTAGAGTTATTTCTTTGATTGTGGTAGTCAAGGCTTGTCATGGTACCTTCTTAGACAGTAATTATAGAGGTTCCATAGACATAGATGTATGATGGTTGATGTTTGGGTTCTTTTCCCCCTTTTGTGTTCTTTATACTGAGATTGCCCTTTTTATTTCGTACTCTTTATTATAGACGGAGTTGATAGCCCACTGATGGTTTGTTATTTCTTTATTATCTTCTACTAATGAATTGATTGAATGAATGCAATGAGATTAGATGGTTTATTTGGGGACTAGCAATAGTCTTCGAGTGCCAACTATGCCTAGGGTACACTCCCGAAGCATGACAAATTTGGTATCAAAGCACAGAGTTCGAGTGTCCTAGGGAGTCTATGAAGTTGTGTCTAGTAGAGTCTTGTTTATGGGTGTGTTGTGCACCACACTTCATAAGCAAGAGGCTATAGGACATTAGGAACTATTACCCTTCTTCTATGATCTAGATTCGTGCGATAGAGTTTAACTTTATGGAAATCTCATTTTAACTTGTGCATTATACATTTACGGAAAACATAGCCAAAGAGAGCAACTACTTAGAGAGATATTGCAGCCCCAGCTGCTGAGAATACCCAACCTGAGGCCCCCACCCAGACAAAGGCTAGTAGACGGGGATGGCCTGCTAGGACGGATAAGGTCCCACAGGCACCCCCGGCTCAGCCCCAGCCAACTCCCACTACCGAGGCCCCCACTCCATTCTAAGTTAGAGATGTTGTTGGATATTATGATGTACTTATACTATGAGCTTGACTCTTTTACGCTTTAATGATTATCAAAGACTTCCCTTAGTCCCGCTTCCATTTCTATTTATATCTTGTGATGCTTATTTTTTCTTTCGCGATCGAGGATGTGTGATTGATATGCTAAGAGGCTTGTCTGGGGTTCCTTTAGGATCCCCATTCGCTATGTCATGTCTAGGCCTAAGGCTTGGGTCATGACATATACGTTTAGCAGGAAGGTTATTGGGTTAACTAAGGCTCAAATTGATCCTTCTCCATTAGTGTTGCTAGATTTAGGGAATTTTTAGCCTATTATACTAACTATAAGGGCATAAATGGCCCAAAGTATGAACGGAGAGCATTTTTTCTCCATTCTTATAGTACAAGGGCATTTCTGACCCTTTTTTCTTTAATTAAAAATTTGTGTATATAATTTATCATTTTAACTGTGATGACCTGAATGGTTATATTTTATCTTATTTGTGAAAAATACCGTCTTATCCTTTTGTAAGTTACTTTGGGCCTATTTTGAACTATTTGTATTGTTGAACTAAAATCCTAAGTTTTAAAAGTAGAAAATATGAGTTTTGACATTTTTTGAAGCTTAAGTTGTTGAAAAAATGAGTTTTTGTACCATTCTGAATTTTGGGTGTCGAATCAGAGATACAATGATCCTATCAAGCCCCAAGTCCCGATATGGCGGACTGGCACACGCTGCCGATGAGGCTCGGGAGAACCAACCTATAACTACGCTCTTTATATACATATCAAAAGGGATTTCTACCTTTAACATACTTTAAAGTAGATAGACAGTGATAGCAAGCCAAAAGAAAAATGCATACGACTAGGCCATTAGGGCCACACTCTCTAAAGTATGAGATATAACTATACTTTAATTTACATAGTATACAAATCCTCTAAATAATAGGAACTATCAAATAAGGGTCAGGACAGGCCCCGCCTCTACTGACTGTAAAATATAAACATAAGCTCTAGACATATACAAAGCTCCAAAGCAACCTAGAGCTTGGTAACAGTAGCTGAATATCCTGAACTCCTACTGGGTAGATCTACCAGCACCTGTACCTGCAGCATAAAATGCAGGTCCCCCGAAAGTGTCTATGTTTCATGCCAAGTGATAAGAAATCAAGTAACCTTACATACCTCGTTGTCAGACCTTATTACTATCTCAAGATAACCTTCCCTTCCTCCAATTACTTATATACAATATAGTAAGGGATAAAAGTAGCATTAGCAGACAATAGACATACTTTGGCAGCCCAAATACATAGCAAAACAACATATGGACAGCAAGCTTCCAATTTGTGACACTAAGACATTTCTTCACCCTTTTCTCTTCTGAATGTATTTCCTAACACCCATTCTTATTTACATGACATGTAAATATTATTTTTAGTCTCTTAATAGTCCCACAACAGCCCACAAAACACAATACACAATAATTCTCCACATCACACAAACAAGCAACATAACGATATATTCTTTCACCATACTTCGACGTCAACAAGCTCGGGACTGTTTGAGCTTTACCAATATTATTTCCAATGATTTTACGACAAAAAAAACTAGTCTTAATATAGTCTAAAAATACTCCAAAATCAGTGGTAAGTCGTGTGATAACATACTACAATTCTACACAACTTACAAATGGACAGTATAACATTACTCCCACTTTCGCTACATTTCTATGACGATAATTTCAAACCTTTTTCAACCCTAACCAAACTATTCCAACAACATTTATACATACAATCGGCTATGAACCAGTTTTAGAATAGCAAGAAATCAGTTATTAAGGACATGAAGCAACAGCTTGCTCTCCAACAGTCCACAAGTTCATACGAAGCATGTAATTATGATATCATATATTCACTCGCTGTTATGGGCTGTAAAAGTCGTAAATCAGCCTTATTACATTTCTGAAACACTAACCTATGTTTAATACATAAGTACTACTTCATATTAAAGCCATCCAACAAGAGAAAAACCTCTTAATTAACAAGACAATTGCACAACAATCCTTAACATACAATCTGTCCAGAAATTCCAGCACCAACATATCAACATATACCTCTTGATTTCTATGAAGAAACCTTAATAAAACACAACTATAATCACTTACCTTAATCCTCAAAGTGTATAGCCTCCTCAAGAACCCTAAAAGAGTTGTTTGGCTGCTGCTTAGGGTAAGGAAACGTTGAGAGAAAACTTTGAGAGTAAAGCTATTTGTTTTTCTGGTTTTTTTCTTGAAAGTGCAAAGTGATTAGAGGGACTGTTTTGAGACCTTTTATAGAGATATTTGGACAAAATTTCCTTGACCTTTTGACCAATAAATATCACATATACTTAGGCTTGTTATTCAGAAGTTGGTTCCCCAAAATTGGGCCAAAATGGGCATCACATTCCAATGGACATGGCTGCCAATTTCCAGCTTTTCTCTTAATCCATTTTTTTAGCCCAAATGGTCAAGTAAATTTGTGTTACACTTGGGCCTTTATCACACTCTTCTTGGATTGAAAATAAGGTCCATTTATGATACCAAAACATAGGCTAAAATTACACACTTAATTCTGATTTTTATTCATAATCGAACTTGAACAAATTTGACGTCGAACCTTGTCTCCATTTAGCTTGCAATTTCAAGCTAAGTAAGTAGATGAATCACGTATTAGATTATTAATCCACACAAACACCTTAATTCTATTAATTGATGATATCCTCAATTTAACATAAAAATTCATATACAAAAAGCCCTCATAAGCATTAGACGCCCATATCACCCATTAACACGAGAATCAAGCACGTTCAAGAATTGACGCTACTTTGACCAAAACATATTAAGATTTATTCCCATACTATTAGTACATGTAAAATATGTGGTGTTAGCACATTCCTCCCCCCCCCCCCTTAAGAACATTCGTCCTCGAATGTTAGCACTGTTGGATAACTTAACTATGTATAAACCTTTATTTAAGTAAACCTTCAACAACAAAATAAGCATTTAATTACATGTACCTATTAGCGTTCCAATTTTTCATGTTGGCCATCCTCTTTAGCTTCAAATAATTTTTCGACTTCATTGCATCCTCGGCCTCCCAGGTTATCTCTTCTACTTGTTGATTCCTCCAAAGTACCTTCA
>JAOTQJ010000007.1:10475016-10500698 GCA_025642045.1 Solanum sejunctum
GTTAAAAATTGTTAAAAATAAAAATAAGGCTCAGTGATTGATTTGACACCGTGAAGGGTAAAAATTGGGTGTCAACACATAACCACTTTAATGACAAAGTTTAAACCACAGAATTGATCATACTCTAACGCCTTCAGTTTGCATTTACAATCCCATCTCACAAAATATACAAAACATTCACAAACCTCAAATTGACATACCAAATTATTTTTTAATATTAAACCAATAATTATGACAACATACCTTTTATAACTTGATCTTATAATAATGAATTCAAATTCCTTCAACAATGCATATCATCTCATCATATCTACGAGAGTGCTCTTGTTTTTGTACACTTGATTCGTTGCGACTTCATCATTCTGTATGTTGTTTATAATTTCAAAATCTTCATCGCTCTCATTGATGTTTGTGTGGCTCCCAGGTAAGCACATTGTCTTTCTTATGGTAGACAATTATGATGTATCATTTGTCACCATTATTTTCACACATCTATCTACAAATGTTACACACAGTGGATACTTCGAGAAGTCAATATTGCAATTTTTTGGTCCAAATACACGTGCACCCCTATATTGTTATGGATGCGCAATGGTGGTGACTCATTGTTAATCTTATATTCTAGCACTATTTTTATCATGGTTCTGTCAACATCTAATTGTGTAACAATAGTTTCAACCAATCCCTCGAATCCACTTCTTTTGTCAAATATAACCCCTTTAATCTTATAATCTACATACCGACCTGCATATATACAAACTTACTACGCCAAATTTAACCAGTGAAACAACATAACTAATCATTTAAAAAGATGACAAATAGGTATGTTACATACTTTATACCAACAACAGGAGACATAATATAAACAATATTCTGCTAGAGTGCATTTTCAAGTATTTTCTTAGCACTGCTTTTTGCCATCATACATTTTCTCTATTCTCATGGAAAGTGCTTAACATTGCTTAAACTTTATCCTATTCATGTTTAATGTTTATACATATTCAAATCAGTATGTAATATTCTCCACATGAAAATTTAAAAAAAAAAACGGTACATATTATCATCTATAAAAAAAAATGCACACATTTAACATATTCACACCAAATATTATGTATTTTCCATGTTTAATAGAAAAAAGAACATCAGATTCAAGAGGCGCAACAAATCTGTCACATCCCATTTTTCACCATATTGGATCAAAATACAGACACAATCCATACTAAAATAACATCTAATCCAAATTTTGATATGGCACAATTGTGTATTACCTTGTTGCTATTCTTCAATAAAAACTTCAAAGAAGGTTTTTCTACACTTTTTCCACATTTATGGTAACCATTTAATGTCAAAAGAGATAAAAAAAAAAAAGTGGTATAAATTTATTCTTTAATTATAACATGTGTAGAAATATACTATGTTTATTTTATTATACATAATCATTGTCAACATCTAATGTAGAGAGAGTAAATAGAAGTTAATTCTAATTTTTGTACCTTTGCAGCCAAATATTTGCTTCTAGAATACCAAAAGAATTGTCTTTTCCCAATGAAAATGTCAACTTCACATCAACATTTATTGCAATAGAACAATGCATTTATTGCACTCTCTTTCTTCCATGCGTTAGTTTCTTTTTTTTAATTTTTTCTTGGTGAACATGTTAACAAAAGATGTTGCCTCATTTTAATTTTTCAATTTTTTTTTCTTTTTTCAACTAATATGTACATTGATATAATAAAAAGTTGACATTTTGTTGTAAATATTTTTGGTGATATTTTTATGTAATAAAAGCTCTTAAAATGTATTGGGAGGTTTTTTACCCATTAACAAATAACACAAAACGAATAAATATAATAATGGGTGAAAAGAAATAACCTAAAAGTATTGGGTTTGTGGGCCTGTCTAGCCCATGCGAAATCTGCTACTGCTTGAAGAAGATTGGGCTCACAGCCCATTTGCACCCCTGTTGCATATTTCAAGTATATACCGATGTGTACACTATAAATACTGGTGTATATATCTACTCCTTTGCACTCCATGACCGGTATTTCAGCTCCAAGGCCCTCTAAACTGCTTTTCTCATAGAACTTCAAGGCATGCATAGGGTGGACTCCACTAAGAAGGAATTTGGGCCTCCATGGCCCAATGCAAGAGAAAGAAATAGGTCCATAATGGACTAATCATGCCACAATAAAAGAAAATAAATAATTAGTATAGTGATATACTTCAAACGATCCAGACAAGTGAATGAGGCAAACACACTTAATAGACCGATAGACCAGAGAGGAAAGGGATAAAACTCATTGGAAGCAACCATCAGGACATGAGATATGATAAAATATTTGAGAGACATTTCCACTTAATAGAAATAGAAACTAAAAGTGAAATAAATTGACACAACAGACAGAAATTAGAATGAGAAAAGTCTACAAATTCACACATTAAAATCAAAATGCTAACATGTATTAGCGTGAGAGCCCGGGACAAGTTAACAGTTCCATGTGTAGAAACTCAAAGTGAACATTCAAATCCACAAATAAAATTTACCAACTTAGAGTAAAGATAATACAGTCGAAAGTAAACTAAATTAGACTTATCCAAAATTAGAACAAAACATAGCAATATTGGAACCATGTGAAAGAATAATCCTTGAATAGGGACATTTGGACAAGATAATTATGCTAGGCTAATTATACGACTTAAATGCAAATATCAGAAAATCACCCCATTAATAACTGAAAATCATGAACATGAGACGGAGGCAAAAAAATCATAAGAAAATGGAGATTTTCAGCAGTAAACATGAAGTTACACAGCTAAACAATGTACTAAACAAACTATATCCATAAAGCAAGACTTAAAGCTATGAAATTAATACCTAAAAATAAGCTGTAACAACTGGAAACCTTAAAACTAATAAGCGGATCTAAACCAAGAATGGACTAAAGAAGTCACTGACTGGGTATTTAAGAAAGTTTTGTCAATTGAAACAGCGTTTACCAGTAGCTCTAATAAACTATTTAAAAGCTGACTAAAACACCACATAGTGATATCTCAGAATCAGTAAAGAAACCACCAGTGCCCACGTTTGATACCAAGTTACATAGACAGTTCGTTAAATGCAAACACGACTAGAAGGAGACTTAAAATGAATCAAATGACAGCTCAAGACATTGAAGCTTAAAAACAATAGACTGAAGTAGGGATGTGGGGATGGGGATAGGAAGAATTTCTCAAACAATAAGAGAAAGGAAAAATTCAAGTTTAGAAAGTGTATGACAATAAAATTCGTGTCGAGAAAATATAATTCAAGGAACGAAAAATATTGCTACAATCATAGTATTTCATTTAAAGAGTGAGTTCTACAATCTCTATAAATCCTCTGATTCACCTTTCAAATATGAATTCAAGGGCTCTTTAGCTTGTTCTTGAATCTTGAAAACTTGATATATTTGATCTTGACTTGGTACTTGAATTCAAGAGCTTTTGGGCTTGATCTTGAATTCGGCGGTCTTGATCTCGATATATGGATTTGATGATCTTGAACTTGAACTTGATATGGATCTTGTTCTTGAACTTGATCTTGACTTTACTTAAATCCAAGGGCTTTTGGGCTGGTTAATCTGGTGATCTTGATGCGTTCTTGAACTTGAATGCTTGATTTCTTAATCTGTGTGTTTGATCAACGAGCTCTCTCTGGCTTCTTGTTAGAATTCTTGATGTCAATTCTGAATTATGAGGACCCCTTTATATAGTTGTAGAATAGAGGAGTCATGATGGAATCAGATCTTCCGACCAATCAGATTTAAGGTGATATGGCATAGGAAAAGTGATAAGAATAGGACTCCTTGAGTTATAATGGAATCAGGATTTCTTCTGGCCAATCAGATTTAAGGTGACATGGCGCACGAAAAGTGATAAGAATAGGACTCCTTGAATTTATAATGAAATCAGGCTTTTTTCTGGCCAATCAGATTTAAGGTGACATGGCGCACGAAAAGTAATAAGAATAGGACTCTCTTTAAGTCACATGATGATATTTAATTGGTTGAGACACATCATTTGCACGTGTGGCTCATATTCATTGGTCTTTGATTTAGACAGGAATGCCATGTCATTTTGACAAGTGACTATTGATTTCTTTATTTGATTTGGCATGCCACATCATTCGACACGTAGCGTCAAGTGGGCCTCTTTGATGACAGGATATTGGGGCCAAAGAAGTGGGTCGTCTTTTGTAGCCCAAATAAATAAATGTGGAATTTTAACTAGATCCATATTTTATTGGATTTAGATTAATTATCCCAATTATATTAATCCATAACATTTATTTTTAGACTAACATATTTTGAATTTAATATAATTTGAATCATATTATAAAATTCATATTTTAATAAATTTTATATGATTACAAATGCCCCCTACTCTTAGACTTGTTGAGATACTTTATCTTTTAGAGACTAGGCTTGAAGTATTTAACTTGATACTTTGATTACAATATTATTTATTGAAGGATATGAACCAATGCATATATTATACCAAGTTAGAACATTTTTAACTTGACCTAACAATCCATATATTTTTTATGAATTCATATGGACCAATTCATATAGTATTTCACCACTGTTGTCATCATGTATGACGTGAAAACATTTGAGGGAATTGTTTGGTGAAGCATTTAATGCTTTAATCTACCCTCCTTTTTGTGTTTTAATTGAATTCCACCGCCTCAATTTTATTTTCCTAGAACCGTTCAAAGATGTTCAGTCCAATTTGGACATAGAGTGTGTGCTTCTCGCCCGTAGCATCTCTAATTATAGAAAAATATATTTTTATTTTAATATGGTCAAGGACATGTCAATTTTAGTTTCTCTTTCTAGATTTCTAGTTTAAAGAGGAATTGTAGTTGTCTTTGGAGAAGGATTTCCTCTTTAGAGTAGAATCAGAAATCATAGATAACGTAGGACACAAATTTCTTGAACATCTATAAATAGAACTTGCTTCTTATTCTTTTAGCATCAATGTTCATGGATTTGGAATCCCTCTCTCTAAACAATCTTTGGAGACGTGGAGCATCAAAGTGCGAGGTAACCTCTTTTTCCTTTTCTTTTTTTCCTTCTTTTTTTTTTTGTATTCTTTTGTTGTCCCTCTTTTTTAATCACATGAGTATTTTTTATTTCATATGAAAAGTGACTAAAAAAAAGAATACACATGGATCTAATTCATCAAGAAATAACTTCTTTGTTTGATGAATCATCTCTTTCTTTTTTTTTTAAATCACATGGGTAGTATTCCATATGAAAGTGCCTAAAAGAAAGAACATACATATATTTAATTCGTCAAGAAATAGCTTCTTTGGTTGATGAATCATATTTTGTTTCACTTAATCACATGGGTATTTTGTATTTCATACGAAAGTGACTAAAAGAAAAAACATACATATATTTAATTCATCAAAAAATAACTTCTTTGGTGGATGAATCATATTTTCTTTCTCTTAATCACATGGTCCCAAATAACCTTATTTTTTTCCTTTTTGTGAAAAGAATAAAGTAAAAATACTTACAAAGAAAATGATGATTTTTTCTTTCCTTGTAATAAAGAGTCCATGGTTATTGTATTTCCTTGTCAACTTGGTCCCCAATTTTTTTTTGTTGTAGGGCCATAATTCAAGATTCTTGGTACTACAAGAATTTGATCTTGAGGTATGAAGGGATGGATCCATATCCATCCACCCTTACCAAGGTGATTTGATGATAGTTCTTATCGCGCAAAGGAATGAATACGCATTCCCGCCTTAAGAATAAGGTAACTGTATGGTAGTTCTTATCGCGCAAAGGAATGAATACTCATTCCCGCCTTAAGAACAAGGTAACTTTATAGTAGCTCTTATCGCGCAAAGGAATGGATACTCATTATCACCTTAAGAACAAGGTAACTTTATGGTAGTTCTTATCGAGCAAAGGAATGGATACTCATTCCCGCCTTAAGAACAAGGTAACTTTATGGTAGTTCTTATCGCGCAAAGGAATGGATACGCATTCCCGTCTTAAGAACAAGGTAACTTTATGGTAGTTCTTATCCTGCAAAGGTTTGGGTACTCATTCCCGCCTTAAGAACAAGGTAACTTTATGGCAGTTCTTATCGCGCAAAGGAATGGATACTCATTCCCGCCTTAAGAACAAGGTAACTTTATAGTAGTTCTTATCGCAAAGGAATGCGTATCCATTCCTTTGCGCGATAAGAACTACCATAAAGTTACCTTGTTCTTAAGGTAACTTTATGGTAGTTCTTATCGTGCAAAGGTTTGGGTACTCATTCCCGCATTAAGAACAAGGTAACTTTATGGTAGTTCTTATCGCGCAAAGGAATGGATACTCATTCCCGCCTTAAGAACAAGTTAACTTTATTGTAGTTCTTATCGCACAAAGGAATGGATACTCATTCCCGCCTTAAGAACAAGGTAACTTTATGGTAGTTCCTATCGAGCAAAGGAATGGATGCTCATTCCCGCCTTATTAAGAACAACAATTTGAAGAGACCCTTACCATGAGAAGGAATGGATACACATTCCCGCCTTAAGAATGACAATTTAAAGATTATGGTGAAAAGGAAATGGTTATGCATTCCCGCCATAAGAATGACAATTTGAAGACTTCAACTTGTAAACTTTGAAGATTTTCTTGAAGTTCGCACACTTAGTGGCTTTGAAGAGCCATGGTGGATTTAAACTTCAATTTAAAGACTTGAAGGATTTGAAGGCTTCAACTGATCCAAATACTAGAATAATTTGCATATTTGGAAGATTTAAAGACTTTAACTTGCATACTTATGAGATTTGAAGACTTCAACTTGCATATTTTGAAGAATTTGAAGACTTCAATTTGCATACTTAATAGACTTGAAGACTTCAACTTGAAGATTTACTTCAGCTTGCATACTTGAAGAATTTGGGGGCTCCATCTTGCATACTTGAAGAACCTAAAGACTGCACCTTGTGTACTTAAAAGATCTGAAGACTTCAATTTGCATACTTGGAGGATTTGAAGACTTCAACTCACGTACTTAGAGGATTTGAAGACTCTAACTTGCATACTTCAGGATTTGAAGACTTTAACTTGCATGCTTCAGGATTTGAAGACTTTAACTTGTGTACTTGAAGGATTTGAAGGCTTCAACTTGCATACTAAGAGGATTTGAAGTCTCATCTTGTGTACTTGGAGTATTTGAAGACTTCGAATTTCATATTTGGAGAGACATGAACACTTCAAGTTGTAGACTTAGAGAATTTGCAAACTCTAACTTGCATTCTTGGAGTATATGAAGACTTCAAGTACGCTGTTGAGGAAGCTCATATTTCATAGGGATTTGCCCCCATTGAGTCACCACCATTTGGTATAAGTCTAAAGTTTGATAAAGGGTACTCATAACTTTAACTCTCATGTGAGAGATCAAGTGGGGACATATGATTTTTTGACACTCATGCAACTGAACTTAGAGCATAATTCCAAGCGCCTACGTACCTCAATGAAGAGGATCAAGTCACAATGTAGTTCTGAAAAAGTGAGTGCTTTTTTTGGTGTGTCGTACATAGTTTATACTCTTGCGGGCCAGGAGTAACATGAAGTTTAGGCTCGTACGTCACGGAGCACCATCTCACTTCAAGGGTAGTACCTCTTGAGAAATTTTGCATTTATGGGACCAATCTTTACGCCATCTGCATAGAAAAGTTTGTAAGCACCATTTGAATACGTCTTCTTGTACTACATATGGTCCATCCCACTTCGAGGTGAATTTGCCCCTAGACTTATGTGAAGTGATAATGGGTCTCCTTATTGCGAGGACTTGGTCTCTGACTTGAAAGCACCTCCGGCGAACCTTTTTGTTAAAAGTACGAGATAGATGAGCCTGATAGCATTCAAGTTTTTGTTGAGCTTCGAGCCTTTTTTCATCTAGTGCTTCTAACTCAGAGAGACATAGTCGGTCATTCTCTTCTTCGGTGAGTCCCTACTGAATAGCAAGTCTCAAGGAAGGTATCTGTCGCTCAAGTGGCAGGATTGCTTCAACTCCAAAAGCAAGCGAATATGGAGTTGCTTGAGTTGGTGTGCATATATGTTGTCCTATATGCCTACAAAGCTTCTTCCATTCTTTCATGCTAGTCTCGTTTGGACTTGGAGACTACTTTCTTCAGGAGATTGCATAGTCTTATTGAACGCTTCAGCAAGACCATTGGCAGCAGCATGATACATAGAGGATTTGCGCTGCTTGAAGCCAAAAAAATTACAAATCTTATTCATCAATTTGTTATCAAACGGCTTGCTATTGTCGGTTATTATGTATCGAGGAATGCTGAATCGATATATTATATTCATTCAAATAAAGTTTGCAACATTCTCTTTCTTTACTTCTTTGAGAGCAACATCTTCGACCTATTGTGAGAAGTAATTTGTTGCAGCCAAGATATATAGGTGCCCACCAGAAGATTTTGGGAGTGGTCCAACTATATCCAATCTCCAAGCATCGAATGGCCAAGAAGCAACAGTCGGGTGTAAAACTTCAAGCGGTTGATGTATGAAGTTTGCATGGAATTGACAAGCTTTGCACCTTCGAGCATAATCCAAGCAATCTTTTACCATGGTTGGCCAATAATACCCCCTTCTCTTTATGTGAAAGTGGAGCTTTGGTCCGAATTGATGCGATCCACATACTCCTGAATGAGCTTCCTGCAGAGCTTGACTTGCTTCTTCCTCTCCCAGACATCGAAGGAGTACCTCCTCAAATAATCTTCTATATAGTGTGTCCTTATAGTAAAGGAAACGAGGTGCACGACGACGAATGTTAGTCCTCCTTCTGGCATCTTCTGGGAGTACCCTATAACATAAGTAGTCGACAATAGCTTGTCGCTTGTCCTCTTTGTTGACTTCAGAAACTACAACAACATACTCAAAGCTTATCCTCCATGTGTTCATCTTCATCCAGTGGTGGTACTACCCATTTTTGGCATATAGTAACTTGCTTTTGATTAGGAAGAGTTAGAGTTGAAGGTAGAGCAGCTAAGGCATCAGCTGTTTTATTTTCCTTTCTCGGCACATGTTGGAGGGTCACATCTCCAAGCCATCCCATTAACTTTTGAGTATAACAGTGATATAGGCGCAATTCGGGCTTTCTGACCTCATAAGTTCCCAAAAGATGTTTAATCACTAGCTGAGAGTCACCAAAGACTTGCAGTTGTAATTGTTTCATGTCAACAACCATTTCGAGACCAAGCATCAATGCTTGATATTCTGCTACATTATTGGAGCAACGTTGTTTCAATGTGAAGGAGAACGGTAGGACCTCTCCTTGTGAAGTGACAAACACCAATCGAGCGCCAGCTCCGCCACTATGTGCAGCCCCATCAAAGTACATCTTCCAAGGAGGTTGTATTTCAATGACCATCGCATCTTCATCAGGGAGCTCATCAGTGAGCTCCCAATCGTCTGGTATTAAATGATCTACCAAGAAGTCTACAAATGCTTGTCCCTTTACAGCTTTTTGAAGGATGTACACGATCTCAAACTGTTGGAATTGGAGATACCACCTTGCCAGTCGGTCGCTGAGGACTGGTTTCTACATGACAAATTTGATGAGGTTTGCTTTAGATATTAGACGAACGTGAGGTTGAAAATAAAGCTTCATCTTTTGAATTGAGAAGACTAAAGCCAAATATAACTTTTCGATTGGCAAATAATTCAGCTCATTTGGTGTCATCATTTTGCTCAAGTAGTAGAGGGAATTTTCTTTGCCTTGCTATTCTCTTGAGCTAATAGGGCTCCAACAGACCTTTCTTGTGCCGCGATGTAAAGTATCAATGGCTTTCCAAGTATAAGGGCTGCTAGAACTAGAGGGTTTGCCAGATATGCTTTGATACTTTCAAAAGCTTCGCTACATGTTTGATCCCACTTAAAAGGAACACCTTTCTTCATAAGATGACCGAATGGTTGGAATCTCCCAGCTAGATTCGAGATAAACCTCCTCAGGTAAGCTAACTTTCCTTGAAGGCTTTTTAAATCATGAATGTCTTGAGGCTGGGGCATCTTCAAGATGGCATCAACTTTAGCTTGATTAATCTCGATCCCTCAATGTTACACAATAAAGCCAAGAAATTTGCCAGAAGTAACCCCAAAGGCACATTTCAATGGGTTCATCCTTAGCTGATATTTTCAGAGCAATTCAAACACCATTCTTAAGTCTTTCAAATGGCCGCCCCTCTTTCTCGACTTCACCACCAAGTCATCAACACAACATTCAACATTTTTGTGGAGTAATTCATCAAATATATTCTACATAGCCCTTTGATATGTGGCACCAGCATTTTTTAGACCAAAAAGCATCACTTTGTAGCAATATATACCTTTAGGGGTGCGAAAATGCGGTGAGTTCTTCACCCTCTGTGATAGGCGGATTTGATTATAACCAGAAGAATCATCCATGAATGACATTGCCTCATAACCAATTGTAGCATCAATTATTAGCTCTGGAATAGGTAGTGAGAACTCATCTTTAGGGCATGCATTGTTGAGATCTCTGAAGTCAACCCATACTCGAATTTGGCCATTCTTATTTTTCACAGGAACAATGCTTGAAATCCACGTGGAGTTTTTGACTTCACGAATGAAGCCTGCCTCAATGAGCTTGTTGACTTCATTCTCGATCAATGGGACCAACTCCGGCCTAAAACATCTTTGGGCCTGTTTCACAGTACGAGCACCATTCTTGACTGCCAATTGGTAGACCGCTATTTTAGGATTTAAGCCAGGCCTTTCCTTCTAACTCCAAGCGAACACATCCTTATACTATTTGAGTAGCTTCATATAAGCGTTTTCTTCCTCAACTTCTAGAAAAACGCTTTAGTAAGTTGGCCTTGGGTCTTCATCAGTGCTAAGGTTGACTTCCTTTAAAGGATCTATCGTGGCTTTCACTCGTTATTCTAGTTCTGGTGGAGCATCTCCAACATCTTCTTCCTCTTGTGGATCATTCTCACTAACAGATATGTGGTAACACCCAACAATGTATTCTGATCCTCCATCAACCTTTACTTGAGATGAGGTATCGAGCTCTCTCAAAGTTGCAATATAATATGACCAGCCTACACTTTCTTCATCTTCCTCGTGTTCCTTGGGTAAACCACGGTGTGAGTCTTTGCCGTTAGCACATCTCCACACGAAACCATGAGTTTCACTTTTCGCTTCATCCTAGAGGGAATTGTGCTTTGGACATCCTTTTGGATAAGCGAAGCAAGTGTTGTCACCCTTCGGTAACTTCTCCGATGCTTCTTATTTTCTTTCTTCAATTGTCCCAAACTCTCGAACAAAGAAGTTCTCGTAGTGGGTTTTCCAAGTTGATCGAAGACAGAAGGTCTTTTGTTAGAAGGAGAAGACTCATCTTCGATGGTGATGTAATTGTTACTTGCTCTTTTTATGGTAATACAGACTGGAGGTGGTTGGTTATAGCCCAAACCTTCACGTGCCTTCCTAGTGACATCATATGATGGGAGTTTCCCTAATTTGGATGGCTCATTAGGGTTGATTTCAAATAACTTGTAAGCATTTGGATCAAAGCCCTTTGTACGTTTGTAGGGAGCGACATATCTGGAGGTGGATTTTGAGCCACAAACTCTCCCAGCAGCTTTGAAGACAAGTCGATTGCAGCAATGTGTTTGATAGGAAGAGTTAACCCTCTCAGTACATTTCCCTAAACATTAGATGATTGACCTGCCTCTTTCTTTACCTTCAAAACATGGCGAGGTACAAAAGTTGGCTTCTTCTTCGAAGGACACGATCTTCCCTTTATCTTGATAAGAATCTAGCTCCCCAATATTGGCCTTGACCTTTCCAACAACCACATCAATTCTTTTGCTGGCAAGCATTTTGGACTTGGTCGATTTGACATCGTCAAGTTTTGCTTCCTTCACAATGTAATTCTTCAGATATAATTTTGCATCAACAAAGTGTGACTCAGTTTCGATAAAAGGATTATCATCAGCAATTATTTTCCTTTCAATTCCATCTTGAAGATACTTCAAACATTGATAGTAAGAGAATGAGACAATTTTATTCTCATGCACCCAAGGCCTACCAAGCAATATACTGTATGAAGTCTTTGCATCGATCACATGCATCCATGCACTAGATCGCAAAACATCAGTATGGATTTCTAACTTGATGGAGCCCATAGACCTCTGCCCCCTTGGTTGAATCTTTGTATTAACAAACAACTTTCACTAAGTTCCTCAGTCGTGATGCCCAGTTCTTTCAATGTATAGATGGAAGAATGTTAACTCCAGATCCTTCATCAATCAAGATTCTATTTATCTTCTTCTCTAGCACATGACCCACCATGTACAAAAGACAATTATATAGCTTTTCACCGAGTAGGAGATCATCCTCTGTAAATGTGATTTTTGTATCACATGCATGTGTTTCTTGAGAAGAGGGTTCTCCAGGCTTCTCAGAAGATTAAGGAGACGCTTTTGATGAAGTTTCGCTCATTGCTTCTGCTTCACCAATGTGAGACATCTTTGATGAACTTTCACCTACTATTTCTCCTTTGTCGATGTAAAACACGACGCCTCGTTGCTGTCTTGGAGAGTTCTGGTATGAAACCAACTCGACAAGAACTCTCCAAAGTCACAGGACGTCGAGCCTTCTGGTAGTGATGCACTTCCACCTTTTCTTTCTTTAGATGAGTGACTAGCTTTTGCTTACTTGGTCTCCTCACCATCATTCCTCTTGTCGGTTGCTTAGATGACTCTCCTCATGAACTTGTCTTCTTATATCTTCACCTAGCCACGAGAATCCAACCTTCATCATTATCTCTATCAGTTTGGATTTTATTTGGCTCTAATGACATCTTCTCTCCAGGTGTGTATATCTGGATTGGGTCAAGCGAGCCAAAAGTGATAGAGATTTGATTAGAACTTGCTTTCTCATCATCAAGGACGATTTTTTCTTCCCTAGCCAATTGCATGACTTTGTCCTTGAAGACGAAACACTTTTCAAGAGGATGACCCAAAAGTCTATGATATTTGCAATAGTTTGGATCATCAGTCTTTCCAGCTTCATCGGGTTGTTTCATCTCTGGTAACTCGTTGAGCTTCAGTTCAACCAACTCATCAAATATTTGAGAAACATCAAAATCCAAAAAGGGTATTCTTTTTCTTGCATCTCCTTTAAAGTCAGCTTTCGATTTGGCACCCCTGAGAGGTTGTCTTCAAACTTTGCTTCCTACTCTCCTTCGTAGTAAACTTCACAAGCGATGCGTTGACATTCATGAATTCCTTGTTATCATTCTTGAGCACAAATTTGCTCATCGGTTCCTAGTTGTCTTTTCCTTTGCGAGAATCGTGAATAAGCATCCATCTTTTCCGGCAGAAGACATGCTCAGCTCTATATCATGAGCACGAGTCACTAGATCTTCAAAAGACTTAGTTTTGATCCCTTATGGGATGTAGAGAAGCTCCCAGTGCATTCCTTGGATACACATTTCTATTGCAGAAGCTTCACGAAGTCTATCTTTGCAGTTGAGACTTGTGTTCCTCCATCGATTTATGAAGTCAATGACTAGTTCATCCTTTCTTTGGTGAGTATTTTTGAGTTCTACCATGCTCACTGTGCGCCTTATGCTGTAGAAGCGATTGAGAAACTCATGCTCCAGTTGCTCCCAACTGTCAATGGAATGAGGCTCAAGATCTGTGTACAAGTCAAAGGCATTTCCTTTCAAGGAACGGATTAATTGTTTGACGAGATGATCTCCATAGGTCCCAGCATTATTACATGTCTCTACAAAGCGTGCAACATGCTGCTTTGGATTCCCTTTGCCTTCGAATTGCTGAAATTTAGGAAGTTGATAACTAGCATGCATTCTGAGGCTATCAATCCTTGCAGTGTAAGGCTTAGCATACATATGGTAAGACTTGGTGGAGATTTCATACATGTCTTTTAATGGTCCCTTCAATAAACTCCTTTAATTGATCAAGTGGGATCATTCCTTTGGCAGAAACTGACAGCTCGTTGAGAGTCGGCGCTTGATTTGCAGGATTTTCAATTTCTTGAATCTCAATACCCCTCCTAGGTGCATGGTTAGATTCCCCATCTAATAAGCCATCTACTTTATCCATCAACTTATCGATGCGAGACTCTTGGTGTTGCATATGCTTGGAAAGTTGATGTGCTGTCAAAATACAATACATTTGATACCCAAAACAAGGAATTTTGTGTGTTCTTAATGCAACTTTTTATGATTTTTATGTGTTTTTGTGTAGTTCTTGCAGAAAAGTTAGGTTGGTATGATTTTGAAGAAAAGTTACAGATTTTGCTGAATCATAGGACATACGAGCTCAACTACGAGTCGTAGCCCAAGCTACAAGTCGTAGGGTGATCTTGTAGCAAGAAATAGACAGCAAAAATCAGAAAATCTGCTACGTGGAGGTCAGCACTAGGAGACCTCTCTACGAGTCGTAATTCTCCCTACGACTCGTATAGGTGGGTTCGTAGCAAGAAACAGAGATCCAAAAGTTTGGACCAAGAACTGAAGGCCTAGACTATGAGAGGAGCAT
The DNA here is from genome assembly GCA_025642045.1 of Solanum sejunctum. Taxonomy (NCBI): domain Eukaryota; kingdom Viridiplantae; phylum Streptophyta; class Magnoliopsida; order Solanales; family Solanaceae; genus Solanum; species Solanum sejunctum. The sequence continues at coordinate 10,489,610 of JAOTQJ010000007.1, forward strand.
ATGAGTCGTAGCCTGAACGACTCGTAACAGTGGGTCGTAACAGTCAAGTCAAAAATGTCAAGTACTGACTACGATACCCCAATTACGACTCATAGGTCATTCTACGAGTCGTACGTGTGCGACGTATCTGCTGCTAGCTGACTTTTCTATATAATTTTTAGGGTTAAATTTGTAAACACTATATACTTTATGTTACGGTTTATTTCGGGGGGGACTCGACATTCACAACCACTTGTAAATATCTAGGAGCATTTTTAGTGTTTAGAGTAGATTTTTATCTTTCAATTTGAAGACCCACTTTTGGGGGAGTGAAAACCCTCATTGTACTCATTTGCCATTAATCCAAGCTTGTGTTTTTCAACTTGAATGTGTTGTTGCTCTTCATTGCTTGGGGTAAACTCTCAACTATGTCATTTATTTACATTATTGTTGATTTTGCCTTAGCCATGAGTAGCTAAGCACCCACAACTTGGGGTTGTGGGAATCATGGGTAGTTGACTTGAAATAACCTAGGTTTATCGCATTTCTATGATTGGGGTTTGCATGTATTGTCTATTTCCCTTCATTATAATTGTCGTTTGGTGGTGGCCAACACTAAAGCCCGCCTACTATCACTTGCCCGACTAAGATAGTGACGAATAGGAAAATGAAAGTAGATGACAGGATTCGATTGATGTGTTCTCGTCTAATCAACCAAACTTGACCAAGGGGAGGTTGATTGGAATAATTGGTAACGGTTAGTTGGCACGCCATGGTGGCCGACCATGTGGATTCTTGTAGTCAAGCCTCGTATTCCCTGTGGATTAGACCCTAACCTTCGGTTAGGTTAATTGCTAACAGCGACCGCTTTCTTATTGGAGCGTGAACATCATCATCAGTCCTTCAATCATCTTTGCTAAACTTGCAACTTGTTCCTCCGTGGATGAAGCATTAGTTGATATCGCTTGCACGACTGATGGAGGCATAGAAGAATAGCATGGATTATCATGGAAGTTGATCTTCAAAGGTCTCACATTATGCGACGCTTGCGGAGAAGATTCATTGGATTAGTCCTGGTCTTTCTTTGCAGTAGAATTCTTGGAACCAGAGACCTCAAGTAGAGCTAAAGTCTGCTTGATCTTCTCAGCAACACTACTTTCTTCGTCTGACACATATGTAGAGGACCTTGCTCCCCTTGGAGTTGAAGATCCAAAATCAGGAGTTGGTGCGGACGACACTCGCGGTGTTTGTTGTCCTAGCATAGTGGCTTTGCTCCTTGTAACAGTTCCAACACTTCCAAAAGTAATACCCAGGATTCCCTCTACTTCAGCGGAGAACTTGGAATCAGCAGCCTTGGAGGAAGTTGATTGAGAGTTGATGTTCTTGGACGTCATTTGAATATTCTTTGATTCTTGAAAAGTTGAGATGAGAGGTAGAGATTGTCCCACTGGACGAGCCAAAATTTGTATGACAATAAAATTCGCGTCGAGAAAATATTATTCAAGGAACGAAAAATATTGCTACAATCATAGTATTTCATTCAAAGAGTAAGTTCTACAATCTCTATAAATCCTCTGATTCGCCTTTTCAAATATGAATTCAAGGGATCTTTAGCTTGTTCTTGAATTTTGAAAACTTGATAGATTTGATCTTGAGTTGTACTTGAATTCAAGAGCTTTGGGGCTTGATCTTGAATTTGGTGGTCTTGATCTTGATATATGGATTTGATGATCTTGAACTTGAACTTGATATGGATTTTGTTCTTAAACTTGATCTTGACTTTACTTGAATCCAAGGACTTTTGGGCTTGTTCTTGAATCCGGTGATCTTAATGCATTCTTGAACTTGAATGCTTGATTTCTTGATTTCTTGAAACCTTCTTTTTGCTTGTAGAGAAATCTGCGCATTTGATCCACGAGCTCTCTCTGGCTTCTTGTTAGAATTCTTGATGTCAATTCTGAATTATAAGGACCCCTTTATATAGTTGTAGAATAGAGGAGTCATGATGGAATCAAACCTTCTTTCGACCAATCAAATTTAAGGTGATATGGCATAGGAAAAGTGATAAGAATGGGACTCCTTGAGTTATAATGGAATCAGAATTTCTTCTGGCCAATCAGATTAAGGTGACATGGCACAGGAAAAGTGATAAGAATAGACTCCCTTTAAGTGACATGGCGATATTTGATTGATTGAGACACATCACTTGCATGTGTGGCTCATATTCATTGGCCTTTGATTTAGACAGGAATGTCATGTTATTTTGACACATGGCGTGATCCTATTGATTTCTTTATTTGACTTGGCACGCCACGTCATCCAACACGTGGCGTCAAGTGGGCCTCTTAGATGACAGGATATTGGGCCCAAAGAAGTGGGTCATCTTTTGTAACCCAAATAAATGAATTTGGACTTTTAATAAAATTCATATTTTATTAAATTTTAATTAATTAACCCAATTATATTAATCCATAACTTTATTTTTGGACTAATATATTTTGAATTTAATTTCATTTGAATCATATTATAAAATTTATATTTTAATAAATTTTATATGATTACAGAAAGTAACAAAGAATGTCACCAACCACAGATATAACCCGGCAAATCAGTCTTTTACTCACTAGATTTGAAGAACACCTAGTATATAGCTACAAAGTAGAAGAAATCAGCTACTTTACTATAACTTGAACAATATTAGATCCTTTAAGGGCACGGAAAAGGCCAGGTTTCAAGGCAAAATCCTGATACATAATAAAGTGAAACTGAAACAAAACTTATAACCATTTAAAGCAACATAATATCATTAGCTCAGCAACAAACATAGTCCCAGAGTTGTACGAATAAACTAAAGCACAAAACCATTGCTTTGCCATTTACAAAGACCCCTGATGTGAGCAAAATGATGTTGAAATAATAGGCCTAAAATCTAGTTTCTTGACTATCTTGCTACAACAAACATCGACTAAGAGAGCTCAAATAAAACCAGAAACGTTTCGAAAAATCAAACAAAATCCAGAATCACAATTATGCAAGCAAACCCAGATGATACATACATCATTCAAGAGTGGAATCGAGAAATAATAAAAGGTGTTACCTTTCCCGGAGCAGGAACTAGGATATCAACGACTGGAGAAGGAGGCTTCCACCAACAAACTCTTGTTGCTCCAATCGAACTTCTAACAAAAAAAATCACAATTCCAATTTTTTCCAATGAATAGAATATTGGACAAGAATTGCTCGAGGTTTTCAAAGTAAGAAACGGCTCCCCCAAAAAATGGCAAGGAATGGGCCAATTTATAGAGGAACCTTAGGGTTCGAAATGGGGGAAAATCAAGGTTAAAATTGAAAATTTGGGTAGGATTTTAGGTTTTCAAAATTCGAATCTCTCAAACTAGATAAGGAAAATCTCAATTTGTTGCAAAAATCCTCAACGGATTTGAGATTTCCACCGTCCATTTGAGAGGCAGAACGTGATTGAGACAGATTATTTGAAACGAATTTGTACCAAAGGGGACACGTAGGTACCAATTTGTTGCTGAACGTTGGCTTTGTTTTCTGGGTTTGTTCTCTGGAAATGGGTTAGTTGGGGAAGAAGGGGATGAGGGAGAGTGAGGAGTGTGAAAGGTGAAAATGGAAAAGAAAGGATTGAAAAGGGGCTCGTGACAGTGACGTACATGAGTATATGTATGTTGGGTATGTAAAGTGATGTTGCTGAGAATGTAAGAGGGGATTTGGGCCGGGTTTAGGTGAAATTGGGCCAAATTTGGTCCATTTGGGTTTTAAATAATGGGTCCAAAAGGAAGGCTGAAATAAGAATCAAAAGAAACTATATTTCAAAATCAGCCGAATTAAATGCAATCTGGATCAAAATTGGTGAAAACTGATAAATTTGGTTAAAATATGAATAAAACGAATTTTATCAATTTATTGACAAGCTTTTTAATTCCAACAAAATAAAGAAATCAATATAAATACCAAAATTTTTGATCATGAAAGGATTAATCAAACGAGATAAAATCATTCGCGAATTATAAAGATGAGAAAAATTATATATAAAAATTACTTAAAATTATTTAAAATTTGTAAATGTCAATTACTTTGAATTATTTAAAAATTGAAGAAGTTCGATAATTAATTCATACTGTGAAAGGTAAAAATTGGATGTCAACACTAATCTTCAAATCAATTTTTATATTTATAACTTACAAGTTTTTATGGTTATTCAAAATCAATCATCATACCAAACAAATTTTCATTTTTTTTCAGACTTTTAACCATTTATGCAAACACTTAGAATATACCAATATATATTCATTTTATACACCAAAAGATATTTAACTTTGTAAAAATACTAATCAACCAAATGTCTTATCAACTAATATAAAAAAAACAAAAAAAAAACATAGACTCACCAAAATAATACCAAAAATCAAAACTGCACAACAACACTTAATTTATTCATTAGGTTTTAAACAATTCCAATTTTCTATAAATCTATATTATCTTATACTCACAAGAGGAACTAAGATTAAACATCATCTAACACAATTTTTATCACCTTTAATACTTTAATTATTGCAATTATATTTCTCGACATCCAACATCATTCCATTTTACCACATTTAATATTAATGTTATATCTCATCTGTCTCATATTAACTGAATTTATAAGGTAATACACACATATTAAGAAAAATATTTAAAGACAAAGTTTACACTCTATTTTCCACTATTGTCCTTCATAAAATCATAAATATATAGTGTAATTGATTTCCTAGAAAATATAAAAGTTCAATTAATGCAAGGGCAAAAATGAAAAAAGTTTCAAACATTTATCTTGAACTTTGAAAAATTCAACTATTTTGAGTCTTGAATTTTTTAAAAAAAAATTCAATTATTGTGAGACGGAGGAAATATTACCAATTAAAATACTCGTCTTTTAAGTTATACAAAGAGTTTGTATTTCAAATTATAAATTATTGTTGTTATTCAGAAACAATAATTATACAAAATAAATTCTAAATATTGCCTGACTTTTAAACGATTTATATAAAAGCTTAGATTATAACAATATATATACCTTTTTATATACCAAAAATATTTAATAGGACTAATATAAGAAAAATCATAATGCAATCAAAATCAGACCAAAAAACAAAACTGTACATCCACCATTTATTTATGCACAAAATTTTAAATAATACCAATTTAAATAAATCTGGACTACAAAAGTATCAAGAAAAAATCATTAAAAAAAAATCAACATCACATCAAACTTTAAAAATGGACAATATCACACCAAACTTTAAAAATGGGCAACGTCACATAATTGATTCTACATTTACCAAAATAAAAATCATTTCGATTGCCATAAATCAGTTCAAATCACAAAGCATAATATGTTCATATAATTTATAACACTAAAAAATGTTTAAAGAAAAAGCTCAAAAAGTGCAAATTTTGAGTTAGATGAAATCATAAAAGATAGTCATTGCATTGTTATGGTTTTCAACCTGGGACTCTTCATAACATGAATTCTTTCCATATAGATTATACACTATAATATAATTTAAGAAAAATAAATTAAGAACATTTTTTAACCCTTTAAATAAAATTGAAAGAAAAGGACTGAATGAATTTTGGAATCAATTTAAAACCATAACAATAACCTTTAAACAAAACACCTTTGTTTTAAGATGAAAAAAAAAAACTTCACCAAAGCTTGAGAAAGTGTTTGCAGGAACAAGAAGAAGGTGTTAGGTTGTGGAGCCTGATATTATATTTATGCATTGTATACATGTATTCTATATAATTATAAATATTCGGATATTATTAATATATATAATTCTATTGCCGTGGAGTTTATCCATTGAACGTTACCACGAAATACTCTCTCTCTCTAAACAGAATTTTCTCTGCCTTCTCTCTAGGAAGAACTTCTTCTTCCTTATTCTTCTTCTTCTTCTATTCAAAGATCGTATATTTCCTAATAATTGGCGCTCACTGTGGGGCTGGAATACTTCGATCTGTGCAGATGGAGAGTTCAAAGATCAAAATCGAGAAGTTTGATGGATCTGATTTTGGTTTCTGGAAGATGCAGATCGAAGATTATCTGTATCAAAAGGATCTTCACGAAACTTTGTCTGGGGTGAAGCCGAAATCCATGAAAGAAGAAGATTGGAAGCTCAAGGATCGTCAGGTGCTAGGTTTGATTCAGTTGACTTTGTCCAAAAATTTGGCTTTCAACATCGTCAAGGAAAAGACAACATCAGATCTGTTGAAGGCGCTGGCGAATATGTACGAAAAACCCTCTATGATGAACATGGAATACTTGATGCGTAGATTGTTTAATTTACAGATGTCGGAGGGTGGACCTGTTGCAGATCATATAAATAATTTTTATATAATTTTTAATCAACTAAGTTCTGTGGAGATTAATTTTGATGATGAAGTTAAAGCATTGATTTTGATGTCATCTTTACCTGAATTTTGGGATAGTGTTGTTGTTGCAATTAGCAGTTCTTATGGATCTGAGAAACTTAAATTTAATGAAATCCGAGATGTAATTCTCAGCGAAAGTATTCACAAGCAAGAAATTAGGTATTCATCGAGTAGTGCTCTCAGTGTTGATCAAAGGGGGAGAAGCAAATCGAAGAGACAAAACACACAAGGCAGATCAAAGTCGAAGGCATGTGAAAAATCTCCACATAAATCAAAAGTGACATGTTGAAATTGTGGAGAAAAGGGTCAGTGCAGAAATGAATGCAAGAAACCCAAGGAAAAGCAGAATCATAAATCTGGAGATGATAACGATTCTGTAAATTCAGCAGAAGACATTGGAGATGCTTTAATCCTTAGTGTGCACAACCCACTCGAGTCCTGGATCTTGGATACAGGTGCATCTCTCCATTCGTCTCCAAGCAAGGAATTGTTTAGAAATTTCAAGTTTGGAAATTTTGAAAAAGTGTATCTTGCTGACAATAAGGCTATGGAGATTAAAAGAATAGGGGATGTTTGTATACATACTGCAACCGGTAACCGGTGGACGTTGAAGGATGTCAGATATATTCTTGAAATGAAAAAAATCTGATTTTTATTGATCAGTTAGATAGTTCAGGTTATGAAGCAAAATTTGAAAAGGGCTCATGGAAGATTGTGAAAGGTGCTATGGTTGTAGTGCGTGGCGTAAAATCTGAAACTTTATATACTACTGTAGGGTATATAAATATAGCTACTACTGCTGAGGGTAATTCCAGTTCAAGTTTGTGGCATAATAGAGTTAGACACATGAGCACTAAAGGAATGAAGCTGTTGGTTACAAAGGGAGTTTTATATGGTCTAAAAGCTGTTGATATGGGACTTTGTGAGAGCTATGTTATGGATAAACAAAAACGAATTAGCTTCATAAAGGTTGCGAGAGAACTGAGGAAAGCGCCATTGGAAATGGTCCATACAGATGTTTAGAGACCATCTCCAGTCTCATCAATAGGTGGATCCAGATTCTATGTTACCTTCATTGATGATTTCAGCAGGAAGGTATGGGTTTACTTTCTCAAGCACAAATCAAATGTGTTTGCTACCTTCAAGAGGTGCAAAGCTGAAGTTGAAAATCAAACAGGGTTAAAAATCAAATATCTGAGATCTGATAATGGTGGTGAGTATGACAAATCAGAATTTAAGGCACTTTGTGCAGCTGAAGGAATCAGAATGTTGAGAATAGTTCTCGGGAAGGCGAGGCAGAATAGAGTTGCTGAGAGGATAAATAGAACATTGAATGAGCATGCAAGGAGCATGAGGATACACCCTGGAATGCCAAAGATATTTTGGGCAGAAGCTGTGAACATGGCTGCATATTTGATTAACAGAGGACCATCTGTTCCTCTGGGGTTCAAGATTCCAGAAGAAGTATGCACGAGAAAAGAACTCAAGTATTCTCACTTGAGGACTTTTAGTTGCACGGCTTATGTTCATGTTGATCCGGAGAAGAGAGACAGACTTGATGCTAAGGTTGTAAAATGCTACTTCATAGGCTGCAGTCCTAATATGTTTGGTTACAGGTTTTAGGATGATAAAAACAGAAAAATCCTAAGGCATTGTGACGTGATATTTGATGAGAACGTCTTGTACAAGGATAAGGATGTGTCAGGTTCAGAGAATGCAAAGCAAGTGGGAGTTGAAGTTGAGTTACAGAGGAGTTTGCCTAGCGATATTGCCACTGAAACTCAAGAAACTCCAGAGATGATCGCTGAAGAACCTGAGGTGGAACAAGTAACACTGGAGAAGATGTTGAGGAGATCATCTAGAACCATCAAGGCACCAGATAGGTATTCACCTTCATTATATTATCTGTTGCTGACTGATGAAGGAGAACCAGAATCTTTTGATAAGGCCCTACAGGTGGAGAATTCGATCAAGTGGGAGCAAGCCATAGATGATGAGATTACTTCACTTGAGAAGAATAACATGTGGGTGTTGACTGAGTTGCCTATAGGGAAGAGAGATTTGTTGAACAAATGGGTGTTTAGAATCAAAGTTGACTCAGATGGAAAGAGGAGGTTCAAGGCCCGATTGGTGGTTAAGGGATATTCACAACGAAAATGTATCGATTATGCTGAAATATTTTCTCCTGTTGTAAAATTAACTATCATCAGAATTCTTTTGAGCATTGTTGCATCGGAGAATATACACCTTGAGCAAATGGATGTAAAAATAGTGTTCTTACATAGAGATTTGGATAAGGAAATTTATATGCAGCAACCTGAAGGATTTGCAGTTCCAGGCAAGGAACACATGGTGTGCAAGCTTATCAGGAGCTTGTACGACCTGAAGCAAACACCTCGATAGTGGTATATGAAGTTTCACTCCTTCATGAGCAAAAGTAGTTTTCACAGGACTGGAAAGGATTAGTGTCGTTACTTCAAAAAATATACTGATTCTTATGTATTTCTACTCTTGTATGTGGATGACATGTTGATTGCAGGATCAAATATGAAGGAGATAAACTCTCTGAAAGCAACTCTATCATCAGAGTTTGAGATGAAAGATCTAGGTGCAGCGAAGCAGATTCTTGGGATGAGGATCTCTCGGGATAGATCAGTTGTCATCTTAAATCTGTCCCAAGAATATTACATTGAGAAGGTATTGTCCAAATTCTGGATGAATGATGCTAAACCCAAGACTACTCCGTTGGCAAATCATTTAAAATTGTCAAAGGAGCAGTCACCAAAGACAACTGAGGAGCGTAAGCATATGGCACAAGTTCCATATGCTTCTGCAATTGGGAGCTTGATGTATGCTATGGTCTACACTAGACCTGATATAGCACATGAAGTGGGAGTTGTTAGAAAGTTCATGGCAAATTCGAGAAAAGAGCATTGGAAAGCTGTGAAGTGGCTTCTGAGATACTTGAAAGGTACATCCAGTACTTCACTTTGTTATGATAACGACAAAGTAATCCTACAGGATTTTGTGAATGCTGATCTGAGTGGAGATATGGATTCAAACAAGAGTACATCCGGATACATCTATACTCTAGATGGAACAACGATTAGTTGGATATCAAAGCTTCAAAAGTGTGTTGCCCTTTCATCGACTGAAGTTGAGTACGTAGCAATAGCTGAAGCTAGGAAAGAATGATATGGCTGGTGGATTATTTGGAAGAACTAGGCAGAAAGTAGCGCGACAAAATTCTTTATACAGATAGCCAGAGTGTCATACAGTTGCTGAAGAATCCAATATATTATTCGAAAACGAAGTAGATCCGAAGACGGTACCATCTCACTCGGAGGTCAGTGGAAGATGGTGACATGTGTTTGGAGAAGATAGAGAGTGCAAAAAATCTAGCAGACATGTTGACCAAGTGTGTTGGTGTTGAAAAACTAAGATTATGCAAAACCTTGGTTGGTCTTTTGTAGGTTATACAGAAGAAAGTGTTGCGATGGGGTGAAGATATTGATGATAGAGGAACCATTTTATTTGGAATACATCTATTGTTTTGGAGGCCAAGTGGATCAGTCTCCAAATGGGAGAATTGTTAGGTTATGGAGCTTGATATTATATTTATGTACTGTCACAGTTCAATCTCCACGCGAGGTTGTCGGGGTGTGTGGGGGGCGGGGCAGAGCCCCACCCCAAATGCTAGGTGATACTGTTTATTCTCCGTATATACATGTATTCTGTGTAATTGTTGTTATATCGAAAAATGACTTTTTGAAAAAGAAATAAATAATTCGAAAGTCAAAAATCAATTTAAACTTAATTAACTTAAGAAAAATCAATTCTCAAAATTCGAAAAGAAAACAGAGTCGCCACCTAATTTTATGGATAATTAGGAAACCATTAAATATTTAAAAAGATCTAACAGAAAAATCTTTTTAAATCCAAAGAGCAGGTTCGGGTTCATATTTCCATTTCGAGAAGGTTTTACGCACTCGAAATGGCCGCTAAATACGGTTATCCGGCGATTAGTGTTGACTAATTTTCGACTTGGCGAAGTTGACTAATTTTTGAAATTGATTGACTTTTAACTTGGACTAGATTTGACTATTTTGAAATCAATTGACTCAAAAAAAAATCGATTATGTTTAAAAATCACATTTTTATTATTTTTTTTTATCTTAATCCAAATATCTTCCAAAATAAAGCGAGACTAAATGAAATAACGTAATAACACAAATGACTTGACACGCTGGAAATCTAATTAGATTAAAACCAATAATAAACAAATATTAGTATTCAAAACAAATAGCAAATAATAATAAAATACAAGGAGGAATTTTAAAGGAAGGATTGGGCTTAGCAAACCCAAATGATGACTCGTTTTATTTCTTCATGTTTGGGCCTGTCTGATGACTGCTTCTCAGGTAATGCATGATAACTTCCTTCTCCTAGAAATTGGGCAGACTCAAAGAAGAGCAAGTTTGGACCTCTGTGGCCCAAGAAATGCAGAAATGGGAGTCCAAAACGGACTCAGAGCATTGTTCATGCAAAGGAATAAAATTAAGAATTAGCAAGAGACTCGAAAAAAAAACACAATAACATAATGAATAGCCATGACATATGAATGAATATTCGGGCATGCGCAACAGTTTGTAACTTAAGACTGAAG
>JAOTQJ010000007.1:10509688-10543793 GCA_025642045.1 Solanum sejunctum
AATTAGAAACTCACCTCAATTGTTGCAAGTTTTCCTTTCCTTCTTCCTCTCCTTCTCTTCTTCCCTTCTTCAAGCTTACAAGACAAGAGCAAAATGGTTCTTCTTGTTTTTGAACTAAAGAGGGGCATTTATAGAGGTCAAACTTATTAAAATTGCACCCTAAGGGCTCCTAGTTAGCCCATTGTTCAATTAGGCTTCCAAACTTTTTTATTTTAATCCAATTGAGGACTTCCGACTCCAACTTAAAATACATGCTCCAATTATAATTAAGCACCGCGAACTTACTTAATTTAGAATACGCCATGTTCGACAAAACTTTTCCAATCGAACAATTTACTTTGATTGAATTAATTACGGGGCCTAACATGTTATTCGATTATTTAAGCATTTAAAAATATTTTTTTTATTATTTGTACGAGTTTATATTTTAATGTTTTCCCGAAAAATTGTATACTTTCGCATTCATAATTTTACAAAATATTATTATTATTATTTACTCACTTTTGGCATTTACAATTTATTTTATTTTACTGCAAATAACATTGGCTTATTTCATTTTATAATAAATATAATTAGTGATTTAGTAAAATTTATTTAGGTAGTAATTTAGTAGTTATTTATATTATATATTTTGATACATTTTATTTAGCTCCAATTATATCTCAAATTTCAAAATTTTAAACTTTGGCCAAATCTTTTCATATTTGGAAGAATTTTACTCAATTAATTTTCCTTCCATTTGTTGAATCTTATCTTTCCAAAAATCACTCCGATAATCTTTTTACTTTGACAATTTTATTCTCTTGAATTGATTATTCTATTTCTGTTCTTGCTTTCACCCCAACAGCTCTTTTTGTTTCTCCTTCATATAAAGACAATAGGTGGAGCAATGCAGGAAAAAAGAAAGAGGATATACATACGTACTCTCCAACATGACCACAGAGATATATTCCAGAAATAAGAATCTAAAAAAAAAAATAGCCTAGAACCTTTTGAAAATTCAAAGGTTTGGGATTTCGGTCGTTGTGTTCAAAAGGTTCTCAAGAAACAAGTCAGGGGTAGTGGAAGTTATGCTCCAATTCGTCAACTCATTTTGTCCCAGATGCTGCCCCCAAAAGGTAAATCGTCTTCATTTGAATTTCACCTTCTCGTCTTAAAATAATGGATGACATGAATAGAAGTGTTTTGCTGTCGATTGGTTCAAGCACTGTTCTGTTTCTTGCATTCCTCGTGTCTGCGTAGCTTTACTATGTTTTAGATGTAAGTTTTTAGCTTTAGAATGTAGCACATATTTGCTGTGATTTATCAGCCCCTGATTCTACCTCAAATTTTGTTCATTTAGCTTAGTTTGATAAGTTTAGGCATAACTTTTAGTTAAGGTCCGTTCAAACTGACACTTTATATCTCGATAGTTGAGAAGTTTTCATTATGTACTCTGTTCTTTCATCGACTTCCTGCCATCGTGTTCTGAATTCAAGGCTGCTTAACTGATGTTAAACTCAGTGTCTTGTTTATCTAGTATAGTATACCTTATGTGTCTTTTGATATGATTCGCTGCTCAAACTCTCATGAAGATTAATTAGTCTATAACGTCTGATTGTCATTGTTTTAAACTGGGAATCTAGAGTGTTGTCCAAAATGTAAGTTCTGCCCATCGTTTCATTTAATGGCTAAGGGGAATTCCTTCAGGAGAAAACACCAGCAACTAGACAAGGGATAAGACTTTCAACCCTTTAGGGAATAATGGATTCTACTTCTTCTGCTTATTTGTAAATGGCGGATCCGTTCTTGGTTGAAGCTCTTCAAAACCTACCTTCACATGTATCTGTTAATTTCTACATTATATATCCTATCTTATGGTTCTGTGGATTTATAAGGGTATGAAACTGCCTTTAGTTTTTCTTGGTATGAGTTTTCTGTATTTTTCTTGAATGCTGGAATGATAAGTAAACCTTTGGAAGTAACCTTTGTTGGTTTGAATTCGCTTCTGGATTCATTTATTATTGCTTGGCTTCTCCTAGACTTCAAAACTTCAGTTGCAAGATCGCTGAGTGATTTCTTAAAATGCTTGAGTCTTAGCAGTCACCTATGCATCTATTTTCTTGACTTTGCTTTTCTTTTGAAGTTTATTGGTTTACTTGGAATTATCAACTGAAAGCTAAATGTTTTGCCATGTATAGCTACTAAGTTTGTATGGAGATCCTCACAGTCGATCGAACTTGTCTGCACTTTCCTTGTTTCTGATTTTTCTCTGCATTGCATATATCAAGAAGTTAAATTTTTCTTTTTGCTCGAAGTCCGTTGTTGTGTCCATAGCACATTGAGGTTGCTGTAAACATCAAAGTATGATTCTTGTGTCTATTTTTTTTCACGTCACGAACCTGCTGTTATTAGGTGAACCTTATCACATTGCTTTAAGTTATGAGGGATGGTATCTCGTTCTATTTCAACATGCATTAGAATGGCAAATTCACTGCTTTCAACATTTCTAAAGGGATGAAACTATTTAATTTTTATGATACAGGATGTTAGTTGGATTCTTCTGTTTTTAAAATCACAACAAATATTATTCCTTGTTACTTCTTCTTATTGCAACCTTAGGTATTGAATCTTTAACCTGTCAACCTTACATTTTGACATCTCAAAACAGTTTGTTTCTTTCCAATAAGAAACTGATGTAATTGCAGTATATATTGAACTTTTAGTTTGTTCTGTCATAGGTTTACCCCCATTTTTGGTTTGTTTTAGAGTGTTGTTAGTTGTCTGTCTTTGATCTATCTTTTAGGAATGCAATCATATTAAGATTTTTAGTTGACCTTCTTCTGTTTTGTAGTTATAAACTAGAGGTACTTTGAATCTAATGAGTAAAAGACTGATTTGCTGGTCTAAGTGCAAAGCTTGATAGCTAATTGTTTGGTTTGACTGTATCTTCCATTTATTTTGGCAAAAGTTCTTAAATTCACCCCTTTGGCCAGAATTGTGGCTGCTCTTTAGGATTTAGGTGTGATATTTCACTCACATAGTCTTGTTTCCTTAGCTAAGTCCTGTTAAGTAGTTGAAATACTTCTTCCTGTTCATTTTGTTTAAAATTTGATATTTTCAACTTGGTTTGATCTCTTTTTATGAGAAACAAATCCTGGAACTACATTTGAAGTTTTCAGTTTTATTCTTCTCGTCTGGTCCATGTTCTCAAACTCATTTTTTTTCAGAAATCTACTAAAAAAGTTGATTTTGCTGCATAGCCTTGATCAAAATGTGAACTGTTTGGTTTGGTAGCTAAATGATCCTGACTTCAGGACTATTATTTCTTCTGAATCATTTTATTAGAAATCTTATTGGCTAGGATTGTATGAGCTGTTTTTAGGTTGTATAAGGAAACATGCTCTCCAGTCACTACTTAAGATGTTTACTTGCCTATCTACTTCACTGTATATAATCTCACGTCTCATACTGCACATTGTATCTTCCTCCAAAAGATGCATATATTTGTTGAGAACATACTCTCATCCACCTTTGTATATTTTACATGTACACCACAATGGAACAACATCACTTGGAGTTCAATCACTACGAGGAGAGGATCAATGTGAGAAGTCGAGCTCAAGTGGAATTATCGCTCCAAAGAAGCCACGTATGTTTTGGGATATGATGAAAAAATGCGGGCTATAACTAACTTCTTATATGAAGCGCATACATAGCTTTATAAAAATTAAAGCAACTCATTACTCCCTCCTATTCCATTTTACTTGTCACTCTTTTAAATGTCTCAAAAACTTGACAACTGTTACTGTTATGATAAATTATTGGTATACTTTCTTTAAATCCAAACATCAAAATATAAATATTTTAAGTTTTACATGACTTTTAAAAATATTGAATCATTTTATTTGGTACTCTTGAATAATTTCTTTTAATCCTTTGTAAGACATCTAAAAGGGCCGGTTTATAAAAATAGAATTGAGGGAGTAACATCGCATTGGCCCGTTTCTAGCCTTGTCGTATCCTGATCCCACTCTTTTAACCTAACTTGTGTATGATTAATTTATTATTTATTTTAGTCTCTCATATTATAATCATCACCAAATTAGTTAAAGTGACATGTATTTTACTAATAATTTATTTTCTTATGTGAGATGTTATTATAATTCATGAAAAGTGACTAGAATGTTATGTATTGTGGATCATTCAAAATCTTAGAATGGCTTATTATTTATGGACTACCTTTATTTGTTCGTAACTCAACATTAGTTATCTTTACGAAATTTTTGTTAGTTTGAGCTTTTACCACATGCCAATCTCTCAATCACTACATTAGACTCTTCGCTATATATATTCTTTTTACATCACGTAGGCCTTTTAGATATATGATGTGGAAGCAATCGGGTTAGTTCCTCCATTCTCCTTGTCCTTATGTTATTTTATTTTAGCTTGCTTTTTCTATTCATATTATTCAAATACTTTAAGTATTCTATAGAGAGCAATCAGGTTAGTCTCCTCTTCTTTTGTCATTAATATTATCACTTCTTATTTTATTAGACAATTTAAAAATATGCTTGCTTAGTTGAATTAATAAATTTTGTGGTATGAGTAGTTTATATCTTATTTATACATGTCAAAAATTCCATAACCTTTTTAAACAAATGTAACTTGTTTAATCTGGGGTCTCATCGCACATCCGATTCATGAACAGAGGATTCATAAATAGACAGGCTTGACATTCCTTAGAAAGCGAAAAAGAGATGATTTGCAAGAAAAAGTCGAATAGACTGACCTACGAGCAAAAGTCTTGGAAGAGTGAGTGCAGGGAAGGATATTTCATTTAATAAAGAAGTCTATTTTCAAACTTACTTAAGACCGTTCGTGATCCCCACTTCACTCCTATTCCGAGTTGGAAATCCAATTGCTTCGATTTTTGATAGTTTTTTTTTTTAAATCTTAAGGACATATATTTTAAAACTATGATAGCAAATAAAATGTGTGTGATTTATTTTTGAGTGTATAATAAAATATTTTATTTGATCTTTCCTTTTTTTGTCTTATTTAGTTACTTAGTTATTATTGTTTTTTTTTGTGTTTATTTTATTATTTTGCAGTAACTTTGTCATTTTAGAATGTTATAAGAATGAGCTCTTTATGCTAATCACGTGTCTATCTTTATTGTTCTAATTATATGTGGAAACTTCTATGTGTTTAGTACCTTATGTTTAGCCTAAAAATTAATTATTTCATTGACCTTGCTTGTAATTTTTCAACCCCACATAAAATGAGAGATATGATCGGGACCCATAGTTGTGGACCTTGAAGGGTACCTAACACCTTCCCTTCGAGGTAACTTGAACCCTTATCCGATCTGTAGTTGGCTTAGAACTTTAGATTAGTTGTAGATTAGTATGGTGTCCTAATGCATCTTGACTCATTAGGTGGTGACTCTTCTTGACTTCAACAATTCAAATCCCAAAAGAGTCCTTGCCACGACTTTTCCAGGTTCCCATCTTTTCGCTAGAGAAATGGGGCGCGACAAGGTGATAAAGTCTTGTCCCTTACTTTGAGGTAAGACTGAGTGATTGATGAGAGATTGTTATAACGTTTCCTTTTCTTTTAGCCCTTTTTACGTACAATGTATTCCACGTACTAATGCCCCTTTGGCGCTGCATTATTTTATATGCAAATACTGTAGACAGAGGACTTCAACAGCCCAATTGGTGAGGTTCAGAGCTTTGATTCCAGTCCGTAGTGAGTCCTCCCCATCATTTGGAGGATGGTTATTTATTTATCTTTATATCAGTATTTCTTTGATTGTGGTACCCATGACCTATCATGGTGCCTTCTTAGATGTTAGTTATAGAGGCTTCGAAGACATAGACAGTTGATTGATAGTGTCGGGTTGGTTTGATTCCTGTTTCCTTTCTTTGAGATATTTATTCATACTATCTTTTGTTAGTTGACTACTGTATTAAATCTTCTGCTGATGAATTGATTGAACGATGGCAAAGAGACTGAGTGGTCCGCTTGGGGGCTAGCAATAGTCTCCGAGTACTAGCCACACCTAGGGTACCCTCCTGGGGCATGACAAACTTGGTATCAGAGCCCAGAGTTCGAGTGTCCTAGAGAGTCTACAAAGCCGTGTCTAGTAGAGTCTTTTTTATGGGTGTGTTGTGCACCACACTTCATAAACAGGAGGCTATAGGGCATTAGGAAGTGTTATCCTTCTTCAATGGTCTGAGTTCATGCTATAGAGTTAAACCTGTGAAATTCTGCTTTTAACTCATGCGTTTTACGCTTACAGAAAATATTGCCAAAAAGAACTGCCACTCAGAGAGATGCCCCAGCTCCCGTTGCTGAGAACACCCAACCGGAGGTTCCGGTTCAGACTAAGACCAGGAGACGGGGATGCCCTACTAGGACTGCTGAGGTCCCTCAGGTGCCCCTTGCTCAGCCTCAGCCAACTCCCACTATTGAGGCAGAATTGTGAGGTGCCATCACCATGCTGACACAATTGGTGGCCTCACAAGGGAATAGCCACGGTTCTCAGGCTCCTAGTTCTAGCTCACAGGAGCCCTCAGTTGCAACTCGACTTAGGGACTTCTTGAGGATGAACCTAGCTATGTATACAGGGTCAAAGGTAGAGGAGGATCCACAGAATTTTATTGATGAGATATACAAGGATCTGAGGGCTATGCATGCGAATAAGCTTGAGGGAGTGGAGCTTGCTTCCTATCAGCTAAAGGACGTGGCTAATGTGTGGTACACCTAGTTGGAGGGGAGTAGAGGTGAGGATGCAGAGCCTGCCTCGTCGGATGAGTTTGAAGCTGCCTTCCTTGATCACTTCTTTCGTCAAGAGTTGAGGGAGGCGAAGGTAGAGGAGTTCGTGAATCAAAGCAGGGAGGAATGACTGTGAAGGAGTATAGCCTTAAGTTCATCAAACTGTCAAGGTATGCTCCAGAGATAGTGAAAGATATGAGGTAGAGGATGAGGAGATTTATGTCTGGCTATCTAGACATATGCAGAGAGAGTGTAAGACGGCATTGCAGATTCCTGGTATGGACATTTCCAAACTTACAGTGTGTGCCCAGCAGATAGAGGAGGATAAGAAGAGGGATAGAGAAGAGCATCTGAGCAGAAAGGTGAAGTCAGCGGGACACGAGCCTAGCCCCCAGAGATAAAACAAGGATGACAAATCCTATTTTCAGAAGAGATCACCATATCCCGCACCATCTGCAATAAGTGCGCCCATACAACCAAGCAGGTATGATAAAAAATCTCAGAGTTATCAAAATTTAAGGACCTCGGGCACCCAATCCCAGGCCAGTGTGACTCAGGGCCTGAGAGGAAAGCCACCTTGTGGCACTTGTGGGAAACTCCATTTAGGTAGGTGTCGTCTGGGCACGAATGCTTGTTTCCTATGTGGGCAGGCAGGTCACTTCCAGCAGGAGTGCCCGAAAAGGAGAGAGATGAAGAGAACAGTAGGGCGGAGTCTTCGACAGCACCTCCAATAGGTAATCCGAAGAGGGGTGCTACTACTACGGGCACAGAAGGCGGGACGAATTGCCTTTATGCTATGGGTAACCGACAGGAGTAAGAGGCTGCAGTAGATGTTGTCATCGGTATGCTTCATATCTGTACTTATGATTGTTATGCCTTGATTGATTCGGGTGCCACCTTATCTTTTGTAACTCCTTATGTGGCTAGAAAGTTTGATATCCTTCCCGAGTGTTTGCATGAACCCTTTTCTGTCTCTACTCCTACTGGTGAGTTTATCTTAGATGAGGGAGTTTACAGGGACTGTGTAGTGTTTATTTGTCATAAGAACACTTTAGCTGATTTGATAGAGTTGGAGATGGTTGATTTTGATGTGATAATGGGTATGGATTGGCTTCATGCTTGTTATGCTTCTGTTGACTGTATAACTCGGGTTTTTAAATTCCAATTCCCTAATGAGATTGTCTTAGAGTGGGAAGGGAGTTCTATTGCCCCTAAGGGTAAGTTCATATCCTATCTTAAAGCTAAAAAGTTGATATCCAAGGGTTGTATTTACCACCTCGTGCAAGTAAAGTTTGATAATGTTGAGTCTCCTACTCTTGAGTCAGTACTGATAATGAATGAGTTTCCCGAGGTCTTTCCTGATGACCTTCCCGGAGTCCCTCCTGACAGGGAGATTGACTTTGAGATTGATGTTCTCCCCGAGACTAAACCTATCCCAATTCCGCCCTATAGAATAGCCCCCGCAGAGTTGAAAGAATTGAAGGAGCAATTGAAAGACTTGTTAGAGAAAGGTTTCATAAGGCCTAGTGTCTCACCTTAGGATGCTCCTATTCTTTTCGTGCATAAGAAAGATGGGTCTCTGAGGATATGTATAGACTATCAGCAGTTAAACAAGGTTACCATAAAGAATAATTATCCTCTTCCCAGGATAGATGACCTCTTTGACCAACTTCAGGGTGCTACTTGTTTCTCCAAGATAGATCTCAGATCGAGTTACCATCAGTTGAAGGTGAGGGAAAGTGACACTCTTAAGATAGCCTTTAGGAAACGGTATGGCCATTTTGAGTTCTTGGTCATGTCCTTCAGGTTGACAAATGCACCCGCAACTTTCATGGACTTGATAAGCAGGATATTCAGACCATATCTTGACATGTTCGTGGTCGTGTTTATTGATGACATTCTGGTATATTTGAGGTATGAGGAGGAGCATGCAAATCACCTTAGAGTGGTTTTGTAAACACTCAAAGATCATAAGTTGTATGCGAAATTCTCCAAGTGTGAGTTTTCGCTCAAGTCAATGGCCTTCTTGGGCCATGTTATTTCAGGAGATGGTATTCGGGTTGATACTCAGAAGATTGAGGCGGTTAAGAACTGGACAAGACCCATTTCTCCAATAGAAATAAGAAGTTTTTTGGGTTTGGCCGGGTACTACTGCAGATTCGTTGAACTCTTCTCTTCCCTCTCAGCCCCGTTGACAAAGCTGACTCAGAAGAAGGCCAAGTTTCAGTGGTCTGAGGCATGTAAAAGGAGTTTTCAGGAGTTGAAGACTAGATTGACTACAATACTAGTGTTGACCTTGCCAGATGGGATGGGTGATTTCGGGATATATTATGATGCATCCAGAGTTGGATTGGGGTGTGTATTTATGTAGCAAGGGAAGATAATAGCTTATGCTTCCAGACAACTTAAGATTTATGAGAAAAATTATCCGCCTTATGATCTTGAGTTGGCAGCAGTAGTGTTCGCACTAAAAATCTAGCATCACTATTTGTATGGAGTGCATGTGGACGTGTTCACCGACCATAAGAGCTTGCAGTATGTGTTTTAGTTAGAAATAGCTCAACCTGCGGCAGAAGAGGTGGATGGAGTTGCTCAAGGATTATGATATAAGCATTCTCTACCACCCAAGTAAGGCTAACATTATTGTTGATGCTCTTAGCAGCATGTCCATGGGTAGTACTGCCCATATGGAGGAGGGGAAGAGAGAGCTAGCCAGAGAGATACATAGATTGGCTCGATTAGGAGTACAACTTGAAGAGAACAACAAAGGCGGGGTTAATGTTCAGAATGGTTCTGCTTCATCCTTAGTGTCGGAGGTGAAGGAAAAGCAAGAGCAAGACCCTGTCTTACTCCAATTGAAAGAAGCGATTCACAAGCAAAAGATGATAGTTTTCTCCAAAGGGGGAGATGGGGTATTGAGATATCAAGGGAGATTGTATGTACTATATGTCGATGGTGTTCAAGACAGAGTTATGGTTGAGGCTCATAGCACGAGGTATTCCATTCATCCTGGCTCCACCAAGATATACCACGATGTGAGGGAAGTCAATTGGTGGAATGGGATGAAGAAAGACATTGTTGAATTCATTTCCAAGTGTCCTAATTGCCAACAGATTAAGGTTGAACATCAGAAACCTTTTGGGTTAGCTTAGAGCTTTGAGATTCCGGAGTGGAAATGGGAGGTGATCAACATGGATTTCATTACCGGCTTGCCAAGATCCCAAAAGCAACATGATTCAATATGGGTTATTGTTGACAGAATGATGAAATCAGCCCACTTTTTGGCAGTTAAGACAACCTATACGGTTAAGGAGTATACCCGACTTTATATTTGAGAGATTATAAAGTTGCATGGGGTCCCCTTGTCCATCATCTCGGACAAAGGAACTCAATTCACCTCTTAATTTTGGAGATCTTTCCAGAAGGGACTGGGTACAAAGGTAAATTTGAGTACCGTTTTCCACCCTCAGGCAGACGGGCAGGCAGAGCACACTATTCAGACCCTGGAGGATATGCTGAGGGCATGTGTTATTGACTTCAAGGGAAATTGGGATGATCATCTACCATTGATTGAGTTTGTGTATAATAATAGCTATCATGTTAGTATCCCGATGGCCCCGTATGAGGCATTATACGAGAGGAGAGGTAGATCACTGATTGGCTGGTTTGAGGTTGGTGAGGCTGATTTGATCGGGCCTGACCTCATACATCAGTCTATGAAGAAGGTGAAAGTCATCCGGGAAAGGTTAAAGACAACCCAGAGTCGCTATAAATCATATACTGACGTGAGAAGGAGAGATTTAGAGTTTGAGGTAGATGATTGGGTGTACTTGAAGGTGCATGAAGGGGTTCATGAGATTTGGCAAGAAGGGGAAGCTGAGTCCCTGTTATATTAGGCCGTACCAAATTGTAAGAAGGATTGGGAAGGTTGCCTACAAGTTAGACTTGGCTTTCTAGCTAGATGAGCTCACCCGGTTTTCCACATATCTCTGTTAAAGAAATGTTTGGGGGATCCAGCCTTAGTGATTTCGGTGGAGAGTACGGGGACAACTTATCATACTAGGAAGTGCCAATCCAGATTATTGACTGACAGGTTCGTAGGCTGAGGAACAAAGAGATAGCCTCTGTTAAAATCCTATCGAGGAATCAATTTGTTGCGGAAGCTACATGGGAAGCTGAGGAAGTGATAAAACTTAAATGCCCGCATTTATTCATACCAAGTGATGATAATGTTGAAGGTAAACATTCTTATTCTTATCAATTTCGAGTATTTCCTTCAAGTAAGTTGATGCCTTGTTTTATTTCATTCCCGAGCCTAAGATTGAGATAGATAGATGAGGGATACGGAGAGTTGAGTATTCCCAAGTGAGGAATAGGATGAGTTTTGAGGTTATTTGAGTCCCCATTTGACCTTTACTTATCATTCAAGGACGAATAATTCTAAGGGGGAGATGATATAACATCCCGTGAAATTACTAAAATGCCCCTAAACTTTGTCATGCGCACAACGTATCTTTCCAAGCTCTGATAGAAAATTTGATACCAGATTTGTAATCAGTGCAAAAAATCGAGTCGTAAAATGGTCTCAACTTGGCTTTAACACGAAAAACGTAAATTATTCTTCTCAAAGTGAGCATAAAACAGTGAGGTTTCCATGCCCCTTTCGCGACATGGAGAGGATGCGGAACCACACTTGTCTATTTTTTGAAAAATTTGACGAGAATTGATGTTCGCAAAAAAGAGAATAAATACACTAGTGCGCATCGCGCACTAGAGAATGAGAAGTTATTTTTTTCTTTTTAAATCGAGAAGGGCCATTTCATCCTGCCTAATGTATTTTTATATCCCCAATACGGTTTTTAAGATATAATTACATACAAAAGGGTTTTAAAACACAAAACCATCCCAATTCTATTATTTTTATGCTAAGTTAGAGAGAAGAAGAAGAGAGACAAGTGAGGGTTCCCGGAGAAGATTTGATTCCTTGAAGAAATCTTCATTCCTAGGTATGTAAAGGCTACCCAAAAGCATATGATTGTTCTTCCATGTGCCCAAGGTAGAGTTAGGGTGTATAGTTGATCCTTAAAAAGTCTTAAATTGTGATTCTTGAAAGTTTCTTGGTATTTAGCATGTAATTCTTGGATATTATCTTGAGTTCTTGATTTTATGCTTTAAACTATATTTTACATCCTAAATTGATGATCATCACATGCAATGTTTATTGTATATCTTCATTACTATGTGATTATGATTTAATCCTTGCAAATTCTCTCTGTAAACACTTGAATAATGAACTTAGGGGGATGTCTAGAGCCTTGATTGTCTAAATGTGATGTTTGATTGAGTTTGAGTCGTGAGGTGATGAGTGCTGATGACTGTAATAGCTGATATTATACGGATAGAGTTAGATGAATATATTCCCTTGAATTTGAAAAGATAGTCTTGCCCGTAGTGGTTGAGTGATGGGAATCTTTGATGAATTGATAGACTTATGAGCATGTCAAGTCCTAGGAGGAGTATTGAACACCAAAAATGAGTAAGAGTGAGTCCCACTCGCACTCATTACCTACATGGCCAGCGTAGCAAAGGATTGGACCGTGGGAACGGATGTGTCCTTAGTCCCAAAAGAGGACTTACTATTATTATGAACCCCTGATGTACGCTCTTTTACCTCGGGAAGATACTGTACGGATGTCACAACGACATCGCTTTATTGTACTATCACCTACTTATAAGTGATGGGTGTAGGTCTAAGAAACTCCTAGATAGGTTTCATGAGGATATAACTCCGATGTGATGTGATAGTTTGATGTTTGATGGATAGTGATGTGATAGAGTCTTGTCCCTTACTCTGAGGTGAGGTTGAGTGATTGATGAGAGATTGTTATAACGTTTCCTTTTTATTTGGCCCATTTTACATACAGTATATTCCACGTACTAACACCCTTTTGGTACTGCATCATTTTATGATGCAGATACTATAGGCAGAGGACTTCAGCAACCCAATCATCGAGGTTCAGAGCTGTGATTCCAGTCTGTGGTGAGTCCTCCCCGACATTTGGAGTATGGTTATTTATTTATCTTTATGTCAGTATTTCTTTTGATTGTGGTACCCATGGCTTGTCATGATGCCTTCTTAGATGTTAGTTATAACGGCTTCATAGACATAGACGGTTGATGGATAGTGTGAGGATGGTTTGATTCCCGTTTCCTTTCTTTGAGATATTTATTCTTATTATGTTTTGTTAGTTGACTACTGTATTGAATCTTGCGCTGATGAATTGATTCAACAATGGCAAAGAGACTGAATGGTCCGCTTTGGGGCTAGCAATAGTCTCCGAGTGCTAGCCACACATAGGCTACCCTCCTAGGGCATGACAGTAACACCATTCATGGGGGACACTTTTAAATAGACCCAATCATCCACATTGAATTCAATATCCCTTTTTCTAACATTGAAATATGACTTTTGGTGGTTTTGGACAATCTTCAACCTTTCTCTTATGAGTCTCACTTTCTTCATAGCCTCAGTACTAAATCGGAACCAACTAATGCCATCTCTCCAACTTCAAACTATCCTACAGGAGACCTACACTACCATCTATACAAAGCATCAAAAGGTGTCATCTTAATGTTTGAGTGATAACTATTATTGTACGCAAATTCAATAAAATGTAGATGATCATCTCAATTTCTCTTGAAGTCAAGTATGAATGCCCTCGACATATCTTCCAATGTTTGGATTGTTCTCTCGGCTTGCCCATCAATTTGAAGGTGAAATGTGATGCTTAACTTTACATTGGTATCAACACTCTTTTGAAAGGACTTCCAAAAGTAAGAGTCAATTGAGTACCACGATCCAAAATAATAGACAAAAGAACACCATGAAGACTTATCAATTCCTTAAAAATATAATTTGACATATAATGTGCTGTTAAAATACAATACTTTTTATTCTTAAAACTTAAAATTTTGTGTTTTCTCAAAGCGATGTTAGTAGGTTTGATGTGTTTTTATGTTGATTCTGCAAAATTACCGAATTCGAAATGTTTTGGTCAAAGTTTTGCAGAATTCAAATTTTGGTGACTTACGGAGTTGTCTACGGGCTGTGGTTTATTCCACGAGTCGTGGGATGAGTCGTGGGTCAGATCCAGAGAAAGGTCGATTTTTAGATGTTGAAAAGTACGAGTTATCACATGACATGTAGAGTGCTTCACAGACAGTATATGAGTTCGTATGTCAAATGTCAGAAAATATATTGAATGCTGAATAGTTATTGTTAACACCCAATTTGACCGACGTATACTAATTTTTAGATGGTCATTTAATTAAAATAAGTATTTTTGAAACTCTTTAAGTAAATGAGTATATTTTCAATTTTATCCAAATAATTGTGTATTTTCAACATTCTTGATTTTCAAAATTTACTCATAAATTATTTTAATTTTTAAATTACCTTTATTATTATTGTTAGTATTTATTTTATTATCATAATTATGTTAGTAGTAATGATAATAATACTAGTAATAGTAATAATAATTTATTTATTACTTAGTATTATTATTAATATATCAATATTGTATTTTAATATATTATTTCATCAATTTATTTAATTTAAAATAATAATTTTAAGAGATTTAATATTTTACATAATAATTTTAGCATACGTTAGATATTCTCTTACATAAAAATTATTATTTTAAAATATTATATATTTACATAAATGTACATATTATATTTATTAATTAGGTGACAATCTTCTTAATTCCACCTCAATTTATTTAATTCATAGCCCTTTTAATCTAAATTCATTTCACTTTTGGTCAATTTCTTTGCAACTTGTTTCAATTCTAGCTAAATTCTATGCAATTTCTTTCAATCCTCGCCTAAATTGGGTCGATTTGTGACCCAATTTTAAATTTTCAACTTAATTCCATGTCAATTCAATCTCGTCCGTTCATTTTGTATTCATCTAATGATTAAAGTTAATTCTTATTTTTCTTTTCATTTTTACTAACCCAATACTCAAGTCCCCTAAATTCATTTTGATTCTCTCCCGTACTTTTGACAAGCCAACATCTCCATTTTCTCGATCGCCAAAATCTCCTGTAAAACCCTTTTCTCCTCTCCTAAACTTGTGCAAAGCCTCAACTCACCGGAATCACAATCAATGACCACCATACCGGAAAACCCAAAGCCACCGTGACCCTGTCTTCTCTTCACTGTCTCAACGCTGAGAGCTCCTATGATAGCCACCCTCACACCTCCTTTTCGCTAGAAAAACAGCTCCAAAATGACCCCTATTTTACCACAAATTTTGACCCTATTTCCCAATCTTTAACCTACCAGATTCCATCCCCTAAGACATCCCTTCAATGCACCATTTCAACACCAAAAAAATCACTAAAAAACATCATGAAAACCCATCAAAATCAGCCCCCAAAAAACTGAACCCATTTGCTCCACCTCCTCTCCGTCCCTTTTCCGGTAGAAAAACTACTATGCAAAAACGCCGGTGAATTTAACTCCAGCCAGAAGTGATGATGAAAACTGCATTTAAGGTTTGGTTCAAAATTCGCCCTAGTTCTACTGTTTTAGGTTTATTTATGAATTTTCTGTGTATTTTAATTGATTCGGAAAGCTTTGGTAGTTTTGATTCTCTTGTGAGTCTAGTGATTTTTGCAAATTTTTGTCTCTAAATTTAAGTGGTGGTGGATTAGCAAGTTGTTATATTTAGTTGGTTGTGGATCGTATTTTTGCAAGTATGTAATATTCTTGCGTTGACAAGAATGCTTGTAAATGAGGCGATTTTGATTCTTTGAAAAGTTGTCTTAATTTTTATGTAATTGACCGATTTTCTTTGTTAAATTAGAACATATTAGTCTGATTTATAGTCTAGTTTGATTGAAATTATGATTTTAATTTTTTTTTAATTATGATGGGTATCATATGATTAACTCTATTTTACTACACAAATCGTAATTGTTGATCTTTAGAAATCCTTATTTGCTTGAGGTTGCATAAATTCTGATTCTTTTTAAAGATTGCAATAATTTTGATTTTCTGAAATTACTTCTCTTTACTTTAATTAGATTTGTTTTTGTTCGTATTTGTATCATATGGGATACACGAAATATGTTATTTTCTTTCTTTTTGTTTGATTGATTGCCTGATTTTTTTTCCTTCCTAAAATTGAATTATTTTCTTTTGGTAAATTTTTTCTCTAAAATTAATTACGGAAGGAATAATATTTTGTTATTCCAATTTTACTTGAGTCATTCTGACTGTGATTTTCTTGAGGATTTTTTACTTGGTTGTTATTATGGTAAATATCCTTAAATTCTACTTGATAGATTGTTACTTATTTATTTATGGTACAATCGTGATGATTAGCGGACTCGATATCATTTCCTTATGAAAAGATATTTTAACCTCTAATTGATTCTTTTTCCTTAATTGTCTTGCCCATTCTTTGCTATATAAACAATGCTTCTTCACCTCAGAGTAAACACTTTTCATACGAGAAAATATAGAACACACTGCAAAACTCTTCTTCTCTACTCTGCAATTTTCTTCTATATCACAAGAAAAAAATAGTATAGTTGCAAGAATAGAAGAAGGAAGAATACTCTGGTTGTTTTTTACTATTTGGATTCTCTGGGTTAGTGATTCTTTTGACATCATTATGTTTTTAGCAACATAATACTTCTTTTTTGTGTGTCTAGCAGGTTTTAAATATAAGTATAGATGAAAGAGTTGCCTGGGACAAGAGGATGATGATTTTGAAGTCTATTTAATTATTTATTGTATTTTACTTTTTCACATAGATGATGTAATAAATAACAGTGAAAATCAGAGTTATTACTGATTGGGGGCGAGAATTTACGTGCTACGTGTTTATATTTCTCTTTATTTCTTCTTTCCTTGTAAAATAAATTCTTTCTCAAATTCTTCTTTTAAAAACCATTGCCCAACTCTTTTTAATTTGAGTTGGACAATGTACATTGAAAAAAATAATGGCTATCTCCTAACCTATAGTTAGTGAGATGTCAAAAGGGATTTACGAGATCTAATTCCATATTTTTAACTAGCCAATGTGTCCCTGGGAGTATCACTTATCCAATTTTAAAAAAGGAGATTATATGTATCTATACTTAAATAATTATGTGCATATATATATATATATTGTATCAAAGTTTTTTCTTCTATTTTTCAAAAAGAAATTATATACTAGTTTTCTAAGACCGATCTCAAATAAAAAATGTTTCTAGGTGAAGGAACATTGATAGCTAAATATCATAGTTTCATACCTATAAAGAAACAAAAATTTTTTTAAAACTCTTTTTAAAATCTTCCTTTGTTAATATCTAGAAAACCTTTTACGAAATATTTTCTTCTTTTAGGTTGTATCGTTTTATTCGCGTTAATAATGCTTTATTTGCTCTCACTAATTCTAATGATAGGATAAGATAAAATATAAACTTTATGTGGTCACTTGGATCTAGATTAATAAATGATGTGTCACGACCCAAGCCTAGGGCCTAGACGTGACACGATGCATGGAGAACCCGAAAGACCCCAAGCAAGCCTCTTAACATATCATTACACATCCTTGGTCGCAGAAGTAATAAAGTACAACAAGAGATAGTAAATAGAGACTACGTGGCTAAGGGACAACTTCCATATCATAAACATCAAGAGCCAAGAGAGAGTCAAAGCTCATAGCATAATACAAAGCGTGTCCAACAACACTTCTAAAACTTAGATACTTAGCAGGGATCAAGACAAGCTATCAGACTCACCCTCATAGTCAACATATACATAAAAGAATATAGTCTTGGAACATAGTATGAGATCATAAACATTGTCCCCCATAAGGAAGACTTACCAAAGAGCTTGAGAGAAGTCATACTAGCCACATGGAGGATGATGACCACTATCATATTGGTGAATCATTGCACCCTACTACCTTTGGTGATTAAGGTACCAACCCCATCAATTGGTTGGTGGATCGTCGCACCCTACCACCCTTGGTGACCAAGGTACAACCCCCCCCCGAAATGGTTATCAAGGTACAAATCCTCCGACATGGTTGGTGGATCCTCGCACCCTACCAACTTTGGTGTCTGAGGTACAAACCCCCTTACATGGTTATCAAGGTATAAACTCCTCGATATGGTTATCAAGGTACAAAACCCTCAACATGGTTACCTGGTGTACAACCCTCGAGTAGGGTATGGTCACGTTCCAATACTATATAGAAGAAAATCATATATATACATTCATTTCATCATCATATAGTCATTCAACTCATAAGACATGCATTGGACCTTCAATTTCTCAAGAAATCATAATCTAGGCATTTTATCAAACACTTGGAGGGCGTTTAGTGATAGTATAAATTCATGCAATTCAAGAGTGAAATCATGCTAGAAAATTCAATGTAAAACCATCAATAGGTACTTGGTAACACCCTCAAGCCATATACATCAAGCCCTTCATCAAATCTCATAATAGATCTTAGATTCATAGCTCAAAACATACTAACACAACCATAATTTCATGAAACTCCAACATAGTGTGTAGTGAAATTCATAATAGATACGACCCATGAGTAAATCAACTTTAAATCATACAATTTTAGGTAAAAGAGAGCTTGGGTATCATGAGTGAAAGGAACCCATGAAAGAAACCCACATACCTTGACTTTGGAGAATTCTTGAAGAAGATTGGAGATGGAGACTTGAAGCTTAAATGAGAATCTTAAGATCCGTTTTGAGACTTGAAATTGGAGATAAAATATTGTTCAAGTGTTTGAGTAAGTATTTGGGAATGTCTTGAATTATATGAGAGTGAAATAAGGCTAAGTATATGTATTTTCACGCATGGAAACACTTAGGACCAGGACCCAAAAGCCCTGGACCGAACTTGAAAAATTAGGCAAAATTTATACTAATGCGCCACGAAAACCTCATTGGCAGTCGTATTTGTGGGAAAATGAAATTGCGATTCATTTGCTCTAAAATCGGTATTAGACCTATCTCCCACTTAATTGGACCCCTGAACAAGAATATGAAGTCGTATTTTTAATATCACACACGAATTTTGAGATATATAAAAATTATGATTCCAGGCACTTCTGAGGCATATTTTTGGGCACTTTTTGGGGTCATTTCAATATCTTCCCCTTGGTAACATTCATCCCCGAAAGTCAAATAAACATATAAGAAAGATGCAAAAATGAAAATTTCAGTCCACATATGATGAAATAATGCACTTAAATATCATTTCAAAAATCTCAACATAAGTGTAAAATCATCATGAACTCGTCAATTTAAACATGAACATATGCAATGACATGAGGGCGGAACTTAAGACTTGAGGTCATATTATAAACTTAGATCAATACCTTAGGCTTGAGTGGGGTGGAAAAGATAAGGGAAGCATGTCCAATACACAAGCCCTAAGCATGTCCAAAAGTGTTTCGATAGTCCTTTTGGCTCGGCCATCCATTTGAGGCTAAAAGGCCGTTCTAAGCTTTACCTTGGTTCCAAGACCTCTTTGGAAGGACCTCCAAAAGTGTGAAGTGAATTATGCACTACAATCTGATATGATGGACAAAGGAACCCTATGCAACCTCACCAAGTCATGTATGTATAACCTAGCATAATCTTCAGCGCTATATGTTGTCTTAACCGAAAGAAAGTAAACCGATTTTGTCATCCTATCCACCACAACCCAAATGGAATCAAAACCCTTTCTAGTTTTGGGCAAGCCAACCACAAAAAACATATTAATCTCTTTCCACTTTCAAGTAGGAATCTCTATGTCTTGGGTTAGTCTATAAGGCCTTTGATGTTTGGCTTTGACTTCTTGGCAATTATGGCAACCAGAAACAAATTTGGTAATGTCCCTTTTCGTGTCTCCCCACCAATACACATCTCTCAAATCCCTATACATCTTAGTAGACCCAAGGTGAATAGAATAAGAAGAACCATGAGCCTCGTCAAGAATCATTTCCTTCAAGCTATCAACACAAGGTACACACAACCTATCTTGGTACCTAAGGGCACCATCTCCCCATTGGGAGAAAACCTCCACCTTACTATCTTTTACCAATGATTTCAATTCCAACAAAGAGGGGTCAAGATCTTGCTTAGCTATCACCTCCTCAACCAATGAAGATTTAGAACCATCAACAATAACAACACTCCCATTATCAACTCCTTTCAACGTAACCCCTAATCTAGCTATCCGATGGACCTCCTTAGTTGCCCCTTTGCCATCATCAACATGAGCAAGGCTACCCATGGAAAGCCTACTCAAAGCATCCGCCATAAAATTAGCCTTCTGGGATGATAAGGCACACTCATGTCATAGTCCTTAAGAAGTTCTAGCCACCTTCCTTGCTTCAAGTAGAGATCTTTTTGCGGAAGACATATTGGAGGCTCTTATGATCAGTGAACACATCAACATGCACCCCACATAAATGCTGATGCCATATCCTTAATGCAAATACCATGGGTGCTAGCTCAAGATCACGAGTAGGATAGTTCTTTTCATGCACTTTTAGTTGCCTAGAAGCATAGTCTATGACCTTACTATTTTGCATTAGAACACAACCCAAACCAACTCTAGAAGCATCACAATACATATCAAACCCCTCTAGCCCCTTCGTTAGTGACAATATAGGAGCAAACACAAGCATATCCTTCAAGGTTTGAAAGCTTTTTTCACACTCATCAGTCCACACAAGCTTAGCTTTCTTTTGAATAATATAAGAGTGAAATCAGGCTAAGTATAAGTATTTTAATGTATGGGAACACTTATGCTCAAGACCCAAAAGCCTTGGAACGAACTTGAAAAACTGGGCAAAATTTCTACTGAGGTGAGCCCTTGGTGCATCGCGCTAGGGGAACGAAAACCTCACTTGAAATTGTATTTTTGGGAAAATGAAATTGCTATTTGTTTGCTCTATAATCGGGACTAAACCCATTTCCCATTCAATATGATCCCTTGAACAAGAATATGATGTCGAATATTTGATATCACACATGAATTTTGAGATATATAGAAGTTACGATTCTGGGCACTTCCGAGGCACATTTCGATCACTTTGTGGTGTCATTTTATAATCTTAACTTTATTGTGTTATATTTCTCTTAACTATTTGATCACTTAGTCAAAAAAGTAATAAGAAATAATCAACTCTTTAATAGTTTTACATAAGTTAATTTGATGCATCACTTAGATTTCAGTCCAATTAAATTTTTATTATTTTGTCACCTATTTAATAAAATAAAGTAAAATAAAATATTTTTATCACTTCAAATTAATCTTGAATCTGAAAATAAGATACCAATGTGTTTTCTTTAAATCCCTACATAAGACATGAGATACGATGGGGACCTGCACTTGCGGAGCTCGAAGGGTGCCTTACACCTTTCTTTCAAGGTAATTTGAGTTCCTTCCCGATCTCTGGTTGACTTAGACTTAGGTTTAGTATTAGATTAAAAATGGTATCCTAATGTATCCAAAGCATTAGGTGATGACTCTTCCTTGTTTTTAATCCCAAAAGAGTTATTTGTCACGATGTCATCTAGGTTCTCATTTTTCACTAGAAAAATAGGCACGACAGAACGA
Source organism: Solanum sejunctum (assembly GCA_025642045.1). Taxonomy (NCBI): domain Eukaryota; kingdom Viridiplantae; phylum Streptophyta; class Magnoliopsida; order Solanales; family Solanaceae; genus Solanum; species Solanum sejunctum. The sequence goes on from JAOTQJ010000007.1 coordinate 10,531,094, forward strand.
CGACTCCGCTGGTGATACTAGGCTCTTACCATTACGTGTTTTGTGTTGTATGTGGGTTATTAAGTACTTTATTTGTTTATTATTATTTTTTCCCTCCCTCTTACTAACTTGACTACTTATTTTTCCCTTTTCCCCTCTAATTGTATCCTCCTTCCCCTTTAATATTGTTATTCCATCCTCTCCTCCCAACTAATATCCCCTTCCTCTCCCTTATCTCCACTAACTTCACTTTTTACCTCCCTTATCCCCTCTATCATCCCCCTTCCTCGCCCTTATTCCCTCTAACTTCCCCTTTTCCCTTTCCCTTTATTTGCTTTACATTTTTATTACTACTTTAAACTATGTACTAAATGTTATTGCTTTATTTACTGTTATACCATTCATATATTCCATATTTTGCAACTTCTTCTTTTTTTTTTTCTAATGAGGTTGTGCCTTTGCGCTTCTCACGAACTTCTCTTCAAAACCCATTATCTAGAGAGATGGCATAATTGTGGTGTAAGCGAATAGTTTTGCTATCATAGGACCACATGCCTTCTCATATAGGAACCCAACCTGTGTCTAACCCACTCTTATATAAACCTAGGATAGAGCTTTATCCACCCCTAAAACTAGGTCATGCATGCATAAGCCTTAGGTAGTTTGACCCTTAGGGTCAATCTACATCATAGTAGCCACCCTATTTAAGTCTAAAGGGTCCAATCACCCTAGAGACAAAAATTTGCATGCTATATGTTTATGTGAAACACGATAAAATTAATTCAAGCCTAAATATGTAAAATGGAGTTTAGAGCATTTTTGTTGTGTGCAAATTTCATGGCTTGCCAAGATTTTACCAACACTCACATGGGAGTGTGTGTGAATCATAAAGTCAAAGGGTGGTAGAACAAGATCAAACAAGAGCATGCGATAAAGGTCCATCAGTTACAAGGTGGTTTGACTTTCCTCCTCTTCATAGCCCCCAACAATTATGTAACCAAGGTCCTGTTGAGATTCCGGGACCTTGCAAGACCAGTCTTCAAGGATAGTCACAAGAACTTTAATGAAGAATTTGCTTACTCTGCTGAAAAGTGGAAAAAATATTGCATTATGCCTTCTCCCTTGCACTATTAGGTACATTTCTGCTCCTTAGAGAAGGAGGCAAAATAAACACTTCTTTGAGTTCTGTGGTTCGACCATTGTCTAGAGGGATAGATCATGCAAATGTAACTTTGGTTCCAATGATCATTGCTGAAATGATGAGGATGCTGTCCAAATATGCTAGGGGAAAAAGTTATTTAAGGGGTGCAATTTGTTATTACAAATATGGGCAATCAGGCACTTCTATAGACGACCTGTCATATTTGACAGTCTAGATGGAATGGGGAACAAGATTCACACTCACGTAAGGAGAATGTCCAGATTTAATGCTCCATAAGGAACTGAAGAATTATATTTTTTATGGGAGAAATCTCTAGGTATTAGATTCAATGGAAATATAATTGGCTCCACATCCAACGTGCCAAAGTAAGGGGTGATAAGCTTTATTACATCGAACTCATTGGTCTAAAAAGGGGTTCAACCATATGCCTCTCTATGAGTTCTTCGTCAGTTTGGGATAATCTAAATGATTCCAGTATGCTCTAACATGAACATAGTTGTGTAACTTTGGAGAGAGAATTCCACAAGTCCAAGACATAATAGGAAGATAGGAGAGGGCTATCAATGTCCAAGTCCAAGAGCCTCGCTCTTATTGCACAACATGTACTATGCCTGGCTCCTAGAAGATACTGAAAGCATAGACTTCGATCATTGTGGATGTCCTAGGTTTGAAGACTTGGAGGAGAAAGCTTGGGCTCCCAATCTACTTAATAGGGGCTATAGTATCACTGTAGAGGTGAGACAACAAATCATCCCTACATAAGGAGATCTCCACATTTGAAGACCTTAGTTTTATTCTAGTCATTTCCCCCTCATGTCATCCTTTTTCCCCTTAGGTCTTTATGTTATGCAAGTTTTATTTTCTCATGATGTATTAGTTTAACTTTCTAATAAGATAGCCTTACCTTTTATTTCTTTGTTTATACTAACTCTAAACTCCAATTCATAAGTTATGGCTTGAATTAATTATAGCAAATCACTTGCTCATCATATTAGGCCTACCTCTGGCTTAATGAGGTCCCTTGCATTCTAGGGTGATTTTTCTAAAACTATGTGCCTATTGCAATTATTTTGAGCTCCTGACATGGTTTTTGGTTGTTTTATTCCTCCACCCCAAAGTTGATATGTTTACACATTCTGGCCTATTACACTAGATCAAAAGGGGCTCTTCATCCTCCTCCACCTCTCCAAAGTCTGAACAACAAAAGGAAAGGTAAGATGGCTGATGAGAACAGTAACAACGAGAACCGCTGATAGAGGGGCTCACTCTACTAACTTGGTATTGAGATTGGAGCGAAAGATTTTAAAACTTGAATAAGATATGGCCAGCATGCGAAATCTGGATAAACTATCCATTCCACTTGACACTCATTTTGGGGATAACATGGAAGAACAATTCATTGTAACCCCAAGCCATACCCCCATTGGTGCAGCCCACTTCCCAAATAAAACCAAACCCCACCAGTATGCCACCTACAAATGCTCAACTTCCTATCCATCTCTTAAAAAACCTCTTATGCTCATGCTCCTTGAAACCATAACCACAATCTTATATACGTTGAAACCTCTCCTTATACCCATGACTTCCACGAATCAAAATCCTCCCAAAAGGATACATTGATAAAATCTATGGCTAAGAAATTAGATAATTTTACCAATCGCTTACAGTAGGACGAAACAAGTATTAGGGTAGTTGGTTTGAACTACAAAGATTTATGTATACATCCTAATGTGGAATTTTCTAAAGGATACAAACCCCCCAAGTTCAAGCTATTTAATGGTACTGGAGATCCTAAAGCCCACTTCTGCATTTATTATGACAAGCTTGCTAGGGTTTGAAGAGATAAATGGATTAGAATGAAACTGTTTATGAGAATTCTCATGGGAGAAGCCCTAACCTAGTATATTGACCAAGATGCCCGCAAATGGTCAAGTTGGGTGTATATGGCTTCCAATTTCATAGAGTAGTTACGGTTCAACACAGAGAATGCTCCGGATTAGTTCTATATCCAAAATCTGAAGAAGAAGCCTAGTGAGACCAGTTAGGGTTCAACATAGAGAATGCTCTGGATTGGTTCTATATACAAAATCTGAAGAAGAAGCCTAGTAAGACATTCAGAGGCTATGCCGTAAGGTGGAGGTCTGAGCTTGTAGGGCCAGGACTTTCATGGATGAGTCTCAGATGAAAGATTCATGCACAGGAGCCTCAATATTATGACATGATGATGCTCGTCGTGGAGAAACGTTTTGCTGACACCATCAGGTTAGGTGAGAGGATTGAAGATGGTATTAAGAATGGTACCATTATCAACCTGGAAGCTCTACAAGCCACTAATAAGGCTCTGCAATATGGAAGCTTGCCTGAGAATTGCAAGAAAAAGGAAGTGAGTATGGTCACGCTGGCGCATAAAAGCCCCATCAAACCACAAACTCCAACCCTACCGCCCTCTTATTATCTGACATCACCTTACTCTATGCCTTATCCCCCTTATCCAATATATACTCTTTACCAAGCTCCCCCTCAACAATACTAACAACCTACATATCCCATTTATAACACCCAACTAGCATACTATCAAACCACTCCACCACCACCACTATCCCCTCAACAACCAAATTACTTAAATCATCCCAACTTTGATGAGAGACCCACAAAAAACTACACTCCTCTAGCTAAACCTATTGCCTAACTCTATGAAAGACTAATAAAAGCCTGTTATGACATACTAATCCCTACTGTACCTATAGATACTTAAGCCAAATGATATGATCCTAACAAAGTGTGCGCCTATCATTCCAGAATGAAAGGACATACCATGGAGGCCTGTCGATCCCTATGAGAAAGATCCAAAAACTCATAGATACCAAGACCATCTAACAAAGAACCCATGCTCAATGTGTCAAACAACCCATTTCCTAATCACCGGGTCAACATGCTGGAAGTAGGAGAATCAACAAATTTGGAAGGATCCATTTGGTTGAGAGAGCAAGATGAGTTAGTTGCTGTGATAAATAAAACACCTTTTGTGGTACAAGGTCACAAACCATTTGAGGTAGAAATTGTTGTGCCCAAGCCTCCATTTATAGTCATAAGAGCCCCTAAATCAAGCTTTGATATGCACACCATTCCTTGGAGCTATGGAAAGGAACACACAATAGTGGACGAGGCTGATGTTGCCTAAGGGGTAATCCGCTCTGAAAAGATATACACTTCAGAACGCATGACTCAAGAAAGCTCGAGCAAGACCAAGCCTCTTGTCATAGAAGTAGAAGAGAGTGGTGTGTGGAAAAAACTACAAGCTAACGAGCATTCCATCACTGAGCAGTTGAGCAAGGTAACTACTCAAATCTCCATCTTATCCCTCATGCAGACTTCAGAGCTTCACCAAAAGGCCTTGATGAGAGTGTTGAATAAGGACTATATTCCAGCCTACATTACTGAAGGAGAAATGGACCACATGGTCGGGCAAGTGTTCAAAGCATACAAGATATCCTTTCACAAGGATGAACTTCCACCTGAAGGGACCATCCATAACTGAGCTCTTTACATTACCACCCAATAGCGAAATATGGTGATTTCCAAGGCTTTGGTTGATTTAGGTTCCAGATTAAACATTTGCCCACTTGGCACTATCCACGGTTAGATGTGGATCTAGCAAAGATTTAAAATTATAAGATGAATGTGAAGGCCTTCGATGGCTCCCCAAAAGACACTATATGGGCCATCACCGTGGACATGAGTATCGGTCCAACAACCTTCCCTGTTGTGTTCTAAGTGATGGACATTCCTGCTTCTTACAGCCTATTGCTTGGACGCCCTTAGATTTACATAGCTGGAGCAGTCCCATCCACCTTTTATCAAAGCCTAAAGTTTGAATAGAAGCTGGAAGAGGTAGTGGTGTATGGCGAGAAGGGGCATCCTATCTCTATTATTAAAGGGTAGGGTTATATGGACGGGAAAATGCTCATACTTGGAATTAGTAGGAGATATTGAGCCACAACCATGGTATAGCAAGAAGATTTTAATCATGCTACTATGTTTAGGTTATGAACCAGACAAAGGGCTGGGGCTAGACTTCAAGGTATACTCGAGCCAATCTCTCAACATTTCAAAAATGGTACCATTCATTCGGGATATGAGGGATAAGTGCCCATGAGGATAAGGGCATTAGACTTCGTGCTCTACAACCTCTGCATCATTATATCAAACTTTCTCATTCACTGGGTCGTTAAGAGTGGTTTAGATGAAGAAAAATTTGCTAGAAAGTGTGAGGAATTTATCCATAATGGAGGATTTTTCTTCTGGGGCTAGACAAGATTTGGTAGAAGAAGAAGCAGGGATATTCAACGTAATGAGCATGATACTGAATTCAGGTTATGAGCCAAGAAAGGGTCTAGCAGGGAGATTGTAAGGGATCATCGAGCCCATAAACCCCTAATGTCATTCGACCATGTTTATTCTGGGGTACGCTTATACTATGGAAGAATATATTCACTGGGAACCTCTTCCAGCTAGGAGCTATTTTCCCTTGCCAAGTCCCATACCATCCTTGCATCAGACTTTTCGATCTGCTACGTTCATAAATGATAATACCAAAGATTTCCTAAATGGGTTGCAAGGTTTGTCCCTATCAGAGGTCAAAAAAAGAAACTACAATGTCATAATCAATGAGGAGGAAGAGGAATCCCCAATGCAGAGAAAGGCCATAAAGACCATCATCAACAACTTGACCACTACCCCATCCAGACCATGTCGGGCACTTGGATAGTAATGGAAAATTATCATTTTTCTTTATGTTTTTCAAAATAAAGACTTTTCAATTCCATTTTTAATGTTTTGCCAATTTCAGCACTATAAAAAAAATAAAAATTTGGCTATGCCTTTTGAAATAATAAAAATTTTTGTTTACTTATTGTTGATGCTATTTTATTCTTCTTTGTTGTTTCTTTAAGAAAAATGACTTTTAAATTTGTTGAATCTAAGACTATGGCACATAATGAGACTGGATAACATAACATAATTGAGACAAAAGTGGTGGATGAAAATAAAGAGTACAAAGAAGTTGTTAGAAAGATCAAGAAATTTGAGAAAAAGGCTAAAGCAAATCTAAAAGAAATAGAAGTGGTAAATCTAGGTGATTCTAAAATGGTTAAAGAAACACAAATCAACATTCACATGTTTGAGGAAAAGAAAAGGGACTACATCCAATTCTTGAAAAGGAACAAGGATATCTTTGCTTAGTCCTATGCAAATATGACAAGGTGAAACACTTCAATAGTAGCCCATCGATTGCCTATCGATCCATCTTGCCCGCCAGTGAAGCAGAAGCTTAGAAAATACAAGCCTAATCTAAGTTTGAAAATCAAGGAAGAAGTATCAAAGCAATTAGAGGTCAAAATCGTTCAAGTAACCAAGTATCTAACCTGGCTCGCCAATATTATGCCAGTACCCAAGAAAAATGGTAAGGTTAGAGTCTGCATGATTATCGAGACCTCAACAAGGCTAGTCCTAAAGATGATTTTCCATTCCCGAATAGACATATTCTAAGAGACAGTTGTGCCAAACATGAAACACAGTCACTTGTGGATTGCTTTGCTAGCTACCATCAGATTAAGATGCATAAGGATGATGCTGAGAAAATGGCCTTCATTATGCCTTAGGGTATTTACAATTACAAGGTGATACCATTAAGATTGAAGAATGCTGGGGCTACCTACATAAGAACAATGATCACTTTATTCCATGACATGATCCATAAAGAAATTGAGGTCTATGTGGATGATGTCATCATCAAATCAAGGAAAGGATGTGACTATTTGATTGATCTTCATAAATTCTTTGACAAGCTGGAAAGATACAACTTGAAGTTGAATTCTGCCAAGTGTGCTTTTGGGGTTCCTGCTGGGAAGTTGCTGGGTTTTATTGTTAGTCGTCGAGGAATAGAGCTGGATCTAACAAAAATCAACGTCATCAGTGATTTCCCTCCACCAAGAAGCAAGAAAGAAGTAATGATTTTCTTGGGCAAACTCAACTACATTAGTCATCTCATAGCCCAATCCACTATCATCTGTGAGCCAATCCTCAAGCTGCTGAAGAAGGACACTGTTATCAAATGGACCCCAGAATATCAAGAGGCATTTGACAGGATCAATGATGATTTTTCCAACCCTCTAGTGTTGGTTTCTCCTGAGCCTGGTCGGCCTTTGCTACTATACATATAGGTCATGGATAATGCTTTTGTGTGCGTTCTAGGTCTACATGACAAAATGGGAAGGAAAGAGCAGACAATATACTACATGATAAGAAGTTTACATTGTATGAAGCTCGATACTCCTTGCTTGAGTGCACTTGTTGTGCTTTGACTTGGGTGGCCCAGAAGTTGTAACGTTATCTTTCATCACACATGACATATTTGATCTCAAGGATAGATCCTTTAATGTATATTTTTCAAAAACCCATGCCCACGGGTAAACTGGCCAAATAGTAGATATTGATGAGTGAATTTGACATAATATATGTCACACAGAAAGCGTGAAATCACAAGCATTAGCCGATCATCTGGCAGAAAATCTGGTAGATAAAGAATACTAGTCTCTGAAGACTTATTTTCATGATGATAAATAGCCTTCGTAGGAGAAGACATATTTGAAGAATACAATGGTTAGAGGATGTTCTTAGACGGAGCCAAGAATCTCAACAGATCAAGCATTAGGGCTATTTGGTCTCACCAATAGGTCAACAGTATTCGGCATCAGCAAAGCTCAGATTTCATTGCTCCAACAACATGGCTGAGTATGCGACTTGCATCTTAGGTCTTCGATTAGCAATCGATTTGGACGTCCAAGGGATTTTGGTAATAGGTGATTCAGATTTATTGATTTGCCATGTACAAGGTGAATGGGCGGACAAATATCGAAAGCTTCTACCATATTTGGACAATATGCAAATGCTTTGCAAAGATTCACTAAGGTGGAATTAAACATATTCCACGAATCCAGAATGAGTTTGCAGACACCTTAGCCATACTATCTTCTGTGATTTGGTACCTTGATTAGAATTATATTGATCCCATTCGCATACATGAGCAGCCTGCATATTACTTTCATGTTAAAGAAGAATCGGACTGGAAAACATGGTATGATGATATCCAGGAATATTAGAGAGAGGTAGTTACCCAAAGGATGAAACAAAAGTCTAAAAATGCACAATTAGGAGGCTAACGAATCAATTCTTCTAAACAAAGAAATTTTATATAGGAGGACTCCCGATTTAGATTTGCTGAGGTACGTTGGAGCTAAGGAGGCGTCCAAACTTGTAAGGATATGCGGAATATGTGGTACTAACATGAACAACTTTATCCTTAATAAAAGATCCTTAAGTCAAGTTATGTTTTGTTGACCATGGAGAAGGACTACATACACTATGTTCAAAAATGTCATCAATGCCAGACCTATGCAGACGTGATCCGAGTTCCTCCCAACAAACTCTATGTCACCAACTCAGCCTGTCCTTTCGCAGCTTGGGGCATAGATGTCATTGCTCCCATCGAGCCAGCTATATCAAATAGACACAGATTTATCCTTGTGGCGATTGACTACTTCACCAAATGGGTTGAAGCCACACCTCACAAATCTGTCACCAAGAAGGTTGTCAATGATTTTGTCAAGAATAATATCATTTGTGGGGTTCTCGAAACAATCATCATAGATAATAAAGTCAATCTCAATAGTGGTTTGATGAGAGAGGCCTATGATTGATTCAAGATCAACCATCGAAATTCCACCACATATAGACCCCAAATGAATGAAGCAGTAGAAACTGCAAATAAGAACATCAAAAGGATATTATGGAAAATGGTCGACAGTCATAGGCAATGGTATGAGATGCTACCATTTGCGCTATTTGGATATCATAATACCATTCAGCCCTCTACTGGAGCAACACCCTACTTTTTGGTTTTTGGTAAAGAAGTTGTAATCCCTGTCGAGGTTAAAATACCATCTCTTAGAATCATTCAAGAAGTAGAGTTGGGTGATGCTAAATGGGTACGAAGTAGGTTTGAACAATTAGCGCTAATTGATGGAAGAAAGATCGATGTCATCTGTCATGGACAACTTTACCAAAATAGAATGACTTGAGCATTTAACAAAAAGGTTAGACCGAGATACTTCATGCCTAGACAATTAGTCTTGAAGTGAAACTTTCCAAATAAAGATAAGGCAAAGTTCGCACCAAAATAACAAGGTCCGTACATAGTCCATCGTGTCTTGACTAGAGGAGCACTCATACTCGCAGAAGTGAACAGTGAAATCTAGCCTAGACCTATTAATTCAGATGCTATGAAGAGATACTACATTTAGATTTTATCTTATGCTCTTTTTATTTGGAACTACGTCAGACCTGATTCCTGTTTAAGAGGAATATGTAAGCGCTTCTATGGAGCTCGGTCTTATCATAATAAAATCTTTATTTTTCCCCTCAAACCTGAACTGGGGTAGAATTTTTTGAGAGGACCTCAAAAAATTCTTTTATGAGAGGACCTCAAAAAATTCTTTTATGAGAATTCTCTACCAGACAAGAGAATACTTTACCAGAAAAATAGCACAAATCTCACAAAAGAAAGTCGTAGTCCGAAGATGCCCCCTCAATTAGATGTTGGATTTGTCTCAAAATGTGCCACTATCGAAGATTCAACATCATTTATAAGTTATGAACTGCTTTATTTTTAAATTTTTTAAAAATATATGCTACTTTCAAAAATTCAAATGTTATACCATTATTCCCAAGATAAATGCCCTATAAGGCTTTGGACATCAGCAACCGTGGAGCATACCGGCCACGACGAAGGACTGATCAACCTTCTGCTTTTATAAACTAATAATTTTTCTTTGAATGCAGAAAAAAAGACACATATTTCATCATTGTCCAAGAAAATGACATTCTAGTAAGACAAAATATTACTCTATACTTTGCGTTGCATTTTCCCGAGAATTGCATTGGATGTGCTGGAATCTGCATAATATTGGCCTCGAAAATTATATATGCCCTAAGATTTGCATTGAATTATGCTTGAGAATTGCATTTTGCATAATATTTACCCGAAAATTGCATGTGCCCTAAGATTTACATTGTATTATGTCCGAGAATTGCTTTGTGCATAATATTGGCCTGAGAAATTGCATGTGCCTAAAGATTTGCATTGCATGATGCCCCAAAATTGCATCTTGCATGATATTGGCCTAATAAACTACATGTAACCAAAAGTTTGCATTGCATGTATTCAAGAAAACTGCATATGCCTGAATCTTTAAAATATTAGCCCGAGAATTGCATGTGCCCTAAGATTTGCATTACATTGTGCCAAAAAATTGGATTGTGCATAATATTGGCTCAAAAAATTACATGTGACCTAAGATTTGATTTGCATTACGCCCAAAAATTGCATCTTGCATGATATTGGCCCGATAAACTGCATGTGCCCTAAAACTTGCATTGCATTGTGCCTGAAAATTGCAGTTTACATGATACTTGGCCAAGAATTTGCATATGATCAAATTTCTATCTGCATTGGCCCAAAACGTTATATGACCTATTATAACCTAAGGCATCATAGTCCAAAGGCATCATTCTCATGGCTTGCAAAAATCATTTCAACGCCTAGGGTTTAATTTCTGGTTGTCATACCTGTTGACACCCAATTTTTGCCCTCCACGGTGTCAAATTAATTATCGAGTCTTATTTTTGTTTTAACAATTTTTATACCATTATTTTTTTAAAAAAATAAAAATTTAAAGGCGGGCGCGTGAGGTACACGCGCCCCTAATCCCATTTAAGGCTCATTCTTCTTCCTCTTCATAAAAACAGAAAAACCAGCAAAAACCTAAAAAGCCGCCGCCGCCGCCGTCCCATCCCTTCTCCCTCCTCGTCACCGTCGCAACTCTTTTCTCCCTCGCCGTTCCCTCCTCTTTATTGTATAACGAAGCACGATACACAGCACCAACAAACTGACCAACAAACCTACATGACTCCATCGCACCAATACCCAACCAAAACTAGATTGCAATCACATTTTCTCTATCGCGTCTGACAAACCCATCTCCATTGTCGTTTTACCTCGCGTGCCTGAAAGATGCTAAATCCCATACTCTCTTGTCGAATCGACCGTTTCTCTAATGTTTCTACCTATATAGTCTTTATTCTTCTTCGTTCAGGGGGACAAATTGGAAATCGGGGGGACGAGTTTGAAATCAGAGGAGAAACATCCATAGAGGGCAATAACTGGAGAAAACCTCAATCCTCAATCATTTAATACGAATTTCAGAATGCTTCAACCAAAATCTCATTCGTCTATTTAGAAATCAAAACACTTGTTCTTTGAGTCAAAGGATTCGAAACGAGCTCTTTGGAGGTGTCAAAATTCACTGTTAAGCTTGTCGTCCCAGTTCCTGCTCCAAAAAGGTAATATCCTAATCTTATTTTTATTTCGAGCTTTCTTATGCTTAACCCGGAATGTGAATGTCATAGCTATACCGAAGTCGTCATATTTGTGTCTTTGTTCGTCTTGATTGTAATTCCACTGCTATTGGGTAGATGTTGTGGTCGTGGTTGTTGATTGTTCTGGCTGAAAATGTATTGTGTTTTTGCTGTTGTTGTTAACTGTGGCTTTATTGTTAACTGCTTGTGAATTGTATTGTGATTTGTCGAGTATGACAAGTCTTGAGAGTCTGTGTTACCCATTTGGTTTCCTGATCTTATTCAATAAGTGATATATAAGAAAATATCCTGAGTTGTTTTCAGATGCAATATGCTCAAAATGCCTCCTCTCTGATGTTTCTGTATGTTAACAGTTAAGTTTAATATTTGTATCGATTAAGAGTGCTACTATCCCCTTTGTTTACTGTTGAACTGTTACGAGTTAAAGACTAGTGATAAAGATGATTTTATTTTAGAACATGCGAAATCCTATTAACTTGATTTAATGATGATCCTGATTCTTTGGGCCACTGCTGATGCTACTGTATTGAGGATTTGAAATCTAGTCGTCAAATTGAAGTATTTCAGTTCTTTATTTATTTGTTTGTTTGGTCTATGTCTATGTTTAGTTAACATTTTCTTCTCTTTACTACTATAAATTGATAACCTGGAAATGTGATTGGTCGAACAGTTTGTAGTAGGTGTCTTAGGAATATTACTGTTGTATTGTTTCAATCATTGTTTTTGTTTTGGTGTACCTTGATCATTGAGTTAACTGTTAAGTCTCCCCTTTTTGAATGCAATCCATTGAACATTGTGATTGAATTTGTTTGTACCTTAGTGTTGCTATATATATCTCAACCTCAAAATTACAAGCTGTTGAGTAAATTCATAAGTGTCAAGTCCTGTTTTTTACTGGCAATTATCACACTCTCGTTGTAGGAGAATAATGGTTATACTCTGGTGTTAAATGAAGAAAGAAGGTCTATCGCTATTTTTTTCTACTTTTTTATCATTTTTAAAGGTTAAGACTATGTTGGAAATGGTCTAGGATTCTTAAATTCACTGTGATGTTCAAGCTTTAAA
>JAOTQJ010000007.1:10543893-10554732 GCA_025642045.1 Solanum sejunctum
ACGGAATCACAAGGTCTATACCCGAATTAATTCATCACCAACCATGTCGGGAACACCCCTGTTAGGGCTTACCAACGCCACAGTTTAAGCTATAGATTGCCATAAAATTGTTTTAACTCAGACCCATGCCAAAATCTTTACCCTTTAAAGACTAGCTCGTATTTTAGAGTCATAGCCTTTACAGATCTACATTGGACTATATTAATTATTATTTAACACTTAGGGTTTTAGCCCATCATTAGGCCTTATAATCCCAAAAATAAAATAAAGTAAGAACAATAAAATAAAAAATAGCGTGTACCTGAAGTTGTAGTCCACGCAATAGGCAAACTAATATAAGAGTATTTATTTATAAGGGAAATTTACAAACTCAGAGAAGTATAAGTTTCATTGGACCATTTTGCCTATATTTTCATCTTCCCTTTTTCCTGAAGGGGCAACTTATATAAGAAAGGAAAAACCATAAGTGCAGAAGGAAGCATGAAATGGGTAGAAATTAGAATTATAGTCGCTCCTTCTTCATCAATCCCAGAAGATGATTGCTCCAAAGGAACCCAGGAACTCTATGCTTTGAAGAAATCGAACCCTGTTTGCGTTGGTTCTTCATCTTTCCCATGGTGAAATCCGAAAATATGAAGTCAAATTCATCCAAGTTACCCCAAAAGATCCACCCCTCTAATGATCCATCTGAATTCAACCCTCTTTCCTATTCCCTCGAAAAGTTTCGCCTCTACGAAACACGAGCAGTACGTTACATTTTCACTTCCTTTCTCTCAATTTTTTTTTTGAGAAAATCCAATTCCTCGTGGTAACCCCAATTCATGGTTCTTGTATTTTTATTTATTGTTCCAATGAAAACCCAAATGGTATTGTTTTTTGATTGATTCCATATTTTTTTGTGTTTGCAGAGGTTTTATTTAATAGGGAGTGATAGGAATAAGCAGTTCTTCAGAGTGTTAAAGATTGATAGAATGGAGCCTTCAGATCTTAACATAAGTGAAGACCCAGTTGTGTATCCCTCTCAGGAAGTAAAAAGCTTACTTCAACGGATTGATGAAGGAAATAGAGCTACTGGAGGCTTGAATTTTGTGGCTAAAGTATATGGCATTGCTGGTTAGTCTTTGTTTGAACTGTCTTGCCTGTTATAGTTATTACTAGGAATTTTGTGCTAACTTGATGGATTTGTTTAGGTTGCATTAAGTTCTTGGAGTCATATTATCTTGTATTAGTGACAAAAAGGCGACAAATTGGATGTATATGTGGTCATGCCATATATAGTATAGACGAGAGCCAAATTATTACAATACCTCATGTCTCGGTCCAAACTGATGTTGCTCATTCGAAAACTGAGTTAAGGTAAGTAGTCTATTTGGTTGAATCTTTGGAATAAGCTTTTGCTGCAGACTGTTTATATATCTTTTGTGCTAGTGATTCAATTTCCTTTCTTTTAATTTCTTAATAGTAAATGTTGAAACTTTTTAAAGTATACTCAGAGAGGTTGTTAAGGTTCTATTTGTTTCTTGGATGTTTTGATTTATGGGTCATTTCAAATCCATCTGCAACATACTATTTGGGTTTTAACAATTTTATAGTGCCAAGATGGTGTAAAAATGTACAAAAAGGACTATGCTCTTTAAGGAGTCCATGAAGTCCATAATAATCTCCGTATCATTACTGCACAAAAATGTCAAAAAAATATTAACACGTACTTTATACTGTGCGAAGCCTCAAATTTATCCCTGAGCATCTGGGGTTGCATAGCCTCAAGATTCCCCTAAAAAGAAAATCTATGATTGGTCACTTCCATGCAGTCCATATTATGCTTGCAGGATCAGCTCTCCAAAAAGTTTACCTTCCGTTGTTGATCTTTTTCCCTTGTTAGCTTTCAAAATTATCCTTCAGTAATTGCAGCATAATTTACTGTACTACAAATCAGTTCAAGAATACGCACCAAGTCTGTTAGGTCAAGAAAACTTCCATTGCTATGTTCCCTTTAGAGATAAATTTTCCTTAAAAAATAATGACACACAACCGTATGCAACTGTTGTATCCCACATGATGGTGCTTGATCATCACTGAGTTTAAGATGTTAGTTTTACATTAGTGGTAATGGAAAAATACATTAAAATAGTAAACTGGAAAGTTAGTTTGAAAAAGAGCTTCATTAGATAAACAAATTTGAATATTTGTAAGTTGTGAATACTTTTTGCCTTTCTCAACAAATAAAAATAAAATGAAATTGTATAGAATAATATATTGCTTAAACAGTGTTAAATTTTTGGAGTGTCCAAGATAGAAAGAGTATCATGTAAGTTTGTATGGGGAAAATAAGTCACTGGTCATTTTTTATTCCTGTTTCCATTTTGAAATGTTTCATATTTCTATTTTGGTATCTTTTCCTTGTTTGATTTTTTAAGGTGACTACTTTTGTGTCTGGTACAGATATTATGAAGAAATCATCATTGCTTTTTGTTTATTTCTTTTCACTTGACTTGAATTTGTTTATGTTTATTTGCTAAAATATTGTGCCCTTTGCTTGATGTAGTGAACAAAATTTTGGCGCTCAGATTGATTCATACTGACTAATTTTCAACAACTGCAGGTACAAGAAGCTTTTGTCCAGTGTTGACTTGACAAAAGATTTTTTCTACAGTTACACCTATCCTATAATGCGAAGCTTGCAGAACAATGTCTTGTCTATGGGTGAGGCTGGGATGCCTTATGACAATATTTTTGTCTGGAATAGTTACCTAACACATACAATTCGATCAAGATGCAAGAACACAATGTGGACAATTGCTTTAGTTCATGGGCACTTTAAGCAGGTGTTTCCATACTTTTCCATTTCATTTTTTTAATTACCGAGTAGGTGATGGGTCACTTCTCTACCTTCTCCACTTAATACTAGGCTTGTTTTTCTGAGGTAGGGTGCGAAGTGCACCTAACCACGCATCACATGTTGTGCTCTCACCACTAGAAGAAAGCCGGGAGAAAAACATTAAGACTTACTTTAACATTACGTATGCTGTTTTTTATCTGCTGATACCTCTAGTTACAAGCATATTGAATTTGATCACTCAAGCTTAAAATAGCCATACTGATATCTCTGGTTACAAGCACTTAGGATTCAGTGTTCAATCTTAAACTCTCTCTAAGCCCCCTTCTAGTTGCTCCGTCAGTTCTTTTTATGATTTTCATATGTGATCTTGCTGCAGTTTTTTGTTTGTAGAGCACGTAAATTGGTCATTTTTAAAGGGAAAATTAGCATGTTTTATCTTTTTGTATTATCTCGTTTAATATGTGTGTTTAAAGCTGCTTGACATTAATTGCTAATGTGAAGCTACCACCGGGTGGTTGGAGCTTCCAATCAAACTAAAGGTGAAATGATTTATGTTCAAGGAGTCCTTGGTTTATGATAGGCAAAGGCTGCTCAGTAGGAAATGAATATCAAAGATTATATTATAAAAAAATTACTAAATACTTTTTCTTGCATCTGATTCGAAGATATCTGATTATAATTACAGTGACACGGGTTGTACCTAAGTGTGGCCTAGTGGTCAATGATGTGGGTTGAGAACCATAAGGTGTCAAGTTTAAATCCCAAGCGAAGCCTTAGTGGATAGAGTCACTTGATATCTAGATTATAATTACAATGACATGGGTTGTAGCTAAGTGTGGCCTAGTGGTCAATGATGTGGGTTGAGAACCATAAGGTGTCAAGTTTAAATCCCAATTGAAGCCTTAGTGGATAGAGTCACTTGATATCTAAGTCACCTGGTGCTTGTGTTGTATGGAAATAGAAAACATCAAGCTGGTGATGATAATAAAATATAAGTACAGTGACATGGGTCAGCTTGTGTAATCCCCTCTTAACTACTATCATATAAAAATAGTCGGTGATTATATTTGAATCTCAAATCACTGTGGACTTTAATCTTGGTAAACCTTGGGATATGATTTGAAGTCTATTCAATTTATGGTAGGCTTCGGAAGATTAGGAATACTAAAGGAAGTGCTTCCCATGGTAAAAAAAATTTAGCAGAATTTAGAAAAAGAGAGTACAAAAGAATTGGTATGGAAGATTCGTGCCCATAGGATAACTCTTTTCTTTTACACTTAAAAATATTAAGTTGTATATGTACTTAAATTTGTGGATGAATATAGTTGGGTTTGTTTACATGTACAAATAAATGAGTTTAGTATGTATAATTTTTGTGTTCAATCCATTGAACTAGTCTTTATGACAAGGACATAACCATGAGACAAATCCATTTCCCTTATAAAAACTCTTTGAGGAAATACCTCAGGAATATTAGGTCCAAATTAGTGTAGTTGTTGAAATGAGGTTTTGACTAGTTGCCTCGAGTGGTTCTTTGAAAATGAGACTTCTACCTGCTCTCTTCACACTTATGGACCAAATGAAGTGCATAAGGATGAGAACGGTGAAGTGTTTGGTAGAAGATGTAAACATTAGACGGAGATAACAAAATGTTTTCCATAAGCTCTTACATGAAGAAGGGGACAGGGATATCATGTTGGGGGAATTAGAGCATTTCGAGAGTCGGAGAGATTTTGGGTAATGTTGGTGCATAAAACCTGTAGAGGTTGAGGGCACTATGCATTGATGATGAGAATGATTGGGCTAGATGAGATCCTAGTGGGTTTTTGGAAGAACACATGCAAGACATGTATGGAGTGGTTAACCGAGTTGTTTAATGTCATATTTAGGATGGTTAAAATGTTGGATGAATGTAGGTGGACTACAATGGTTTAAGAATAATAGTGATAATCAAAATTGCTATAACTGCAGGGTATATCAAGCTTTTAAATCATGCTGTGAAAGTTGGGGAGTAGAGGGTAAGGATGAGGATTAGGAGGAGTGCGTCTATTTTAGAGAACTATTTTGGATGCATATTGGGGTGATCAACTACAAAAGTCATTCATTCTACAGGAAGATTGTTGAAGCAGTATATAGATAGAAAAAAGATTTATGCTTGGTGTTCTTCTACCTTGAAAGGCTTATGATAAAGTCCCTACAGAGGTTTTCTCAGAGATATTTGGAGTTTAGAGGTGTTTTGTGGCTTACATTTGGGTAATTAAGGAGCCAAAACACGGGTTAGGACAGTCGAAAGTGACTAAGAACATTTCCCGATCGTAATGAGATTGCATCAAGGGTCAACCCCTAGCCCGTTCCCATTTTACTTAGTGCTGGATGAATTGATCGGACATATTCAAGGGGAAGCACTGTGGTGTGTGTTATTTGCATATGACATAGTATTGATTGATAAGACTGGTAGTGGAGTTAACAATATGATGAAAGTTTAGTGGTGCGCTCTAGAATCTAAAGGTTTTATGTTATGAAGTACTAAAACTGAACACTTGGAGTATAATTGCAGTGATGTAACACATGAACTAGAGGTGGAAGTCAAGATCGATGCACACATCATAACTAAGAAAGAAGTTTCAATTATCTTAGGTCAATAATTCAAGGAGACAAAGAGATTGACAATGACATTACATATCGTGTGGGAGTAGATTGGGTGAAAATGGAGACACATTTCGTGGTAGTGTGCATTAGTAATGGTCCACCTTAAAGATAAGTTCTTCAGAATGGTGGGAGCAAATTGCGTGAAATGGAGACTCACTTAGTGGTATTGTGCAATAAGAATGGTTCGCTAAGGCTTAAAGGTAAGTTCTATAGAATAGTGGTTAGACCAACATTGTTGTATGGGTTTGAGTGCTAGCTAGTCAAGAACACACACATTTAGAAGATGAATTTAGCAGAGATGAGGATATTCAGATCTATTTGTTGGTATACTAGGAGAGATGATTTGGAATGAAGTTATATGGGACAAGGTAGGAGATGCCTTTGCGGCAGACAAGATGAGAAAGCCGAGACTGAGGTGGTTCGAACATGTGAAGAGGAGGTGCACAGATGCGCTAGTAAGAAGATGTGAGAGGTTGGCTGTAGCAGAAATTAGAAGAGGTAGAGGTAGGCCAAAAAAAAACTAGGAGGCGATTAGAGAAGACATGACACAACACCATTTTACTAAGGGCATGACTCTAAACAGGAAAATATGGAGGTCATTGATTATGGTAGAAGGTTAGTAGGTAGCCGGGTGTTTTCACTAAAGTTGCTTGGACTCAAGTGTGGGTGTGGGTGTGGGTGTTCGATACAGGTGTAGATTTAGAGGTCGGATTCTCTATGATATAAAAATTTAAGATTTAGGGATTTGGATCATGTATGGATACAGGTGTGGAGATTTGGCTAAAAATAATTCAAATGTTTAAAAATAGATTTGTAAAAACTAAATATGAGATATTACTTGGAAAATTTGACGAGAAAATATTGATCAAGAGGAGAATCCTTGAAGGGTAAAAGGAAAGGGAGTGACTTTAGAAATTTATATATACAAGTTATTTTATTTTCTTCAATTTCAATTTTGTTTTGATTACAAAGATATCATTAAATTTGTCTAGAATTTCTCCCTCGAATTTGGTCAAAGTACCTAAAACTGGTTGGCCAGATTGGGCATGGATCCCACACCTATGTCATGTCGATGGGTGTGTCACCAGAAGTGACAAGTCCTAGCAACATAGGTTTTCGCACTTTATGTGAGAGAGGTAGGGGCTATCTGCCTCCTCTCTTTTTTAGGAGTATTATTTAGTACATAGTCTCTTATTTATCAATATTACTTATTTTTGTAGCATTTGTATGAAACTCTTTTTCTATCATATTTTTCTCGCAAATCTTGCTTCGAAAGCTTTCATTTTGAGACAAGGGTCTATTGGAAATCACTCTACCCCCACAATTGTAGGGGTAAGATCTGCATATATCTTACCTCTCCATACTCCACTTGTGATCTACACTAGGCATGTTTTTATACCGAGTGGTGGTTAGATCGACTATTTTATGGGGTGGAGTGGTGGCTAGTCAAGAACTCTCATATCCAAAATATGCTTGTGGCTTAGATAAGCATGTTGAGTTGGATGTATGGACATGCCAGGAGAGATAAGATTAGAAATGAAAATATTTAGAAAAAGGTAGGATTGACTCCCATGGAAGATAAGATGCAAGAAGTGAGGTTGGGGGATGGTTTGCACACGTGACGAGGAGATGTGCATATCCCAAGTTAGGAGTTGTGAGATATTGACGAGAGTAAGCTTAAGGAGGGGTAGAGGTAGGCCTTAGAATACAAGATTAGTTAGTAGTTGGGAGTATTTTCATTCCCTTTCCTAGAGTTCATAGTTAAGTATTATTCCTTTCTTTCCCTTAATTTTTAGATTTCTATCGCTACTTCTTGTTTCTCCTTGGTATCTTATTATCTGGTTGTTGTTTCTGTTTGTTGCTATTGCTCGTTTCATTGTATGTTCAGCCGAGGGTCTTTTAAATACATCCTCTCTACCTTCTCAAAGGTAGATGTGAGGTTTGCGTACACTCTACCCTTTCCAGAGCCACTTGAGGGATTACACTGCATTTGTTGTTGTAATATATCCCTTTGACAAGAGTATTGCTAACCAGTTGATGATAATTTGTTCGGGCACCTAATATCTAGCTTTTGCTTAATGGTTGCAGACTAGGCTATCAATATTTGGAAAAGACTTCAGTGTTTCTCTGGTCTCTAGACGTTCTCGACACTTTGCAGGAACACGGTAAGCAAACTGCCCTTTTCTTTTCTATTTCCTCTCATAATTTGCCGAAGTTGTTCTTTTGTTTGCCAGCTTTCTTAAATTGACTAACTGTACAAACTAAGAAGTTGTAAAAAAAAAAAAAAAGAAAAGATCTTTGCTCCACATTGGTAGAAGAAAAGTGAAATAGAAGACAATAACCTGTCTGAGGAGAAGTTAAGCGAACATGGTCAATTTGCTTACTTTTCTATTTATCTCTCAGTTTCTATTGGGTTTTCCTGCTGCGAGTTGCTTGAAACTTATTACTCCCTTTGTCTGATTTTATGAGACACTATTACGGTTTGGACAGTCAAAGGAACATTTCTAGGAATGTGATTTTTTCATATATACTTTAAATATTTTGAATTGTTAACTATTGTAACTCATATTACATTTTATGAAGATCCTAAATATGTAACTTTTTATTTCAAAACACTTGAAGATTCTGACACTGAAAATTAGCCCTCATACTGCTAATGGTGTCACATAAAGCGGCATGGAGGGAGTATTAAGCCAATATATGCTGCTAAAGTTTGAATGAACATAAATGTATGTGCTTATCAGCTAACAAAGTTTCACGTGTCTAGACTCTGGAGGACTGGTTTTAGAATCTTATGTCTAGAGTGGCTTAAGTTGTGTTGTATCAAATTGTAAGATGGCTTAAGACCAGATCTAATTACACTTCTTTCTTGGTTTAATAAGTAACTTGCTCACAATATTTGTTCTATGTATTAGTTGGGATAAGAAATTTTTTTTTGTTTATTATTATTATTATTATTTTTTTTTGGGATAATGGTAACTGTTGGGACTGCGCGTGCCCACACCCTAACCCTGCATTAGTATGATATTGTCCACTTTGGGCCAAACCCTCACGGATTTGTTTTTGGGCATATCCCAAAATGCATCATACTAATGGAGTTGGGTAAGCACTTATATATTGGTACATTTCTTCTTCTCATCCGATGTGGATGGGTTTGTCATATCCAACAATCCTCCCCCTCATACCAAGACCACACAATTTGATCTGCTAATCATCTTGCACCGCCACTACCAACCAGTGGGACATGCTGCTTGACCACCACTTTGCCAAGAAGACTTTCGACACAAGACATCCCTGCAGATCTCTGGTCCTGTCGTCGTCACACCGGGAAATTCTCACAAGACACAGTCCACTTGTTCGATATACCCAAACCTATGCTCTGTTAACATTTGTTAGGACCGATAGGAATCAAGTGTTTATGCCGAAGCTAGCAAAAGCAATCTCGAAAGATCATGAGTATGAAGATAAATGAGAAACACCAATAGACACAATAATTTAACGTGGTTCGGTCAACCGACCTAAATCCACAAGAGGAGATGAGCAATCCACTATATAAAAGAGAGTACACAATATCGAGAGAAATATCCTCACCAATTTACTCGAAATGCAAAGAGGTTCACACAAGCGTTAACAGAACACTTATGACCCACCATTTCTCTCCCTACACAAAACTCTCAAGCCCGTATGTTATAGAATAGGAATAGGTAAATACAATTCTTATTAGAATAGGAATAGGAATAACAATAGTATATAGAATCCTACTTGGAAAAGGATTGTATTATAGTATCCTAGTTGGAAAAGGAGTCTAATATAGTATCTATAAATAGAGTCTCAATGTAATAATGTAGACACAACAATTCAATAATATTCTTCTCTAATATTTCTCACATGATATCAGAGCTTCTACGGTCTTAGTAGAAAATCAAAGAGTTTCCACTGCGGCAGACGGCCATGACCTATATACGACGCCCGTCTGACCAATGATTATGTTAGCCAAAAAAAAAAAAATTAGGTCACTGTGCGTCAATTTTCGTTGACTTTCTAGGGTTGTTTTGTGTCAACCCCGCATCTATCAGTGTTTGTGTAGCATCGTGCCATCATGCCGCACCGTGCCATCTTTCCGGTTGAAACTTCCTTCCAAAAAATTGAAAACCAGATAGTTTCTAGTGACCGCCTGGTTGGTGTGCGTCGTTCTTTTGTTTTTCTTGAGTGTTTCTTCCAAGAAACTGAAAATTAAACAGTTTCTAGTGACCGGCAGGCTGGTGTGCGTCGTTCTTTTGTTTTTTTGAGTGTTGTGCAAAACCAACACCACCACGAGGTGCGGACTACTCGGCGACCAAGCCCCAATAAGCTCCTTCGAGTCTTATTGATTCACGCGCCCTCACGCGCCGGTGGAAGTGTCGTATCTGCGTCTCCACGCGCCTCAAGCGCTGGCGCGTGTGACTGTTTCCGGCAAGATGTTTTTTTGATTCTTTTCCCAGCAGGGTCGCCTCTTTATTCTGAGGCTATTCGTGTAATTTTTTTCCCAGATTTGATCGCCTAAATTAAGGTTCCAACAATTTCAAGCAATTTTCGATGAGTTTCCAGTGTTCCAGGTAGTTTTCCGGCATCCTTGTTTGTAGTTTTTTTTCCCTCAGGGATGTCGCCTCTGCATTCTGAGTCAGACTACATATATTTTTTAATTTTTGGATTGATTTTGGGTGACTCATCAAATCTAATTTGCGTAGGGTCGTTCCATCAAATCGGTGACTACTAGAGTTTTATTTTAAAGATGTCCTTTGGAATCGATATGTTTGGCTTCAAAAGTACAGGAATAGGAAGTTCTAATCCTATGATCACTTCAGAACCATTACTGGCTAGTTCCAACTACTTAGCATGGGCTTCAGAACCATTACTAGAGCAACCACTTGAATTTGTTGCTCAGGAGGATTTGGTATCCTTCAATGTCATTTGATAGCCTTGTATGTCATTTGTGTAACTTCCTTTGTGGTATGAATCAGTCTTCTGAGTTTGGGTTGGGAAGTTTAACACCGTAATTGAAGAACTTATCACATTGTATTTTGTGGACATTGTGCATCAAATCCAGTATTTCATGAGAAAGACTAAGCACACTGAGATTGATTGTGTCTATTTTGTGAAGTCGAGTGATCAACTTGCAGATATCTCAGCAAGCTCTTCATCAATTCTCGTATTAATTATATCTAGTACATATGACGTGTGTGCACTAGCTTGAGGGGGAGTGTTATAGAATAGGAATAGGTAAATACAATTCTTATTAGAATAGGAATAGGAATAACAATAGTATATAGAATCCTACTTGGAAAAGGATTGTATTATAGTATCCTAGTTGG